>ML663562.1:28918858-29276875 GCA_007570785.1 Antilocapra americana | reverse complement strand
GTGTGTGTGTGTGTGTGTGTGTGTGTGTGTGTGTGTGTGTGTGTGTGTGCGTGCGCGTGCGCATTCAGAACCTGAGAGGCTTCAATAAGCCTCTGCCTTGCACTGGGAAAGGGACTCAAAGGAGCAAATTGTGGTTTCATGGATTCTTTAGAGACCAGCAGCCCTTTCACTTGAACGTGCTTCAGTCTGGTAGTAACCACCACAGTGGGAAAGGCATTCAGTTATTTATTTATTTAGCAAATATTCATAGCCACCTACCAGTACCAAGTGCTGAGTAAGAATATGAGTAAGAGCAAGAAGTATGAGAGAGTGTGGCTCAACTGGGAGCTGGCTGCAGGTGGCTGGCATGGCTGGAGTTAAATATACTCTTAGTTTTCCTTAAGACAAACATGACAAACCAAAATCTGAGAGTGATAAGGAAGAAGTACAACAAAGCAAAGTTATGCTTGGTAAGAATTTGTCACTTTTCAGCATTAGTCAGGATGGACTGGAAGTTTCTTTTAAAAGACACATCACTTCCTTTAGGGAATCACCAGACTGACTAATCTATTACCATAGGGTAATGGATCCCAAACTGCTGTTCACTAGAATCATTTAGGGAGTTTTAAAAAAACCTCAGATGCCCAGATCGCAGCCAATACCAATTATTAATACATCAGAATGTTTGGGAGTGTGTACCGGCTGTCAGTATTTTTAAAGTTCCTTGCCTGATCACAATCGGTAACAAAGTTCCAGAGTCACTGCCTGAGGGCATAGTCCAGTTCAGTTAAGGCATACTCTTGGTTCCGGTTCTACACATTCCTTAAGTTGCATTTGCACCTCTCTTGGGTTGGGGGCGCTGTGAGCAGGAAGAGGATGTGCTGTCACCCAATTAGGAGATCCCACTTTGCTAAGCCCATCCGCGTAGTCGCCAGGGCAGCACGGGGAGTGGATTTTTGCTTTGTCATTCTGACTCTGGCGGTTTGCCCGCCCATTTAAGAGGAGGGCGTGGCTTCTTGGAGCCACTGGGAACCCGCGGACCTTTCGCTCAGTTTGCTTCAGTCCCGCATTGCAACCGGAGCTGAGGGCGCTGCGACGTCTGGAGGACCGCCGGGTGTCCAACGGCTCGCGTTCGTGTAAGCTTTGGGTTCACTGGAAACGGAGGAAGCCTGGAGCTTCCGGGCTGTGAGCTCGCCGGGCCCAGAGCATCCTCCTGCCGGTTGCCTTGTGGATGCAGGAGGAAGGGAGACGTTTGAAGGCGTGTCTGAGCAGGGGTGAGGCTTCTCCAAGGCGAGGGAGCTTTTTGGCGTCGGTCATTGTTTCGCCCGGGTCGGTGAAAGCTTAGTTCGTCGGTTGGTGAGACCGGCCCTCTGACGACTGGTAGTTCCTTTGTCTAGCTTTTCTTTATAGGGACGGTTTGCAGAATATTGAAGAAAAAATGGGGTTTTGTAGCATTTCATAGAGCACGAGTCTTGAAATGTAGGTGCAAATATGATGAATAGTTTGACAGAGCCTTGTCAGCCTTAAGCGAGTATAACAATTTAAGGATGCCTTTCGAATAATCTTCATACCACTGAATCTTCAGAAATTGCGAGAGGTTGGCAAGTCATATGTCTCCGTGTGTGCAAGCGGGGAGACCACGCTCAGACTGCTCTGACTCCCCAGGCTGTTACAGGCGACAACCAAGAGAACTGGTGCTCATCGCACTGGATCAGGCAGGGTAGGCGTGTAAAGGCTACACTGAACTGCCGGGTTTGAGTACTGGCTCTGCTGTTGAGGAGCTTGCTTGAATTTGGGCAGGAAAGTGTTTCTGTGCCTCTTCCCTATCTGTGAAATGGACCTGATAAAACATTATGAAACGGTAGTGGTGAATATCCAGTATTAATATATGCAAAGCACTGCAGAATCGGTCCTTCTGTTATTGTTATTATCAGACTATACTTTTGGGTGCTTGGGTGGTTTTTGTCTGATGAATGGACCTCATGTCAGGATAACTGGAGTCTATTTTTAATTCTCACTGACTCATTCTCTACCTGAGTTTACCCGTTTGTAAAATTGGACCAGTTGCACCCTACCTGTCATGTAGGGTGTTGCTTTATTATTTCAAGGCTCTTAAATAAAAGCACCCTCAATGGGCAGAGTGTCCTTAATCTTGCCCTGTGGTTTCAGATTTCAAAGAAACTTTGGCAGTTAGTTTTCTGCGTGCTTTAGCAATGCAGAGTTCAAAGGAAGATTAAGTTGGGAGGTGTTTTTTGTTTTTGTTTTTTTTAAAACTGAGATAATTGTGCCTTAGCCTTCTTTATGAGTCTTTTCTGAATTCTGGACTTGCCGGGAAAGTAGGACGCGTATTTTAGCGAGACTTGTTTACCTTCGAGTCCGGCCGGAACCCTGGGGTTGGTAGCTGGCCGCGATGCCACGTTTCCAGGACGCATGCAGGTGCGCGGGTCCGAGACCCCAGCCGGCGTGTGGCCGTGGTCAAGGTCAGGGCCGGGCTGGGGCCCCGGCGCTCGCCGCGGGGAGTGCAGTTGGGGACGCGGAAGCCCCGCCCTCGCCGCGCACTTCCCGCCGCGGCCCCGGGGCGGAAAGACTGACCGACTCCGCTCTGCTTTTGTGCCACAGAGGACGGGCTGGGCCTCGAGGGAGCGCTGTCCGAACGGGCCTCCAAAACCCGTGTGAAACGGAGAAAGATTGGCCGCCATGGTCCGACCCTGAAGGTAGGTGGGGGACCTTAACGTCTCTTTTACCCGCCTGAACTGGGAACAATCTCACCGAGCCGGTCGTGGTCTCAGAACCAGGGTGATTGTGAGCGAACCTCCGAAAGGAGCACGTCCTTAGACAAACGACGAAGAAACGCGGGCGCCAGCCCACGTGTGAATCGACGTGGATGAGACACATTTCAGAACTGGGAAGCTTGGAAGGGCAGAGGGACCTATTTTCATCTCCTTTCCTTCCTATTTCCCTCCCTCCCTCTTCCAGTAAATCTAAATAGCGTCCTTTTCTTTTCTTTTCTTTTTTAAGCAGCAGTGTAAACTACTGAAAGTGAGTTGTTTAGAGAAGTACCCAGAAAAGTGGGTCAGGGAATGGTTATCTTTGTCCAACCCTATAGTCTTCCTTTTTAATGATCAGGGAGGGAAACCCAGAAACCCCAGGCTCAGGGAAAGCAACCTCAAGCTCCTGGAGTGAGTTCATTTCCCTGCAGTGGTCTCTTTTCTAGCTCAGAGTTAACCGGGTAGAACCAAAGGAAAGAAAGAAATCTTTCCTTTGGGTGGTGGTGAGCTGGTGGGAGCCCTCCGTTAGGACTATCTACTGAGGGCTCGATGGGTCATGGCCTACCTCACTGGCCCAATGCTGGCGGACAGGGTGCACCTTTGGAGGGATATGCAACATGGATGATGTTCTATTAATACATCAGGTGTGGGGGATACTCAGAATCTTATCACCTTGATATACCTGCTTTAATTTTTGCTGATTTTTTTTTTTACCTTTAGTTTTCAAGTAAAATGAAACAGAGACCTATTAATATTCCTTTCTGTCTGATCTCTACTTGTGTCATAAATTTGCACTTAAATAGATGTATAGGCATTTAATCTTTATATCAATTCTATAGATGAGCCTAGCTTTAATACCAATGGGAGTAAAAAGAATGTTTATTATTTTTTTAATAAGCTTTGCACCCACTTAATTGATAAGATCTGATGTTCTCAATTCTATAGGATCATGGTTAATTTTAGCCATTTAATGAAGTGCAGTGCCATGAACGAAAAGCCTACTGCCAAATTATAATTAAAATTAAAAAAATTATTTAGCCCATCTCTTCCAAGTAAGCTTATCACTCTCCTTTGTATCATTTATTTTTGGCTTTTAATGAGTACTAAAAAATGGAAGAAGACATCTAGGTAAGGACTACTGCTTTGAAATGTTTATAAATTTGCAGCAGATTGACCACATTTGGGGCTAAATGGTAGGTCCTGAAATTCTTAGGGAAAATTGGGTTTGAGTGGAGAAAGGCATTTATTTAGTTGAGAATTGAGTGCTTGTAGGATTAGTGCTAAATCCTAAAGTCCACATCTTAAAGGTTAAGATTTTCTGCTTTAATTGCAACCTGAATAATGAAGTGAGCGTTCATAAAAATGTCTGCTTTTCTTTTCTCCTATTAATATTGTTTCTTCATTTGCCTTCCTTTTCTCTCAATAAATAGCAGCAGCACCGAAACCTACCTTGCATTCACAGTGAACTGTAGGAAACCAGGGAGTAGGGTCCTACTGGAAGGAACTGATAAGTTTAGATGACTACCTACATGATAAAGGCTTTAAAGAAGTGCCTTTCAAAAAAAACTGCAGTCACCTGGAATGCTTGTTAAACATGCATGCCTGGGCTATAGCTGAGGTCTTATTCATTGAACTCTCTGGAAGGGGCTAGGTTCTGCCTTTTAATTTATTTTAAACAAGCCCCCTCAGATAATTCTTATGATATATATCCCATTTTGAGATTTACTTTAACGGATGAGGTAGTTTGGTGAAGGTTAGTTGCTAAATAATTAGAATAGAGGAAAACCAAACGAAAGATTACAGCTTAATACCCAAAAGGTTAAATATTTTAGTATAAAGGTAAATATTTTAGTTCTTAAGAACAAGTTGGCAAATTTTCTTACAGGAAATCTTATATGTAAATCAGTGAAATATTTCCTGGATTCCAGAGTTTTGAAACCACTGTACAAAATGAATGCCTGTTGGTGGTATTGAGAGGAAAAGCAAAGCGAGTAAAAAAACACTTGCTGGAATATGAAGGGCCAAACATAGTTAAGACTTAAGTAGTTTGAGAGAATAACTTGGGGAGATAAGACTAAAACTTGCAACATGAGACTTAATTTATTCCAGGCAGTAACAGGAGAGGTGACAGACACAGAGCAGTGTGTTTTGATGAACATCCAAGTGAATTATGGAACCAGTGTCGGGGAAGCTCAGAGGTGATAGTGTGGTGGTCAGGCTTCGGGGCCTGGGGTGGGCACTGAAACAGGCAGGTCTCCTTTCAAGCTGAACTTCTAAAGTTACCAGAGACCAGAAACTCCTGACTGAGTGGGCATCAGGAAATGGAGCAGTAATTTAATAACTCTGACTAGTCCACTTTCTTTCTTAATACTCTACTAAAATGAGCAGAAAACTTGATTCTCCTCTGAGACAATCCCTTCTGGGGAGATTAGTAATGTCTGTGCTTTTCAGCCTAATTAAGGTTGAGGCCTAAGGAGTGTTGAAGGACTGCTTTGACTCTGGTTCCTTAAGAAGGTAAGAGGTAAGGACTGCCGCTGCTAAGTCACATCAGTCCTGTTCGACTCTATGTGACCCCATAGATGGCAGCCCACCAGGCTCCCCTGTCCCTGGGATTCTCCAGGCAAAAACACTGGAGTGGGTTGCCATTTCCTTCTCCAGTGCGTGAAAGTGAAGTCGCTCAGTCGTGTCTGACTCTTAGCGACCCCATGGATTGCAGCCTACCAGGCTCCTCCGTCCATGGGATTTTCCGGGCAAGAGTACTGGAGTGGGCTGCCACTGCCTTCTCTGGAGGTAAGGACTAACAATGTTTAAAAGGGGCATTCTACAGTACAGTTTTTAGTAGCTGTGAATCTATGGTGAGACCCAATGCCTTCTCTTGATTTAACCAAGAGATGACTCAAACCTCTTTGCTATCTGTCCTTGTACAGTGGTGTCACTGTTCTGGCCCAGGCTTCAGATTTTTTTTCGCCTTTATGTATTGTGTTCATTTCGCCAGGCCTGACTGTTTCCCAGGTAGGTGCCTTCTGCCTCTGTTAACTTTTGCCAAGGCTGCTTCAGGTACTCACTGCCTCCAGCCTCTACAGTCTCTAGCTGGCTGCCCTCTTCTCTCTTCTTGCCCTTCCTGTCCATCTGCTCCATAGTCATCTTCCTGACTGCTTGTTTGCTGCCCCCAAATCTGCATCCTGGATAAAGTGTACATTTCTTAGTTTGGTTTTCTGTGTTCCCCAGGTTTGGTCCCAACCTGCTTTTATGGTTATCTCTTGCTCTGCTCCCTTGCCTATACTGGAAGCTCGTGGGAATACTGTTGCAGCTGTAGTCCCTAACATTTCCCTCCTTTGGTCTGTTCTTTATTTCATTTCAAAAGTCATTTTCTGACTTTTCTTCCTGCTCAGACCCATTTATCCACCTGCCCATCTGGGTCAGAGTATGAGGCTAGATTTGCCTCTTTCCCCTCCTCTGTGCTCCCTCAGTACTCCCACAAATCCCCATCTCTGGGAAAGAGGGGTCCTGCCGATATTAAGAGTGAGGAGCTAGACTTATTCTTAGTGCCTGTGTTTCCAGACCTGTCTTAAGAGCTCATCAGATATTTAAATGAGCGTGCCTATCAATGAGGGCAGCTACCATGTATTGAATGTGTCTTCTGTGCTAGCTTCTAAATGCTGTGATCTCTAGTTGATTTAATCCTCACAAGAGTGCCGTGAAGGAGGTGGTGTGATCCAGTTTTCCAGATGACAGAGTGGAGGCCCTCAGAACTTAAGGGGTATGCCCAGACAGCATAGTGGCAAAGCCAGGATGGAGCACAGGGCTGTCTGTAAAGCTTACTGTGCTGTTCTCACACTTCTGGCACTTGGCTTTTGTTATCTCTTTTGGGATGCATGCCTGATCTCTCGGGTGTGATTGTATGCTCATGACTCATGACTGAGCCCATGCAAATCTTGGTATTCCTAGCATAGTTCTGGCAAATTGGCATTCGTGCACAGCATATTGCAGACTGGAATTGCATTCCTCTGTGCCTACTACGTTGTACCTTCCTTTACGACGAAAATGGTTTATGTTTGTGTCTTCCATGTGTTGTGTTAATACCTGGTACGCACTCAGTAAATACTTGTGGAATGAATGGTTGATGGCAGAGCCAGAGGACTGACTTTAGTGAGGGATTTAGCAATGAGGTGTCTGATTTTGTGAAAGTAGACTGTCTCTATCAGTGATTATGCCCAAAGTGATTTAGGAGAGGTTCTAGGCAGCATATAATGCAGTTCAGACTTTTAAGGAGCTGTGTGATTGGAGCATTGTCCACTTAAACAAGTTATGTAGCTGTGTCCAAGTCAACTGGGAAGAAAGTCACATTATGTCTATTTAGCTAATGCTTATTGAGCCCCTGTATTCTTGCTGTTGAGCTAGGCTCTGTCTTTGTCATCTGTAACATCTGTAGGGAAATGTATATATTTAAAAATACATTTGTCACCTGATGTTTGTAATACGGTTTTTTACAAAGAGTTACGGCCACTCTGTATGACAGAGAAGTCATCTGATGGGTGACATTTACAAATGAGGAAACTCAAACTCTAAAGAAAGCACTACTTTTAACTCTGACCTCAAGAGCTGAGTTTTTCCAAGGCTTCCCTACCCCTAGTCTATCAAAATGATGTTCCTGGTTATTGCTGGCTTCTGAGATGTCCCAGGAGAGTTGATAATGGCTCTTAGAATGGGAAATGTTCTCTTTTCATCTCACACCCTTGTTTATGTTAGTTGTTGGGGCTTGGCAAGTCAGCCAGTACTTGGTTTTCTGAAGTGTCAGTTAAATGTATGACTTTAAACCACAGAGCAAGGGCGGAGGTTTTATGTACTCTAAAGTATCTCAATGGGTGGGTCCAAGTGATTCTGTGGGACATGACTGTCATTTTATCTTTTACTTCAGCTAACAGTAAAGCCTTATTTGAATAGAACAGTTATTCAAAGCCTCTTTTAGATACGAAGTATTTTCAAAGATCTACTGAAATCCGTTTATAGAAATACACATAAAGAATTTTGTATATAACTTCAGACTCACTTTGTGGCCCAGATATAGAGTATCTAGTAGAGCGGTTTACCCCTCAAAGTGCTATATACAACCGTTGCCTCAGTTGTGTCTGACTCTTTGCGACCCTATAGACTACAGCCCATGAGGATTCTCCAAGCAAGAATACTGAAGTGGGTTGCCATGCCCTCCTCCAGGGGATCTTCCCAACCCAGGGATCTAACCTGCATTTTTTATGTCTCCTGAATTGACAGACAGTCCTTTAGCACTGGCGATACCTGGGAAGCTTAACTGAAGCCTTAGTAGGTTTTAAAATTTTATTATATAACAGATTTCACTGGTATTATTATAGTGAGATATATTTCTGTTTTCCTCCTATGGATTTAGCCTTTAAAACATTTTTCTGTTCCTAAAATAATATCCAGGAGGGAAGCTACTGATTTGTCAACATTTTTTTCTGTTTAGTGTGTTAATGTTTATTAAACATTTGCTACCTTTGGGATAACTGAAGATTTAAGTAAATACTCAGTAGTTGAAAATATTGTCAAATCGACTATGTAATTCTGATTCATTCAATACTTATAGTAGCTTTATGACAGAGTGGTAGTATTCATATTTTACAGATGAGGAGGCCAGAGGCTGACAGGTTAAGCAGCCTGTCTAAGAAAATGTTAATAGGTCATGATTGGGCTTCCCCCATGGCTATAGTGGTGAAGAATCCACCTGCAGTTCAGGAGACACAGGAAACATGGGTTCAATACCTGGGTAGGGAAGATCCCCTGGAGGAGGAAATGGCAACCCATTCCAGTTTTCTTGCCTGGAGAATCCCATGAACAGAGGAGCCTGGTGGGCTATAGTCCATAGAGTCACAAAGAGTAGGATATGACTGAGCATGCATGCATTACACATGATTGGAACCCAGTTTTGCCTCCTTCCACTGTCCATGGAGTTTTCAGAAGCTTATTTTAAAAACAGATAATCTGCCTTGATCATTGCAAAGTTGACCTTTAATATGAAAAGGCAAACAAAGCAAAAACATACACCTAAAAACATAGCCTTAAAGGAGATGAAAATGAAGAAGAACATGTACATAACACCCTGCTACTCCAGCAAATCAAACTAGGCCTTCACCATGTCTCTTCACAGCTTATCCTGGAAGGATGAAGGGAGAAAAACTGCCCTGCAAGAAGGAACAGGAAAGTGCTAGGAGGTAGCTAATAGCAGGATGTCTTGTAGCATGCAGGACTAACCCAACTGGTTCCTGGCTTGGCTCAGAGGTCTCTTAAATATCTCTTTGTTATAGATTAATCGGGCAATAAAAACCCACTGGAAAAGATAGTGAGTCCTGTATGACTTTTTAAATTTGACCATAGAGAGACCTGTAACACACTGTAACATTCATCCATCCTGTTATGTTTGTGTTGAATATGAGGGTTGTGGAAGGAGCTTAAGAATGCTTAGAACGAATGAATCTGACCTCCTAGCAAAGAGACTGAACAGTAACATTGGAGAAAAATATTGAAGAAAAGAAGAAAGGAAACAGAGGCCTTACGAAGCCTTTAGCAGGAACTCCATTCTTGAAATGATCAGGGGAAATCATTAGATTTGAGATTTTTACTTTGTAGCCACATCTAAACCTTGTGCTCTCAAGGCAGAACATAATGCAAGTGTGACTTGCTGAGGATGCTGTATGTTAGGAGATTCTTAAGAGCAGGGATCTAGCAGAGAATAAATTTAGCACTGGAAATCACAACTTAATAACATAATGCTTGTCTTGATGTGTGCTGCTGCTCTGAGCAAGTTGTGTGGGCTGTTATCTCCTGAGAAATCCCTGTAAATGGTATTAGTAATACTTTATAAGTAGGTTGGGAAAATTCATTTCTTTTCTAAAGCTTTTAAAAATTCTTTGATGAAAGGCTCTGTGTGGAGCAAATTGGTGCTAGCCTGTTTTCCATGCTCTTAGGGTGGGAAGGTTAGCTTGTCTTTTGGAGTTCATCTATAAATTGCTTTAAGTCCCGAAAATATGGTTAACTATAAAACCAAACTTTTTGGGATTTGGAACTTGGGACTATGAGTTTTCACCAAAGATATAAAACAGGTTAAGTATTAGTTTGTACTTGCCCAGGCTTGGGGGTAAAATATGGCCCTTAGATGATCCTGGGTCCCAACTTTGTTTTTCTGTTGGTTTTTCTTCATTTCAGAGAAGAAATAAGGCTGAATTATGAAAAGCAGTCAACTTTTATTATTTATGTGTGAAATCTATTTCTTTCACTAGAAGAAATTCATCTTTTGCTGCCAAATAAGTTGCAGTGGATGCTGGAACAAAGTTTTTCATCTATGCTTACACACCGAAATGTATCTACTCAACTATATCCATGTGAAAACAGCTTAGCTTGGAAGATTTACAACCAAGATCTTGTTTTAGGGGAGCTAACAGTCTGATTTGTTGCTATTCAGTCACTAAGTCACATTCAACTCTTTGCAACCCCATGGACTGCAGCACGCCTGGCTTCCCTGTCCTTCACTATCTCCTGGAGTTTGCTCAAACTCATGTCATTGAGTCACTGATGCCATCCAACCGTCTCATCCTCTGTTGCCCCCTTTTCCTCCTGCCCTCAGTTTTCCCCATCAGAGTCTTTTTCCAATGAGTTAGCTCTTTCTTTGCATCAGGTGGAGCTTCAGCTCCAGTGTCAGTCCTTCCAATGAATATTCAGGGTTGATTTCCTTTAGGATGAACTGGCTTGATCTCCTTGTGTCCAAGGGACTCTCAAGAGTCTTCTCCAGCACCACAGTTTGAAACCATCAATTCTTTGGCCCTTAGCCTTGTTTATGGTCAAACTCTCACATCCATACATGACTACTGGAAAAACCATAGGTTTGACTATGCTACCTTTGTTTACAAAGTGATGTCTCTGCTTAATACACTGCCTAGGTTTGTCATAGATTTTCTTCCAAGGAGCAAGCATCTTTTAAAAATTTTTCATGGCTGCAGTCACTGTCCACAGTGATTTTGGAGCCCAAGAAAATAGTATCTGTCACTGTTTCCATTTTTTCCCCATTTGCCATGAAGTGATGGGACTGGATGCCATGGTCTCAGTTTTTTGAATGTTGAGTTTTAAGCCAGCTTTTCTTCTCTCTGCTTTCACCTTCAAGAGGCTCTTTAGTTCCACTTTACTTTCTGCCGTTAGGGGATATCATCTGCATATCTGAGGTTGTTTATATTTCTCTCTGCAATCTGATTCCAGCTTGTGAGTCATCCAGCCAGGCATTTTGCATGGTGTACTCTGCATAAAAGTCGAATAAGCTTGGTGACAATATACAGCCTTGACCTACTCTTTCCCAAATTTGAACCAGTCCCATTGTTTGAACAGTGTAATAGAGCAGGATAATATACGTGCACAAGTAACAATAATGCACACTGTTTTTGAAAAACGGATGTTTCTTTCTGAATTTTAACACCACTTTAAAAAAATAATGGTGAACAAAAACGTTAATATAACTTTTTGAGTAACTTAATACTAGCCTTGCTGGCATATCAAGTGCAGCACTTTCACAGCATCATCTTTTAGGATTTGAAGTAGCTCAACTGGAATTCCATCACCTCCACTAGCTTTGTTCATTGTGATGCTTCCTAAGACCCACTTGAGGCTTGCTCCTTGGAAGAAAAGTTATGACCAACCTAGACAGCATATTAAAAAGCAGAGACATTACTTTGCCAACAAAGGTCCATCTAGTCAAAGCTATGGTTTTTCCAGTAGTCATGTATGGATGTGAGAATTGGACTATAAAGAAAACTGAGCGCTGAAGAATTGATGCTTTTGAACTGTGGTGTTGGAGAAGACTCTTGAGAGTCCCTTGGACCGCAAGGAGATCCAGCCAGTCCATCCTAAAGGAGATGAGTCCTGAGTGTTCATTGGAAGGATTGATGATTGAGGCTGAAACTCCAATACTTTGGCCACTTGATTCGAAGAACTGACTCATTTGCAAAGACCCTGATGCTGGCAAAGATTGAAGGTGGGAGGAGAAGGGGACAACAGAGGATGAGATGGTCAGAGTTGATGGATGAGGAGCCCTGGCGTGCTGCAGTCCATAGGGTCGCAGAATCAGATACGACTGAGCGACTGAACTGAGTATTAGCCTTTGCTGTTCACGCATTTCCTTGGCTGTTCAGGCATTTACAAGAAACTGTGTGCTCTCAGTCGTTTCAGCCCTGTTCGACTCTTTGCAACCCCATGGACTTGTAGCCCACCAGGCTCCTCTGTCTATGGGATTCTCCAGGCAAGAATACAGGGGTGGGTTGCCATTTCCTACTCCAGAACTGTGTGCTAATGTCAAAGAAAAATGAACCAGTAAAGATGCATTGGAGGAAGGTAGGGCAGATACCTGCGGATGTGGGAAACCAGAACTTGAGATGCACTGTGGTATTCTCTCTCCGTCTCCCCTCTCCCTTCCCTCTTGTGATTGAGCGGAGCCCTTTCTCCACCTTTACGTGATTCCCCCGTGAACTAGTGGCAGTATTTTCCTACAAAAATTTGTCAGGTGACTTCACAGCGTTCATGTTCATATCCTCGTAACAGATTGTGTTTAAAGTCTTCACAGGTTTCTCACCTTTTAGGGTTCAGATTTACTATCCACTCGGGGTGTGTGACCTGTTCTTTTTCAGTCTTCCAAATAGTTCTTGGCGGAGACCCTGTCCACTTTATTCTTGTACTCTTGGATGCTGGAGAATCACAGATCAGTTGCGTAACAGTGGGGGACGGGGTAGGCGTGGGGGACGGCGGCGCACCTTTGCGCACGCGCCAGCCCGGACCCTTGCTTACCGGCCACCGCCCCCCTCCCCCACTGGGGTAGGTTGGCGAGGATTTGGCTTTTGAAAGCCTTCCAAACACAATCTACATTTGTATAATGAAGACGGAGTTCCTAGCACCCACTTTGCAAGTGAACCTTGGGAGTTCAGTCTTTCTGCAATGGAAATAGTGCAGGCCGCGATCCTTGGCTTTGTTAGCAGTTTGTAATTTAGCCAGGTTTTATTTTTTAAAACAAAAAACACCCCCGCCCCCCATCTTTTAATGACAGTATGCTGCAGTATATGACAGCCAGTGTTTTAAAGTCCGGGACGTTTAGTCTCCCCACAGTTTTGTCGTTAGATTTTCCAAGCGTTTCTTTGAAAGCTAGATGACACTGTCAGTCAAGGCCAAAATAACGGCCGTCGCTGGAACCAACCGGCGTTTCTCCGGGACCGGTTCTGGCCGGCCTCCTCTGCGGGCGGGGCGGGGCGGGGGGCTCGCTCGCTGGGGGGCGGGGCTGCTGCGCCGCCGCTAGTGCGCATGGGCAGCGCCCTCCTCCGCCCCGGCCGACCCCCGCAGCTGCCGCTGTGGCCCGAAGACCGTTACCTGAGTGCCGCCGGTCGCCGACATGGCCGATAAAAGCGACTCTCTGAGGGAAGCCGACGAGACCAGAGCGCAGCCGGAGGTGACCGTCCCCGCTAGTGCGTACTCTCGGAAGCAGGTGGAGGAGGAGGAGAAGGAACCTTTGAAGGAGGAAGTGGCAGCGGCGTCTGACGAGGGATCTGATGCCGCCTCTGACGACCTGAGCTGGGCGAAGGCCCACGTCGACCCCAACCTGCTGGAGCGAGTGGATGAGGAGAAATGTCGGCGTATCCGCCATCAGTACCGGCAGCTCATCTATACCGTCCAGCAGAACCGTGACGACATAGTGAACACGGCGAGCGACTCCTTAACCGAGGCTCTCGAGGAAGCCAATGTCCTGTTTGATGCAGTGAGTCGAACAAGGGAAGCGGCTCTCGACGCTCAGTTTCTTGTTTTGGCTTCTGATTTGGGTAAAGAAAAAGCAAAGCAGCTGAACTCTGACATGAGCTGTTTTAATCAGGTGGCATTTTGTGACTTTCTGTTTATATTTGTGGGTCTAAATTGGATGGAAGATGACGGACGTGATCCGTTGAATAACTGTGACGATAACATCGCTCTTTCCTTCTGGGAGACTGTACAGAAGGAAGCGACATCGTGGATGTTACAAGCTGAAACATTCCACTTTCTTTTTGGTTCGTTCCAACCAAAGTCTGCCGCGCGAAAGCCGCGACTTCAGCACCGGAGAAGAGTTCAGAAAATGGAAGAAAATGGGGATATGCCTACAAAGCTGAGGAAGCTGGATCTGAGTGGTAATCAAGAAGCCACAGAAAAAGAAGTAGAAAGAATCTTGGGATTGTTGCAAACGTACTTTCGAAAGTATCCTGATACTCCTGTGTCTTATTTTGAGTTTGTGATTGATCCAAACTCTTTCTCTCGTACTGTGGAGAATATATTTTACGTTTCTTTCATTATAAGGGATGGTTTTGCAAGAATAAGGCTTGACCAAGACAGGCTGCCAATATTGGAGCCAATTAATATTAACCAAGCCGGTGAGGAAAATGATCGCAGTTTCCACAGCAGGAAACAGGGAGTTATATCTTTGAGTTTACAAGATTGGAAAAATATTGTGGCAACTTTTGAAATTTCAGAGGCTATGATCACAAACTCGTACTAAAGATTTTTGTTCGTAGCATAGTATGCATTTTTGTTTGTTTTCTAAAGCATAACATAGTGGAGAGTAAAATCCAAACAGAGGCACATACAGTATTTCTTGTGAAAAATATTTTCAAGAAAATAGTTGTTTTACTGTGCATTGTATTTTTCTTGGTAATTTTATAAAGTTGTCATGGTTTTCTGTTGCTTAAATTCGTTGGCGTGTTCATGGGAAAGATTTTTTCACTGCTCAAGACTTTATTAATAACTAAATTCCCTAAAATAAAAGGTATTTGATAATTTAAAAAAAATGAGTTATGATGCTCTGTGATACTGCATTGCTTTCTCTGCTACAGGGAATCAAGGGAGTCCCATATTGGGCTCTTGACCAGGTTAGGGGAAAGAATGGGTGAAAAAAAATGGTCAAGAAAGACTGTAGGGCAGTGCCTAAGTCATGTTAATACTGTAAAAATTCAGATGCCATGCTTCATTTTAAAGAAGACGTATCAATGAGTGGGTGTCCTTGTTCTAAATAATTTCTACTGTGATGGGGGCTTAACAAAAGTAGAATGTCTAATAAGTGAGCCATCAACTAAGTACTGAAAGGTGAGTAGGAATTGATCAAAGATCAGGAAGGGAAATATGGAGGGTCAAATATGCGGAATTGTGAGAAGTTAGGCTCCAGAGAGATCTATGTTTTTTTTGGAAAACTATTCTATCTGAATGTTATACTAGGCAAAAATTGATTTACCTTATCTGTTAGTACCCTCTCTTTGTCAGATTATTTCAAACACAAAATCTTTTAGCATCCAGTTACAATTTTTGTTTGTTTCGTTTCTTCTCTGGTCCCTAGTTTCCCTTTGCAATTTCTGCTAGTGCACAGAGTTCCTCAGAATTGGTGATGTTTCATTACGTACTGGCCTTGAATATTTGTTCCCAACTCAATTTTGATTTATTAGGACTTTGAATGCCTGGAAACTCTCCCTGTGTAAACTGAAATATCAACATATGATTTATTTATCCAGATTTCTTTCACTTTACATAAAGTTCTAAAGGCTTTTGTTGTTGTTGCTTGTATTGTTTTAAGAATATAAATTACAAAGTTATTTGGATGCTACTGCTAAAAATTTTGGTCTTTAAGGAAACAGTTTTTGAAGGTGTAGTGAGCATCCTTGCAAGCTGTTTTTCTTGATCTCTTTAGAAACAGTCTTTGATAGTAGGTGGTCTTGCCATTAAATCTTATTTGGCAAGTGAATAAGGATCTGCTTTGTGTACCAGGAATAATAAAATTTTCCTGTTAAGTCTGAATGTAGTACAGAGAAGGGAAATCCCAGGGACTAAATGAATGACATCTAGATGGAGAGGAGATCGAGATTGAGAAGTTCTTCAGTAATAGTGGAGGGTTTTTTTTTTTTTAATGAGAATGGAAGTTTCTCATGAAACTGAGTAAATTATTTTCTAAAGTAATTATTTCTTCCCCTTTTCATATGAAGGGTCGCTAACCCTTCCCAGTGCCTACCACCTTTTGATCTAGTAGTTGTGGAAGTCTCTCTGATCCTCCGTTTAGCATGCCTCTACCATCCGGGTTCCTTAGGTTTTTCAGAGCTTTGCTTTTTGGGGAAAAGAGAAAGCAAAAAGATCTTGCCTCAGGTCTGCTTACCACCAGTGTTAAGTAAAAGCATGAATGGAGAATGTGGAGGTTTAGGAGGAAGGTAATCTTTTGGATCTTCTCTAAAGTTATAGCTGTTAAAATATAAATCAGATTGACCACTCGTTTCAGTATTGATTGGTTTTCATGATGTAAAGATTGAAAATTAAAGCCAATTGTTTTCTTAAGTAGTCGTTTCTTCCCCTCTTTCAGTTCAGTCCCTCAGTCATGTCCAACTCTGGGTGACCCTATAGACGGCAGCCTACCAGGCTCCCCCATCCCTGGGATTCTCCAGGCAAGAACACTAGAGTGGGTTACCGTTTCCTTCTCCAATGCATGAAAGTGAAAAGGGAAAGTGAAGTCACTCAGTTGTGTCCGACTCTTAGCGACCTCAAGGACTGCAGCCTACCAAGGCTCTGCCATTCATGGGATTTTCCAGGCAAGAGTACTGGAGTGGGTCGCCAGTGTCTTCTCCATCTTCCCCTCTTTACCCTGAAGAAAAAAGGGAAATTGGCTAATATATAATTCATTTATAGAGGTTAGATGTGACCCAAACTGCAAGTCTGCTGGTTTCTTAACAATATATTTAGAGTGGCTTTAATTTCACAGGTTCAGTAAAATCAGCTGATAGGAAAATATCATGGAAATTTTTTAAACTAGGATTTTGTTGTTTAACAGAACCACTTCTGATCAAAGGACCTCAGATCAGATCCTGCCTTTTTAAATTCTAGTTAGAGACTTTGAACAAATTATTAAATCTGCAAGCCTTAGGGTTTTTATTTGCTTAGTGAGAGTAATGACCTATTAAATGTACAGTATGTGACAAGTACTTTGATTTACTGGGTATGATATAGTGAGAAAAGCAAGAGATTTGTAATCATTTAGACCTGGGTTTAATTCTTGACTCATGGGCAGGTTTCTTAATCTCAGAAGGTTTCTTTATTGTCGTTTCTGAAATGGAAATGACATGTGCTTAGAAGACTCTTGTGAGGATTAAATGGGATGATATGTACAAAACATCCAGCACAGTGTTGGGCTCATTGTGAGCACTCATGTTAGTGCCTCACTTAGTAAATCAGCATAGGAATGCAGCTACTGCCTCCTTCCATAGTGACTTCTCCATCTTGGTTCATTCAGTTTAAGTCTAGACCTGGCTTTCTCAAACTCTTGCCCTTGTTTTGCGGAAACCACTATCAAGTGATTAGAATTAGCACTTGGTTAATTCACTCAGCAACTGTGCCAGGCACTGCACTAGCACTGAGGGGAAGGTGATAAATTGAAAATTGCTCTTCTCTCAAGGAATTTATATTTTAATATGTTTGTTAGTTCCCTATTGCTGCTATGATGAATTACTACTTGGTAATTAAACACAACTGTCTTACAGTTCAGGAGGTTGGAAGTCCAAAATGAGTTTCTCAGGGTATACAAAGTGTAAAATCAAGGTGTCAGCACAGCTGGGTCCTGTTGAGGGTCTGAGGGGAGAATGCTTAGCCTTTTTGGAGGCTGCCTGCATTCCTTGATTCACAGTTTGTTTCTCCATTTTCAAAACTGCTAGTGCAACCTCTCTGTCTTCATTGGTTTCTGTGGTGTCTCCCTGTGCCTCCTTCTTATAAGGATACTTGTGAATAAGTTGGGGCTCGTGGGATAATCCTGGAAAATCTCCCTATCACCAGATTTTTAACTCACATCTCAAGAATCTCTTTTACAGGTAATTGCAGGTTCTGGGAATTCAGATTTTGATGTTGGGGGGACTATTGTTGAGGCTAACAGAGTGGGAGACCACGGTAATTCTGTCAGTGATGACTGCTGTTACGAAAAACTACCTGGAGAGTGGTTGAGATGCTGTGTTGAGGTGTGTGTGTTGGGGGGGTTGGGGTGTAAGGCAAAGCCCCTGGCAGGGGGTATTGAAATGGAGTCTGTTTGTTGTAAGTAATTTTCCTGGATACTTGATTTAGAGTCCTTTAAATATTTCTGATTATGTGAAAGTTGCTCAGTTGTGTCCAACTCTTTGCGAGTCCATGAAATTCTCTAGGCCAGAATACTGGAGTAAGTGTAGCGTTTCCCTTCTCTTGGGGATCTTCCCAACCCATGGGTCAAACCCAGGTCTCCCTCATTGCAGGAAGATTCTTTACCAGCTGAGCCACAAGTGTTACTGTGACCTTTAAGTATTTTAGGCACATGTTAGCTAAAGGTCTAGATAGTTAATTGGTCATGAAAATCATTGTCCCTGGTTCTCCTGGAAGAAAGGTAGTATAGCCAGCATCTCGACTTTCTGAGCAGGAAGATAGTTCTTCGATTTGTGCTTACCCCTTAGTATTACTGTAGGTACTTTTCACCCAGCACCACCTCTCAGCATTGATTAAAATTTCCTCTAGGCCAGGAGTTGGCAATTTTTGTCCTGCAGAAAGCCAGATAGTAAATATTTTAAGCTTTGTGGGCCATATGGCCTAGGTTGAAACTAATCAACTGTGGTCATGTTGCAGAAACTTGCAACAAATGGGCCTGGCCTTTTTCCAATATGTTACTTAATGGATACTGAAATTTGAGTTTCATATAATTTTCATGTATCATGAAGTTTTACTCTTGATTTTTTTTTCTTGCGTTAACTTTAAAATATTAAGAACCATTCTTAGCTCAGTTCAGTTCAGTTCAGTCGCTCAGTCGTGTCCGACTCTGCAACCCCATGAATCTCAGCACACCAGGCCTCCCTGTCCATCACTAACTCCCAGAGTCTACCCAAACCCATGTCCATCGACTCTCATGGACTGTTTAAAAAGAAAAAAAGAAGGAACTGCAGGCCTGCTAAATTTGCCCTTCAGACTGTAGTTTACTAATTGCTGTCATAGGCCTTGGAGCCCCCTGGGCTCTTCTAGAAAGTCTGTAGCATTTAAACCATCACTTAGTGTTATTTCTTTCCTGGCCCATGGTCACCTAAAGCACAGAGGCTTGACTCCATCCCCTAGTGGATGCTGCAGCTTTTGGCAGCAGCAGCTGATACAGTTTATAACCATGCAGACAAGGAGCCCAGACAGGAGAATTTAAGCAGTTTGCTCAGGATCACATAAATAGCAGAGTCAGATTCACATGTGGACTAAATCTGAGCTCCTAACCAATATGCTACACACCTGGTACCTTTTCTAGTGTTTTCCCACAGTTTTATTTTCATGATGAGAAAACTGAACTGAAGCCCAGCCTGTCAGTACATGTAACACAGCAGGAATGAGCACTCAGGTCTTTTATTTTAAGAATATTTTTGAACATCACATCACAGACATGTGGAGTTGGCATTGGTGATGCCAGGATGCAAGAAAAGATGCTATCCTTGTGGAGTTGATGGGGTTGTGTGAAGATAACCAGCAGGGGCCTCAGAAGAGGAGCCAGTCTGCCATCAGCTAAAGGCTTCCAGCTAAATCTTGAAGGACAGGAAGTGGTTGGGGTGGAACAGCCTTCACTGGGTGCTCTGAGAACCTGTATTAATGCAGTTGTGAGAAAAAAAAGATAATTTGTTTGGGAACCTTAGGGAGACAATGGAAGGAATTGCCTTATGTTGGGATCTTCAGATATTGGTAAAAGAGCCAAAAGGAATGCTTTAGAAAGGCTGATGTTTAGTTTACATTGAATAGAAATAATATAACCTGCCGTCAATGTACTGGGTCACAGTTTGGTGGGAAGAGGGCATTTCAGGTAAGCAGTGATGCAGGGAAGTGCAGGGGATAACATCTACAAAACACCAGAGCTTTTTGACTCAGCCCCTTGGGCAGGCAGGTCCCCTTTTGTCGGAAGGGGAGAATTAGTGAATGTAGGGATTTTTCTTTCCAGCCACTGTGCTATAATATGCATTATCTCAAACTCAGTAGTTGAGAGGGCATGCTCGTTTTACAGAATGTAAAAACAGACTGCTAAGGATTAGGTGATAGCCAAGGTCACCTGGCCTTGAGAATGGTAGAGCAGGTATTTTAACCCAGGTCCACTCGACAACAGAGTTCATGTAGAACGGGTAAACAACCAAAGACTAGTACACATCTGCCCATAGGGCAAAGTCGTGTTTAGAGGGAGAATAAGTCAGTAGCAGTTAAATTCAGTGGCTCAGTCGTGTCCAAATCATTTGCAACCCCACGGACTGCAGCACACCAGGCTTCCCTGTCCATCACCAACTCATGGAGCTTGCTCAGACTGATGTCCGTTGAGTCGGTGATGCCATCCAATCATCTCATCCCATTCATTCCCTTCTCCTCCTGCCTTCAATCTTTCCCAACATCAGGGTCTTTTCTAATGAGTCAGTTTTTCGAGTCAGTTGGCCAAAGTATTGGAGTTTCAGCTTTAGCATCAGTCCTTCCAATGAATGTTCAGGGTTGATTTCCTTTAGGATTGACTGGTTAGATTTCCTTGCAGTCCAAGGGACTCTCAAGAATCCTCTCCAACACCACAGTTCAGAAGTGTCAATTCTTTGGCCCTCAGCATTCTTTATAATCCCAACTTGCGCATCCATATGTGACTACTGGAAAAGCCATAGCTTTGGCTAGATGGACCTTGGTTGGCAAAGTAATGTCTTTGCTATTTGATATGCTGTCTAGGTTTGTCATAGCTTTTCTTCCAAAGAGCAAGCATCTTTTAATTTCATGACTGCAGTCACCATCTTCAGTGATTTTGGAGCCTAATTTTGGAGGGGGAGAATAAAGATTACTTATTCTAATTTTAAAGAAATCTTAATTGCTTTCAGTGTTGTGCCTTTCTGGGGAGTCTAGAGCAGTGTTTACTGGGGTGGAGTAGAGGAAAGGCATTGAGAGGCAGATGGAAGAATGTACCTTCTGTAAGCCTCACCAACAGCTGCTGGGGAGAGGAGAGTATATGTTTACATCTCTGTTGGTAGTTCTCAAAATGTGGTCCAGATCCCCACCCCCACTCCTACCCCTTCAAGTAGTCCTTTAGATCAAAATGATCTTAATAGTAAGATGTTCTTTGTCTTTTTCACTCTGATTCTCTTACAAGTCTGCCATGGAGTTTTCCAGAGATTACATAGCAGGTGATGTGGTACAGCAGACTAAACACAAAAAAGATGTGCACTGTCTGTTATCAGCAAACATCCGAGAATTACGAAGATACAAAATAATGCCACTTTTCTCACTAATTACAATGTTTTTCATCAGTTTACGTTTTAACAGTTATGTTTTTATTTAAATTTTAAAGATATTTTAATAGCTTACATATTTTTATATTTAAGATATTAAAAATTTTTTCTTAGTTTCTGATATTCAAAGCCCCGCCTACATTATTCAAAGCTCTTTGTGGGAAATCCTAAATAATTTAAGGTTCTAAGGGCATCTTGAGACTGAAAGTTTGAGAACTCCTGTTCTTTATCAGCTGCTTTGGTCTGTGGCCACTATTTCTAGCAATTGTAATTGGAGAATGGGGGACATTTTTCTCCCGTCTCTCCTTACGCCATCTGTGTGCTTCTTCCTTATGCTGTAGAGGAGAAGGAGATGTCTGTCTGTCTGTCTCAACATCTCAGGTGGGCAACCTCTTCCTTAGAATTGAATGACAGCAACTTCAGTTTTAAGTTGGATTATAGTTTCAAAACATCATTTTTAGTTCTGGGGTCAGCTGAATACCTCAATTCCTTGTCCTTCTGATTTTACCTTACAGAATTAAAAATATTCAGGTTCACCCAGAGCTTTCTTTGTAAAATTGGTGCACTGGTTGATACAATTTTCATTAAACTTGAACCATGGGAACCCAGGTCTGATACAGAATTTCAGTAGAGAGCAGATTATGAAGGTTGGTGGAGGGAGCATGCTTTTCAGCATGACAGTTTCCTTCTTTGTTTTATTCAGTAGTAGAAGAAGTGGTTATAGGAACTGGCTGGTTTTTATTTAGGTGGCCATTGATTATGTTCTGGCACCATCTGTGTTAATTAAGTGCATGCAGATAAAATGAGGCTTAGATTAAAAATGGTTATTTTCCCAGAACATCTAGCTTCATTTATTTGTTAATTCTTCTAAAGCAGCGAGTCAGCCCCTTATGCTGTGAAATCAGCTAGAGAGAGGAACGTTTACTACCTGAAGCTCATATTGATCCTTTGATCTGAAGGGCTGTTTTTCTTCCCACAGTGCCTTGCATTGGAGGAGGAACCTTGCCATAATGCCGGTTGATGAATACTGGCTGTGTTTACCAGCTTTTCATGTTAGACCTTTTCTGCAGATGGCCAGGATGATGCAGTCATGCCCCTGCTGTTGCTGGTTTCCAGGTGTCCTCCCTTTAGTCCCTGAACCGTCATGCACACCTGCTGCACTGCCTACGGGCAGCCACAGTGCCGCGCCTCCTCCACCTTTTCACACTGCACCCCCTTCCACATCCCAGGCATCCTCTTCTACTGACCCTAAGCTCTGCCTTTTGCCCCCCACATCTGATGGTAGGCAGGAGGAAAATGTGCAGTCTGGGCTGGTAAGTCTGGGGGCTTTTTTGATTACAAAAGTTAAAACTTGATTTAAAAAATTTTTGTGTGTGTTTGGCAACAGCTGTTCCAGTCATTCTCTTATGTTAGCAGATTTTTGTTTTAATAAATTTTAAATGCATCACCAAAACAATGTTCCACCCAAATGTGAACTGTAACCTAGTGTGTTTTAAAACTAGTAGAATCATAGGATTTTGTAAAATTCAAAGTTTAATGTTTATATTATAAATGCCAAGTATATGGAAAGTAAATATAGGTAACTTCATGCATAGGCAGATTAAAGAAATGAGCTTTAAGGGTCACTTATTTATTTAACTCTGCCCCGCCCCTGTTTATTTAAAACATCTTGTGAAAGCAGGGACTTTTACCTTTTCCTGCAGGTAAATGGCAGTTAATGATTTTCTGGATTTTATGCTTTACCTAAACAATGTAGAAAAATAAATACTTGGCTAACTTGTTTCAGTTGCCATTTGCAGGGTCCTATCTTACTCTATAACCTTAGTATACTCATTGTTCTTCCTTTGACTAGAAAGTATAGATGGTTGCCAAATGGTATTGAGTCTACTAAAAACATACAGTACAGGTGTTTTTAAAACCTAATTTAAAGCATAGTTTAAAAATTCTAGGAAAAAAAGAGCTGATCAAACTTAATTGAGGTGTAAGTTGATTCTGTTGGGCCATCAGGACCTTAGTTTCGTGTACTCTGCAGACACGTTACAGTAGCTGTCCGCCACGTGGAGGGGGCATGAGGACAGTCCTACCACAAAGCAGGTGACTGACTACCACTTGAGGGAAGGGTGAACATTTCCCATTGTGTGCTGCGATGTAAATCAAACTGTTTCTCTTTGGAAGTGCCTTCTGCTTTTCTTCAAAGAAGGGTCCTTTCACAGAACTTTTCAGACATTGCTGCTTTTGAGTTAAATTGTTTTCTCTTCCATTGTTTTTCTTCTTTGGGCTTCTCAGGAAGGCAGACTTCAAAATCCAGTGAAAATGAATGGCTCCAAGGATCTCCCGGAGTCCTATGACTACGACCTCATCATCATTGGAGGGGGTTCCGGAGGACTGGCAGCTGCCAAGGCAAGGCTCCTTGTGTATCCTGGGATATGGGGAAAGTAGTCAGGTCCCCAGCAAAGTTCTCCAGCTTTCTGTGGAATTTTTTTGAGCTACTCTTTTGGCATTTTATATGTTAACTTGTGCAGGGCATGTTAACGACATTTTTCCAGGTTAGAGTATGTGCTCTTTGTGTAGAAATACTGGGACCAATATTTTGGGGCACATTTTCATTCATTTTAAGTTTGTTTTTTCCCAGGATAGTAATGGGTTTGTATGGAAATAGCTAGAAATTAAATATATTTTTATTTTTTATAGATATGAGAATTATCAGGTATTTTCACTTCAGTGATTTCTCTGTTCACAGACCTTCCTCCCCAATAGAAAGATGGAGAACAGTTGGATTTCTTTAAGTTAATTATTAAAAGTTTTTATCTCCTGTGTGTATGAAATGAGCCAGGAGTATATCCACTCACTCTGTGGCCTGGAGGTGATGGGGTAGCATATGTATAAATATAGGAGTTTAGGGGTGAAGCTCCTGGCACTGAATTGAGATAAATTTCCCCTGAGTAAGGAGACTCTTGAACCTGTCATTGTTCCCTACCAGTTTCTTTTAAAAGATAAAGTTTTATTCTTCTAAGGTGTAGCTTGTGGTGAGTCAGTAAAAGTAGGTTTAAATGAAGCTGCCTAAATTGGGAGCGGCCAGTGTCTGGCATCAAGTAGCAAACTGATTCAGGAGTAATCTGAGATTTTTTTTTTATTCTGATGATGGTGATTCTGAAGGACACATAACATAGACTCAGTCCTTTCAGATACCTACCTTTGGAGGTCTGGTTGCCAGTACACAAAGCTTACTCTCTGAGAAAGACCAAGCGTACTCTGCAAAATAAACTGACAGTTGTCACTCCCCTAAAATGGATTTGGAAACCTTATGAAGATCATCAGCGTCTCCATTTGCTCTTCCCATGAACATTTTAAGAAATCTTACAATTTCAGGAGAAAAGTTTCTCTGGTATTCTGCCTAGAAACTCAATTAGATAAAACTTAAGTCTTTCAGAAATCTTACCAGATATAGGTTGAATCAAGGGTTGTAGACTACTGTGTATCTGTTTTACTGACTTAACCACTAGTTTGGAAATGGCCACATATTTTTCACATTATTGTTTAATTTTTTATTGAGTGGAATAACGTAAGAGGATTCTTGGGTTTCCAGCTGATTGACAGTCTTACAACTGTAATCTGCATGTTTTTAGAACTACCCTTGTTTAATTTTTACATTGGAGTTGTACCAATCATCTTGATGTATGAAATTCTCAGGTATTAATAATTGGTTATGCTTTAGATATTATAACTGTTAAAATAGGATTGATTTTTTAATGGTCCATTTCCAGTCTATCATGTTAACCATTCCAACTCATTTTAATAATTTATTTTCCAGGAGGCAGCCAAATATGACAAGAAGGTGATGGTTCTGGATTTTGTCACTCCAACTCCTCTTGGAACTAGATGGGGTAAGCTTTTAAAGTACCTTAGAAGTGAATTTGTAGGAGCAGATTTTTCCCTGGCTTTGGTTTGCATGACTTCTAAAATGCAATTTTGAAATTAAATAAATTAAAAAAAACAAACGAAACACTTACCTCTTTCACTTGTGCTAGGTCAAAATGGACTCCAGTTAAATGTTGAATACTTGGGTCCCTTGGCACAGAGTCAAGATAATACAAAACTGTATCCACAGTTGTTTTGATGATTTAAAGATAAATATTTGAGTAACTTAGTATATTTAGGGGCTTAATAAGTGAAAGTTTAAACTCTTCCTGTATTTCTGTTTCAAATCTGTCTCCTGTGTCCAACAAGAACTGGAGGGAAGGGTGACCATCTAAGAATTAGATATATTAATGGATAGCCCTTGCTTCTTCCTAGTTTTGGTGAATTCTGTGTTCATTATTTATTTATTCAACAAATATTTATTGAACACTTACTATGAATGTGGGCTGTGGAGATATAGCAGTAAATGTGTAGACCTGAAGTTCCTGCTCTGTGGAGTTTACATTCTCGTGGAAGACAAAAAATAAATAAGAACTTAACAAAAGATGAACAAGAATTTTACCGGTTGTGATACATGGTACTGAAAAAGTTACTTGGTGGAATAGAGAGGAACTGGGTATAGAAAGGAGTTTTAACTTTGAGACTGTTGTCAGTGGCGATCTCTGAAGAGGTGGCTTTTAGATGAAACCCAAAGAGTAAGAATGAGCCAGCCCTGCCAAAAGCTAAGGAAGAATCTTCCAGGCAACTTTTCTCTTTCTCACAAAAAGGCACATACAAAGGCCCTGGGGTAGGTTTGGTGGTTGTGGCATGGGTCGTAGAAACTGGAGCTAAGATTGGCGAGGAAGGCAGGTGTCAGACTGTACAGGTCCTTGTGGACCAAGATGAGAATTCAGTCCTGTTAATCCAAGCCTAATGAGAAACCTTTGGGAAACGGAGTACTGTGATAGGTAAATTTCATCAAGATGACTTGGCTGTGGAAATTAGGAGGAGTCAGGAAGTCTGGGTAAGCCACTGTCACCATTTCTGACTCATTAATTCTTCAGGTGCTTGTTGAGGTGTCACCTCTTGTCAGGCGTGTTCTTGTGCTGGATGTAGTCCCGCTGGCCTGTGGAGCTCACTCACTGGTGACTCTCAACCAGCCTCTCCTTGGAGGGCTGCTGGTTTCCCAAGTTGTGCAGTCCTCTGCCATCTTGCACTCTTGGCACTTTGGCTGCCTCCCCACCTCCCCACCTGCTTATATTATGTTCTAATGGAGACAGATTATCATCATGTTCTTTAAGTTCAAGGACACTAAATCTTTTTAGGGACGGGCAAAGTGTTATGAATCCTTTGGTGAGAATCAGTGAAGGCTGTGGACCACCTCCGTGAAAAATTGCTCACGTACACTAGACTCTTTTTTTACTTTTTGGCTGCATCGTGTGGCTGTGGGATCTTAGTTCCCTTAGTTGGACCAGGGATCAAACCCATACCCTTGGCAGTTGAAGTGCGGAGTCCTAACCACTGGACTGTCAGGAAATCCCCTATACCAAACTTTGCATGTCATTTCAGACCCACTGCAGTCCAGCCATGCCCTGCTCAGCAACCCCATTATCAATTCTATTCATGGATTTAGTGGCAAGTGTAAGGTTGTACACAAAGTAAAATCTCAATATCTGGCTTTTTTATCAGCAGTCAATTAATGAGGAATTTTTGAAGTACATGGAAGTTGTGGAAGTCTGCTCCTTTTCGTTTTAGGGTAGTTTTGCAGTGTTTATTAGTCTGTAAGGCTTTCTGATCTTAGATATGTCGTGAAACTTAAGAATAAACTCATATAAACAGTGTTGACTACATTAAACAAATAAATTGCGATGTTTCATAGAATGGCATTGGGGCTTGGAATGGGCCACCCAAAATATGCACTATGGCATGTTGATTATTTTGAATTAAAGTTACTTAAGAAATGACCAGTGGGACACCCTGGCCCTCCTTTCTGCCTGAAAGCAGGAAATACATCACATGAAAGGTGCACTCCCTACATCAGAAAGTAGAAAGATACCCTTATCACAAAAGATAAGAAATTCGGGGCTGAGAAGCCTAATGTAAATAAAACTGTTACTTCTTTACTTCTTATCCCAAACCCATACTCTGTTTAGATTCTTAAATCACTGAGCACCCAAAATGTCAGTTTCTTTGTCCTATCAGTTCCTCACAAGTGTATTATTTCTTTGTCTGAAAAATAGAAAAGCTGTCTCTTTTGGCTACTTCTTAGGTCCCATTTCTATGAAAGTGTCATGTGCACAGATTAAAATGTATTTCTTTTTCTCCTGTTGATCTGTCTTATGTCAGATTTGTTTGTTCAACCACAAGAACTGAAGAGGGGTAGACGGGGGAGTTTCCCTCTCCCTTATAATGGTAGTAACTGTTGGCCTTTTTCTTTATTGTACATCAAGCTATAAACTGATTTTGCAATGCTTTTGCAGGTCTTGGAGGAACCTGTGTGAATGTGGGTTGCATACCTAAAAAACTGATGCACCAAGCAGCGCTGTTAGGACAAGCCCTACGAGACTCTCGAAACTACGGGTGGAATGTCGAGGAGACAGGTATGTGGGGGAAGCTACTCTTCCATTTGTGCTATCGAGGGGCTTGAGCTGGGATTTTGCAGTGCACCATCCATTCTTTGCAAGACTAGCATATAACCTGGCAGTCGTTTCTATTATTTGTTTTTTTAATGGATAAAATCAGTGTGGTTAAAAAAAAACAAACCAGTGTGGTTATCCTGTGTCTTTTTGGCTGTATAGTAACTACTAATGGTAAGAACAGATATTGTACTTGGAGTATCTTTTTATAACAGAAACCCAGAATTATTTCAAAGAAATTCTCATAATTCTAGAATTTCCTATGGGAATGCAAATTACATTTGCTTTCCCTTGAAGCTGTTATTTTTCTCTCATCCGAGAAGTTTTGTTTCATGAGCTGATCTTTGGGAGGGTTATTTATTGAGAAGGGGGTTTTGTTGGATTAAAAATATTTAGAGTACCATGGAAACCGCATCTTTTTCTCTTGCCCAACAAAAAAGGCAATGAGGAAACTCAACCTAATGGAACATGAATTTATCACATAATCTGCTGATGGTCTACCTCTCTTCCCACCTCTACCCCCTCTAGCCTGCAAGTTATTTACTCCCATGTCTGAGTACCCGAGTCTGCCGTTAGTCCACTCTTTTCCTTCCTGTGAGCCTACTGTCAGTGTACCCAGTTCACAACAGAATCTCCTTTCAGTTAATGAGTTAGATTTTTTCAGTAGCCTTTGCAGAAATCCTCCTAATGAAGTTAAATAATATTACTATCGTTTGCCCACTATTTGCACTTGGTTCTTTATATACTTGGGGCAGTATATAAATAAATAATACAAATCTGTAGATACACAGGTTCTGTTTTCATCGACGTGCTGATATCATTGATACACCAGCTAAGTACCCTGGGTGCCCAGAGGAGGGGTCAGTAAATGGTTTAAGAGGTGACTGGAGATGACTTTTTAGATGTTGTGTCCTTGACAATAAGCAGAGGAGGGGATAGTCAGTTCATTTAGACAGAAGAAAAGGAACAAGGTTCCTTTTCTTGGAGAATAGTAAATATGTTGGCGTCTCTAGAGCAGGAGCATGTGGGAACAGAAAGCAGACGGTTGCTGTGGGCTGAATGCCCTGGGCAGTTTGGGATGAGGGTAGGAGGAGGAATGTGGACCAGCTTAGTGAGCTGCAGTTGTGCTGAGGGCAAGTTGGAACAGATGTTTCATGGTTCTTGGGGTAGCAGGACGAAGAGGGGAGAGGAGGTAAAGACCATAGCTGCAGCAGAGAGGAAGCTCCTGTTCCTCGTTAATACCCACCTCAGGGCTTCACTGGGGTCCTGCAGGTCAAGAGTCATGTTAAAGTCAGATCATTTTCCTTATTCTCCATTCCATCTGATTGCAGTACATAGATGAGCTGCTGTCCCTGGAGGGGGATCCTGTTCTTCCATTTGGCAGACAAGCAGACCAGAGCTCTGGGGGGTGAAGTGGTGCCCCCGTATCACAGCAGCACTAGGGCTTCCCTGGTAGCTCAGCTGGTAAAGAATCTGCCTGCAGTGCAGGAAACCCTGGTTTGATTGCTGGTTGGGAAGATCCCCTGGAGAAGGGATAAGCTACCCACTCCAGCATTCTTGGGCTTCCCTGGTGACACAGACAGTAAAGAATCTGCCTGCAATGCTGGAGACCTAGGTTTAATCCCTGGGTTGGGAGGATCCCCTGGAGGAGAGCATGGCAACCCACTCTGGTATTCTTGTCTGGAGAATCCCCATGGACAGAGGAGCCTGGCAGGCCACAGTCCATGGGTTCACAAAGAGTCCGACACGACCGAGCGATTCAGCACAGCACAGAATTTAGACTGAAGTCTCTCTGACTTCACAACACATGGGGTTTACACAAGTGTTCTCCTTTCAGCCCTCATGGCTTCAGTGGCGACTCCTCTAGAGGACCAGGGTTTTAGGGGCTGTTGTAGAAACAAGTACTCTCAGAGCTTTTGACCTTGCTCTGTGTGTACCTCTCCTCATCATTCTCTCCCCCAAAGGGGCAAGTTCTATGTGCAGTCTGCAGGCCATACTCAAATTTCCCTTCTGGGTCTTTGGGAGGAAAACCCAAGAACCACTCATTTTATTTCCTAACCACTCTCATAAAATCTGTGATCCACCCCTGTCCTTCCACACAGACTCTTTACCAGTCTTCTCAGGGAGACTTCATTCCCTGGGGCCCCCAGAGATAAGATCCTTCCTTCACCTCATTGTATAGGCTGTTAGAGTACACAGATGTTGGGGGTAATTCTGACTTTGCTGTTCACTGTCCGTGTGATGAGGATTAAAAACAATTCAGTTCAGTCGCTCAATTATGTCCGACTCTTCGTGACCCCATGGACTGCAGCACACCAGGCCTCCCTGTCCATCACCAACTCCCGAAGTTTACTCAAACTCATGTCTATTGAGTAGGTGATGCCATCCAACCATCTCATCCTCTGTCATCCCTTTCTCCTCCTTTCTTCAATCTTTCCCAGCATCAGAGTCTTTGCAAATGAGTCAGTTCTTCGCATCAGGTGGCCAAAGTATTGGAGTTTCAGCTTCAGCATCAGTCCTTCCAGTGAACACTCAGGACTGATTTCCTTTAGTATGGACTGGTTTGACCCCCTTGCAGTCCAAGGGACTCTCAAAGAGCTTTCTCCAACACCACAGTTCAAAAGCATCAATTCTGTGGAGCTCAGCTTTCTTTATAGTCCAATGCTCACATCCATACATGACTACTGGAAAAACCATAGCTTTGACTAGATGGACCTTTGTTGGGGAAGTAATGTCTCTGCTTTTTAATATGCTGTCTAGGTTGGTCATAGCTTTTCTTCCAAGGAGCAAGCGTCTTTTAATTTCATGACTGCAGTCACCATCTGCAGTGATTTTGGAGCCCCCCAAAATAAAGTCTGTCACTGTGTTCTGTTGTTTCCCTGTCTATTTGCCCGACCAGATGCCATGATCTTAGTTTTCTGAATGTTGAGTTTTAAGCCAACTTTTTCACTCTCCTCTTTCACTTTCATCAAGAGGCTCTTTAGTTCTCCTTTGCTTTCTGCCATAAGAGTGGTGTCATCTACATATCTGAGGCTATTATTTTTCCTAGCAATCTTGATTCTAGCTCATGCTTCTTCCAGCCCAGCATTTCTCATGATGTGTTCTGCATATAAGTTAAGTATGGTGACAATATACAGCCTTGATGTTATCCTTTTCCTATTTGGAACCAGTCTATTTGGAACTGTTGCTGACCTTCATATAGATATCTCAAGAGGCAAGTCAGGTGGTCTGGTATTCCCATCTCTTTAAGAATTTTCCATTTTGTTGTGGTCCACAAAGTCAAAGGCTTTTTAAATACAACAGTGTGATTAAAATACCTGCCAGCCTTAGTTTCGGTCCCTTCCTCCTGGACTTGGTTCTTCTAATTTTTCCCTTTAGAGTGTCAGCCAATTGGAGTAGACTCTGCCCAGCACTTTTCTTGGTTCTTTGTTTAATGAGTTGTAGAGAAACATCTATGGATCTTTAGGAATTTGTATATTTGAACCAATTTATTTCCCTCAAAGAGAAGGACATGTAACAAGAATACTAATCTGAAAAAGTCTAGTTTGTTGGAAAATGTATGATCATTCCAAGCAAATTTTGATTTATGCAGTAATATAATTTCCATACAGTGTCTTCTTCATAGTGAATGTCAGTGGGCCTTAAATTTCAATACTAAGTGAAGTAAGCCAGAAGGAAAAACAACAATACAGTATACTAATGCATATATATGGAATTTAGAAAGGTGGTAACGAGAACCCTGCATGCGAGACAGCAAAAGGAATGCAGATCTATAGAAAAGACACGTGGACTCTGGAAGAGGGCAAGGGTGGGATGATATGGGAGAATGGCATTGAAACATGTTGATTGTCATATGTGAAATCAATCGCCAGCCCAGGACTGATGCTCAGGGCTGGTGCACCGAGATTTCTCAGGGGTAGGGAATCGAGAGGGAGGAGGGAGGGGGGTTCTGGAGGGGGAGCATATGTAAACCCATGGCGATTTCATGTCATTGTATGGCAAAACCAATAAAAAAATAAATAAATAAAATAAAAATTTCAATACTAGTTCTGGAGAGCTACAACTCATGATCATTAAAATGTTCATTCATGTAAGGTCTCATTTAAATTGGTATGTAGTTGATATTAGCTTTAAACTGTCAACTCAAGAAAAATGAAGTAGGTGGAACAGAATAGCTTGGTTTGGTAAGAAAGGTAGGAAAGTACATGTAACAGGTCTTTAGAATCTTTAAGAGATAAGTTTAGGTTTCTGCAGAATAAATTTTAATAACAGGGTCAGCAAAGTACAATTCTAATAATTCAGTAATCAAGTGGGTGAAATATAACTTGGTGAATCGACAAAGGAAATGGCAGCCCACTCCAGTCCTCTTGCCTGGAAAATCCCATGGACAGAGGAGCCTGGGAGGCTACAGTCCACGGGGCGTCAAAGAGTCAGACACGGCTGAGCGACTTCATTTTCTTTTCACTTTCGAACAAAAGAATATGAGTATAGTTGTCACATAACAATAATCAGAGCTGGCTTTACTTATTTACATTTGACTTTATTTCTAAACTACATAAGAAACCAATCAGTGTACAGAGATGAGGTGATAAAGCAGCCACTGCCAGTGTACTGCAGCTCTGCACAGTGACATCAGCAGGAGCTCTCTGAATTTTAAAGCATAAACCAGCTCAAAAGTTATCTTACTTGTGTATCTCTACAGAAGTTACTTACTCAGCTAATTTAACAGCTTTAGCTCTTTCGTGTTTCTTCCCCTTTTCCAGATTTTAAGACAGAAATATGTATCTTTGTATTTTTATACCTTCCACCTCTTGTATACCTATGTCAGGGACAGTAATCCCAAAGTCTCTGACGGGAGATATGCCCTCTATTTAAATCCCTTTCCTCTCCCTAAGTGGAAGCGTGGTGGCTTCTTTATTGCTGTCTTTCTCATTCCTCGTTGTGCCTTCTGAAGCAAGCTTTGGCCTCTCTGTGGGGACCAGAGCTGGGTGCTGTGGGAGCGGCTGGCCCGGCCTCCCAGGATCCACCACCCAGGGAGCAGTCATCGCCTCCCTCCTTTTTGTGCTAAAATGTTGGTGGTGAAGGATACAGTGAACTTAGACAAACATTATTTTATCATTAGATCTTTGAGGAAGAAAGAAGCTTGGAGGTATATTTTTCAAATGAGAAGCCCCTAGAGGCTGCTGCTCTGTGTTCCCAGGAGATGAGGCGTGAATGCTTATTTTGCATTTTTCAAATAGAAACACAGCTAATCTCATGCCCTTGACCAAAGAACAGTGCTTCTGTTTTCTCTGAAGACTGTCTTCTCTGACACTGCAAATAGCTCTGAGGGTGGTGAGGGAGGAAAGGCCCTTTGGACCTGGACCAGGCAGCACAGCTGAATCTGCCTGGTGATGGGGTGGGAGGTGGGGAGAGGGGGGTGACATGTCCAGGACTCAGCCTACAATCCGCTTGCTCTTCTCCTGAAAGCTCCAAGATGAGATTGTGATAAGAAAAAAATTATGTGAGCTCAGTTATATAAACTGGAGGAATTGGTCCTTTCTGGAAGATTTACTGGCTTCGTATTTTCTTCAGATATATCTGAATTCTCTTGTGCTCAAGAATTCAACGTACCTTTTAAAAAACTGAGCATTTGTGATGTTTAGTATCCCATTGTCCTTAGAGAAAAAGCACAATTATTGGTTTGCAGTTGGAGGCTTGCAGAGTTTCTGGATGTGTGTATTCTCCTACCGTGCTCAGGTGACGGTTCACATACAGTGTGTCTGTGCTGCTGTGAGTTCCCGTGTAGGCCTGGGCAGGTCATCCATCCATCCTTCATTTCCCTGTGTATGTACTGGAAAGAATTTGTGCCCCTTCAGGGTATTTGAGATATAAATGAGCAGGTGCAGTGAAGATGAAACAATGCTAGTAGCTGTTTTAGTCTGAATACTGTTGTCGAACTTAGGGGTGTATAGTAGTCGGGGGCGGTTCAGGAACATGAGAGAATTGACTTAAGACCCAGTTGCCAGGGTGGGCATAAGGGCGCACCCAGATGAAATACAATCCTTGCCTAGGTAGCTACAGTCAGCATTGCAGAGGCTCATCATTAGGTTACAGCTGGTGGACCAGGCCAGTGGAATCAGGAGGCCTGGAGGAGGTGCTGGGCTGTGCCAGTGGGTGGGCTGTGTAGGAACAGGGAGTGTCCAGGTGGTATATGGGAATGCAGGAAGGTGGGGGGTTTGGGGCATTACTGGAAAGCAGGGCAGCCCTAGAGAACTGGGGTTCCGGGCATGTAACCCACAGTCCAACAGGGATCCAGTTACCACCAGTTCAGTTCAGTTCAGTTGCTCATTCGTGTCGACTCTTTGTGACCCCATGAATCGCGGCACGTCAGGCCTCCCTATCTATCACCAACTCCCGAGTCTGCCCAAACCCATATCCATTGAGTCGGTGATGCCATCCAATCATCTCATCCTCTGTCATCCTCTTCTCCTCCTGCCTTCAATTTTTCCCAGCATCAGGGTCTTTTCCCGTGAGTCAGTTCTTCGCATCAGGTGGCCAAAATATTGCAGTTTCAGCTTCAGCATCAGTCCTTCCAATGAATATTCAGGACTGATTTCTTTTAGGATAGACTGGTTTTGACTTCCTTGCAGTCCAAGGGACTCTCAAGAGTCTTTTCCAACACGACACTTCAAAAGCATCAGTTCTATGGAGCTCAGCTTTCTTTATAGTCCAACTCTTAGATCCATACATGACCACTGGAAAAACCATAGCTTTGACTAGATGGACCTTTGTTGGCAAAGTAATGTCTCTGCTTTTTAATATGCTGTCTAGGTTGGTCATAGCTTTTCTTCCAAGGAGCAAGCGTCTTTTAATTTCATGGCTGCAGTCACCATCTGCAGTGATTTTGGAGCTCCCCAAAATAAAGTCTGCCACTGTTTCCCCATCTTTTTGCTGTGAAGTAATGGAACCAGATGCCATGATCTTAGTTTTCTGAATGTTGAGTTTTAAGCCAACTTTTTCACTCTCCTCTTTCACTTTCATCAAGAGGCTCTTTAGTTCTTCTTCGCTTTCTGCCATAACGGTGGTGTCATCTCATATCTGAGATTATTGATATTTCTCCCAGCAATCTTAATTCCTACTTGCATCAAAGTGACAACCAAAACCACTACCAATAAAACCACCACTGATAAAAACACATCTGGGATATGCTTAAAATATTCTAGTTAAAAAGAAGACTTGTTATGTAATGAGATTGGTTAAATGTTGGTAATTGTTAAATATGGATGCTTGGTACATGGGAGTGAGTTAATACTATTCTCTTCCATTCCTTATGGGGAAACATTAACTCCCATCTCATATTTCTGTGGTGGTGGATGGACATCAGACAGACAGGCTAGTCGAGGCTCTCTGTAACATCTGTTGGGCCCTAGCACCTAATCCACGTGGCCTCATGTCCACTGTGGCCTCCAAAGTTTCCCCACCCTAGTTGAGCTCATATCTGAAGGTTTGCTCCAGTTTTTCCAGACATTTTTTGGTCCTATGAATTGAATCTCTATAATCTGTTCCTGGGAGGCCACAAAGCAGTTTTTGTGCTGTCATTCCCACTTCCAGAAGTCGGCTGCTGGTACCCGTAGAACTGATTCTAGTACTTCTTGCCTGAGCCAAGCTACTTAACCCTGACTCTAGGACTCAGACTGTTCATTTCTGTGTCAGAGGCTTTCCGTTTGTGTTGATTCTCTTCTCCTTCCTTCCAAACCACAGCTTCCCCAGAACCCTCCTGCTTCTACCACCAGAGTAGATTTTACCATCCTATTTTTTCAATCATTGTTGAAGTTGTTAATGAATGAATGACGGGATTTGTTTCTGTCCATTGAAATTCAATATTGTATTAGTGCCTTTGCTCAAATAATTAATTTTATGATAGGCTGAATTTCACTGGTGGGGCCTTAATTTGCCAGCCTGTGGTCCAGACACTGTTACCAGCATATTAGTACTCCAAACCTGCTACGTCAGAATCCCCTGCAGATGGATATACATTCCAAATCCTAGATCTTTTACTTACCCTCATTGACCCAGCAGTCAGTGTTCATAGTCCAAGGTAAAATTCCTGTTTGTTTCTAGATAAAGAAGAAAAAAGTTTGGGTAAAATTATTTTAGTCTTAAGAATTGCCAGAATTTTTACACTAAAAATAATTGTTTGGTAGTTTTCTAAAGGGAAAAAATACTTGAAAAGGTTGTTTATGTGCTTGAAATGAAGGACTTGCTATTTCAGACCAGTTCTTGGGAACTGATACTTGTCAGGCAGTTGAGAAGCTGAGCATGGTGTCTGTCTTCCTCATGCAGTTGAACACGACTGGGAGAGAATGACAGAGGCGGTCCAGAACCACATTGGCTCTCTCAACTGGGGCTACCGCGTGGCTCTGCGGGAGAAAAAGGTCACCTATGAGAATGCGTACGGGGAGTTTGTGGGGCCTCACAGGATTAAGGTAAGCGTGCCTAAGAAGGTTTTTTGGTTTTGTATTGTTAAGCTTTTGTTGGGGGAGAAAAAGTGAAGGTGATTATCCTAATAAAAACATTAGTGACCCAGACTGTCCAGTTGGGTGATTTTGCAGTCACTTCTTAGGAGCTTTCTCTTGTGGTGTAGTGAAGGATAAGAGGACTGGGTTTGGGGCCAGATTAGCAGGATTTGAGTCTTGGCTCTATGTCTGCTTCCTAGCATTGTGCCCTTGAGCAACCTCTTGCTGCATTAGCAAATTTTTATGACGATCAAATTGGTCACTGTAGTTAACAGCCTTTTTAATTACAATGCTTACAATTCTAAAGGATAATAACTTACTAAAAATTGATATATTGGTTCCTTTGTAGGCAACAAATAACAAAGGCAAAGAGAAGATTTACTCAGCAGAGAGATTTCTCATTGCCACTGGTGAAAGGCCGCGTTATTTGGGTATCCCTGGTGACAAAGAATACTGTATCAGCAGGTAAGGACGAACTGGGGTAGAAAAGAGGATTTCTACTTTTTCTTTATTCTTCAAATCCATTTAATCCTTTTCTTAGAACTTAGTTTTTCACCACATTTTTGCCCAAAGGAACAGGGAATTAGGAAAAGGAGAAAGGAAAAAAAAATTTAAACCAGAGAACATTAAAAAAATTCAGGATTATAAACATTGGTCATCTTATCACCCAGAGTTAATATCACTGCTCATATGTAGATTATGCTTGCAATATTTGTATTTGAAATGTATATGTATGTGAGTATGTCTTATAAATGTATACTATGTAAAACCAAGATGGATATTTACAGATATTTTGGAAAATAATTGATATATATGTTTGTACCTTTTTTTTTTTAAATGCAAAATTAGGTTACATATTACCCTTTATGTAGATACTATACGACTTAGAGAATAAAAGGCCATTTAGGTTTCTCAACCCTAGATTTTCGTTACTCTTTGCCATTTGAATGGGTGTAGCATCAGTGCAGAGGGACCTTCTGAAATCAGTGAGTCAGGCAAGGTTTTGCTGTGTGACTTATTTTTGCCCATCAAGTGGAAATACTGGTTATATTATTGTTCAGGAGTTTTGAATTATGAAGTTATTAAGATAGATTATTGATAAATATGTGTCCTTGGATGCTCTTTGCCCAGGAATTTCTTATTTTCTGGTTATAACTACTTATTTTTAGGCTTTTTTGCTTTGTAATATGAGTTTATCCTGTGAACCTTTGCCTGGGGTCAGTTCAGTTGGCATTTCTCTTTTTCACTGTCTTAGATGAACTCCCTTGTCATATTTTAAAAAACTCGTCTACCAACAATTTTAGGATCTTTTATGTCTGGTGTCCTCCTCACTCTACTAGAAGATTTGTCAGGCTTTACTTTGAATGGTTTTTATACTACAAAACCCACACGTTGACAGCTTTTCTCCACCTCTCTCCCCACCCTTGGCGATTGGTGTGGTGGTTGAAGAGAAGTAACAGGTTTTCCACCTCAGAGAGCGCTGGAGTGGTGGGACGAGGGTGGGGGTTTGGGTTTGCATAGGTGCAATTTTAAACACGTAAGTGGAGAATTACTCCAAATAGTACAAAATAAACTTGTTTGACTGGGAGTTGGACTAGTGTCAGAGTTGCCGTGGTTTGCTGTGCTCACCATGGAAGCTCGAGCTGCTCGCACAGCAGTTGAGTGGTGAGAAAGGAGAGTGTCTAAGACCTTGTAAAAATTTCTCAAATATTATGTGTGTAGCTACTTGGGATGGTTTTAATCCTGAAAGTGTCTTGTTCTTCTACTTTAATTTGGGTCATGATACACATATCGACATTTTTCTTTTCTTTTTTTCCTGAAAAATTTTTTTTTTTAATTTCAGTGATGATCTTTTCTCTCTACCTTATTGCCCGGGTAAGACCCTGGTGGTCGGAGCATCCTATGTTGCTTTGGAATGTGCTGGATTTCTTGCTGGTATTGGTTTAGACGTCACTGTTATGGTACGGTCCATTCTCCTAAGAGGATTTGACCAGGACATGGCCAACAAAATTGGTGAACATATGGAAGAACATGGTATCAAGTTCATAAGAGAGTTTGTACCAAAAAAAGTAAGTGGGGTTGCCTGGAGGTTTGTTGATTCTATACTCATATTAAAATGTGAGAGAGAGAGTTGGGGTGGGTGAGGGAAGAAGCCTCCTTTCAGCATTATGAACCATTGGGGATACTGTCATTCCTCAACTGTGTGATTTAGGTGTATAAACTATTTCTACCTAAATAGGTCCTACCGCATAAACATAAATAGCTTTGTTCTTATTTGCAGATTAATGATTTCTTTCTCCTTTCAACTTTACCACCTTTTTTTAATTCTCTTCTGTTGAAATGCTTTGCTTTATGTGTTCCATTATTTCATTGTCTTTGACCTGTTATATTAATACTTATCTTTTTCTACATACCAGTGATTTAAATAAGAGTTTGAGACTAGACTGATTTTTTTTTTCTTTCATTCAAAGACGTTTCTCCTTAGTATACAGTATAATTCACAGATACACTGTATTATTCTGGCTTCCCTGGAAATGATTATCTAATTTTGTTATGTTGGCTGGCCTTGTTTTGCTCATTTAATCTTCTTTTCAGTTCTTTTGAAAATGCTGAATAATATGCTAAATTATATTTGGTACTTGTTAACCACAAATGTTCTGATATAAGAGTAACAGAATTATCACTTGACATATCTCTAACAGATTCCTTTAGGACAAGTAAGGATGAGACTGTATTGTTTAAATGAAGGAATTTTAGTTGTAATATTGTTTAAGTTAAGGAATTTTAGCTGTTGTTTTTAAAATTGCTTAATGGGCTGGTAACTTGGGTGTTTTTTTTTTTTTTTTTTTTTTTGTGGGAGCATGAATCTCTTGATGCTGGTAAATAACAGTATAATTGTGGGGATTAGAAGGACCCAAGTTGAAATCCTGTTCTGCCAGTTTCTTGCCATGTGACTCTGGGAGATTGACTGCTCCAAGCCTCACTTGCTTTTGTGAAGTGATAACTGATAACATCCATCTCACAGTTCTCATGAGGATTCTACTAGCATTAGGACTGTGATTAGAAGAAACAGCTGTGTATATATGCTGATAAAAAGTAGCATCTTCCTTTCTAATCTCTGAACATTTTGGATGTTGTGGGCCCTTTGAAAACGTGGTGGACTATCCGTAGTGAAATAAACCTGTGTCTGTGTGTGTAACGTTCTGCTCGGTTTACCAAGGTGATTTAACTTTAGAGACTGTGGGCTTTCCTGGTGGCGCAGACAGTGAAGACTCTTCCTGCAATGCAAGAGACTCGGGTTCAATCCCTGGGTCGGGAAGATCCCCGGGAGAAGAGAATGGCTTCCCACTTCAGTATTCTTGCCTGGGGAATTCCATGGACAGGGAAGCCTAGTAGGCTACAGTCCATGGGGTCGCAGAGAGTTGGACATGACTAAGCAACTAACTTTTTTATCTTTTTCTTAGAGATTGTAGTGTGCCTTCTTTGGCTTTTTTCTTTGCTAATTTGCTCTCTGAATTTTATTCTATTTGAGAATTATTTGAAGGAAAGCCCCTCTAACAAACAATAAGCAATGAGAAAGAAAGGAATAAATAAAAGAATCTCATGTCATCCTAAAGATGTTGATGTGAGGGAGATGGGACATAAAAGACCTTATAAGCCAGATTTTGTATTTTAACTTTGGGTTAACCAGATAGAAGGAGAGGACATGATTATCTACCTTGATGTGTGTCTTTATTGTGGAGTAAAACCTTACATTGCTTTCATAGGTTGAACAAATTGAAGCAGGGACACCAGGCCGACTGAGAGTGGTAGCTAAGTCCACTAATAGTGACCAAACCATCGAAGGAGAGTATAATACGGTAAGGAATGGACCTTGGTCATACTTCATTAGAAAGCAAATCATATGCTTATGCTACATTTGCTGGGTTGCTGTTTCTTAACTGTTGATTCTGTTCTATTCTAAGATACCTTTATTACTTAAGATATTATAATTTGTTTTGGTACAGGGATGGATTTAAATTTTTTCTACTATAACTTAAATATTATTTATCAAGTGGTTAGTTTTAAATAACCACTTGATAAATAATATTTAATGAGCTAGAATTTCTCTGTCTCATATTCTTATATTTCCTCAGCCCACCACTTTAAAAAAAACAATTTCAGTGGTAGGCTATGCTTTGTCTCTATATTTGGCTAAATTTAGTAAGGAATTGTTAATTCCCTGTTTCTTAAGAAATGTGTACAGCTTCTTACTATATCATGTTTAGAAGATTTAATTTAAATGATTTTGATTTGTTTAAACTCTTGGCATTATTTTCTTAATAGAATATTTATTTCCAGGTCTTGAAAATGAATCAGATTGGCTTAATGGAAAAAAATCTGATGAAATAACTCATACAGAGCCTTTTTATTAACAGTCACTATATATTAATGATTTTTCAGGTATTGCTGGCAATAGGAAGAGATGCTTGCACAAGAAAAATTGGCTTAGAAAACGTGGGGGTAAAGATAAATGAAAAGTAAGAAAAAAATCTTTTATTATGTTTTCTTAAATACTATTTCAGTGATTTATAAGGTTCCTTAGTAGTGGAGTTTTAGGTGTTTTGTTTGCTTGGTTTCTGTTTTGATTGGCCATGCAGCATGTGGGATCTAAATTCCCTGACCAGGGATGGAACCCTGGCTCCCTGAAGTGAAAGCATGGAGTCTTAACCACTGGACCGCCAGAGAAGTCCTTGGAGTCTTAGATTTTTAAAGTTAGCTTTTACTGTAGTTGGGCTTCCCTTGTAGCTCAGTTGGTAAAGAATCTGCCTGCAGTGCAGGAGTCCTGGGTTCGATCCCTGGGTTGGGAAGATCCCCCGGAGAAGGAAATGGCAACCCACTCCAGTATCCTTGCCTGGAAAATCTCATGGACAGAGGAGCCTGGTGAGCTGCAGTCCATGGGCTTGCAAAGAGTCGGGGACGACTGAGCAGCTAACACTTCCTTACTTTACCACAGTTGGAGCATTCCCTGTTTAAGCATTCCCTTTTGAAGAGGACTCTTCATTCGGTGCCCATCACTGTCTTTCCTGTTTGTCTTTTTGTCCCCCCCTTTTCAAAAGCTAAATGAGAGATGCACTGGCTTTTCTTTTGTTTCTTTAATGTGTATATGTACAGTAAAGATTCAACTCCTCACTGAGTTGCGTTATGTGCTTTAAAAGCTTCACTGAATATGCAGATTTGAACCAGGTTTAAAGCTACCAAGTTTTAGAATCACTAGAGTGGTCACTATGTTTCTAGTGACAGCTGCAAATATGAAAACTTTGCTGTTTTATTAGCTAAAATCCTTTGCACTGTACCACTGCTCTGGATAACTGAGATTCTGTTGTCTGCTTCTGGAAGGGGCATAGGATATTTTCCCAGTATCACCTTTCCTACATCCATTTGAAAACAAGTGCTGTGAAAGGCGAGGTGCCTTGGAAATTGAAAATAGAGAGTCCCCACTACCGCCTCCTACCTCCCTTCCCTCTTTCAGGAGGAACATTTATTCAGAAGAGATTTCTTAATCTTAATATGAGGATTTTTGTTTTATTCTTTCCCCCCTTGGGTTGGAGAGACAAGGGAGTTAAGGAGGTCTGATAAGATTTAGCGGACCGAGTGTTCCACCATCTTGATAACCTCCTTTCCTGTGTGCACTTGGGGCCAAGGTTTAGATTTTATATAATATTAATAGCTCACATTCTGTGCTTACCAGGGTCCATGGACTGTTGTGCTTAATGTTTTGTACACATTTCTCATTCAGTCCTTACAACCCCTTAAGGTAGATGATGGAATTTTTTCTTCTGTTATCCCCATTATCATCATCCCCATTTATAGGTGGAAAAATAAAGCTTAGAGATGTTAAATAGCCCTCTCAAGATCACAGAAGTAGTAACTAAACAGACCTAGTTACTGCAGTTCAGAATCCTCCTTTGTTCTTAGCCACTGTGTTCTACTTTTCCTGTTCCGTGGTTTCTTAACAATTTTCTTATTCCTTTGATTTTCAAAATAGCTAGAATGTCTAAGCTTTTGGCTCCTCTGAGCTTTGTTGTTGTTTTGGTAATACATTAGAACATTACCCTCAGCTAGATTCCCAGTTTTGGGTTTCTTTGGGAGAAAGGGGATTTTGTTGAACTTAATTAACAGTGGTAATGGATGGTGCTTTTAACTGAATGAATTTGCAGGACTGGAAAAATACCTGTCACAGAGGAAGAGCAGACCAACGTGCCTTACATCTATGCCATTGGTGACATATTGGAGGGGAAGCTGGAGCTCACCCCCGTGGCCATCCAGGCAGGAAGGCTGCTGGCCCAGAGGCTGTATGGTGGCTCCACTGTCAAGGTGAGTGTTGGGGCTGTCAGCACTGAGATGCTATTCTCAGTGGTCCTCCTGGTGCTCTGGGTATGCTGGTTGTGAAGTTTTCCAGGTCTTGAATAATTTAGTTATTTTGATGATGGCATCCTACATGTGCTTTAGTAACTATTCCAGGCAAGACATTGTTACAATCTCTCTACCTTTGTGATTTATTGTGGGCATTGTCACTCTCAGAATCAAACGAGAAGTAAAATGAGTTTGAGTAATCAAGTTTCAGCCCTGTTATAGTCTTTAAATTCCTAATAGTTGCATTTTACATCCATTCATTGTTACCAATTTATGTATAATTTTCTAAATCTGTTTATGGCACCTGACTAGGCTATAAAAGGATGTGAGGATGTAGGTAAATAATGTCAGTCTTCAGAGCTGTTTGAAGTGATATTCAGGCTTTATTCCCCCATCCTTTCTAAAAATAGATCTCTTGCTCTTGGAATGTTGAATGTGTTACATTAATGTTCTAAAGTGATTTTATTTATTTATTTATTTTTTTCTCCCTTTTATTGTTTTTGCCATACAATGCCATGATATCACTATGGGTTTACATATGCTCCCCCTCCAGAAACCCCTCCCTCCCCCCTCCCTCCTCCCTCCCCCCTGGAAATCTCGATGCACCAGCCCCGAGAATCAATCCTGGGCTGGCGATTGATTAGACATATGATAATTAACATGTTTCAATGCCATTCTCCCATATCATCCCACCCTTTCCCTCATCCACAGAGTCCACGAGTCAATTCTATACATCTGCGTTCCTTTTGCTGTCTCGCATGTTGGGTTCTCGTTACTGTTTTTCTAAATTCCATATATATGTGTTGATATACTATATTGTTGTTTTTGCTTCTGGCTTACTTCAGTCTGGATAATGGGCTCCAGTTTGGTTCATCTGAGTAGAATTGATTCAAATGAATTTTTTTTTAACGCTGAGTAATATTGCATTGTGTATATGTACCACAGCTTTCTTATCCATTCGTCAGTTGATGGGCGTCTAGGTTGCTTCCATGTCCTGGCTATTGTAAACAAAGCGGCGATGAACATTGGGGTACACGTGGCTCTTTCAATTCTGGTTTCCTCTGTGTATATGCCCAGCAGTGGGATTGCTGGGTCATATAGCAGGACTATTTGCAGCTTTTTAAGGAACCTCCATACTGTTTTCCATAGTGGCTGTACTAGTTTGCATTCCCACCAACAGTGTAGGAGAGTTCCCTTTTCTCCACATCCTCTCCAGCATTTATTGCTTGTAGATTTTTGGATTGCAGCCATTCTGATTGGTGTAAAGTGATACCTCATTGTGGTTTTGATTTGCATTTCTCTGATAATGAGTGATGTTGAACATCTTTTCATGTGTTTGTTAGCCATTTTTATGTCTTCTTTGGAGAAATGTCTGTTAAGTTCTTTGGCCCACTTTTTGATTGAGTCATTTATTTTTCTAGAATGGAGCTGTAGGAGTTGCTTGTATATTTTTGAGATTAATTGTTTGTCCTTTGTTTCATTGGCTATTATTTTCTCCCATTCTGAAGGCTGTCTTTTCACATTGCTTATAGTTTCCTTTGTTGTGCAGAAGCTTTTAATTTTAATTTGGTCCCATTTGTTTATTCGTGTTTTTATTTCCAGTATTCTGGGAGGTGGGTCATGGAGTATCCCGCTTTGGTTTATGTCAGAGAGTGTTTTGCCTGTGTTATCCTCTAGTTTTATAGTTTGGGGTCTTATGCTTAGATCTTTGATCCATTTTGAGTTTATCTTTGTGTATGGTGTTAGAAAGTGTTCTAGTTTCATTCTTTTACAAGTGGCTGTCCAGTTTTCCCAGCACCACTTGTTAAAGAGGTTGTCTTTTCTCCATTGTATATTCTTGCCTCCTTTGTCAAAGATAAGTAAAGTGATTTTAGAAGTCAGTGTAGGAAATTAAAACTCCTGCTGTATCTTAGACTAGATGGCAAGAAAATAATAAATATGCTCAATTAATTTTTTAAGACTTTTTTTTAAAGAACAGTTTTAGCTTCACAGCAAAATCGAGAGGAAGTTTGGTGGCTTAGCGATAAAGAATCCTTCTGCAATACAGGAGACTTGGGCTCAGTCCCTGGGTCAAGAAGGTCTCCTGGAGAAGGAAATGGCCACCCACACCAGTATTCTTACCTGGAGAATCCCATGAACAGAGGAGCCTGATGGGCTTCAGTCTATGGGATGGGAAGAGTTGGACAGGACTGAGTAACTCAACCACCACCACCATAGAGATTTTCCACATATCTCCTGCCCCTAATAATTTTTTTACAAGGATTCTGGAAATAAATAAAGGAAAATAAATAAGAGGAAATTATTTTTTTAAAAAGGATGGTAAAGAATTTAGTCGCTCCCCATTTTCCTTGTGCATAAATCATCATGGGTTGATTTAGTTAGGTTATAGCAATGGAGCCGCAAAGAATAAAATTTGTGACAAGCATTTTGAATGTATGTGGGGTTAGTTTGGATTGTAGTATAATAAATCTTGATATTTTGAGATTAATAGGATTGAGGTGGAAAAGAGTTTTTAAATGAGTTATGTCTTGTATACTTTTTGGAGTTTTTGAGTTTATGATAAATCAAGAAAAGGTAATTCAGAAATATAATGAGGTGCATTTAGGTTTTTTTTGACCTTTTTAACTTTGTGATTTCCTAAAGTGAAAAGAAAAAAATTTTTATACCAGTAATAATCAGAGGGGAAATATGCAAAAAATTGCTAGTAAATAAATGTGACGTTACTGTAGCACCAATTTTCTTAAAAATCCAGTGAATCCACCTACTTTGGACATACCCTTTTTTGTGTGAGCAGAGTACTATATTCTAGCATCTCCCAGGTAGAGCAAATACTTTCTTAAAGTGTCTTCAGCTTTTATCAGCATCAGAATTAATGTAAATTGAAATTAAAGGACTCTTTTCTGTTGTTCCTTTTTCCCGCCCTGGCTTTTAGTTTAACTAATAGGACAAGTACTTTACTGAACAGGAAACTAAACAAGTGCTGCTAAGTTTGAAATCTCATCAGTCTGTCTGTCAAGTACAGTAAACAAAACTGCAGTACTAATAGATACCTAGGTTAATTGTATTTGGGGAAATTGCACATCGTTTTCTTCAAGAGCTGTGTAATTCTTTTAATTTTGTCCCATGTGCAACTAATAGATCATTCCCATATATCTGAGAATATTAGTGGATCCACATCCACCTCTCTTCCTTCTGAAGGAGCTGCTAGCTGTCTGTTGAAAGCTTCAGCTTAACATAAACACCTGCCTAAACTAAATCTGTTGTGGGATTTTAAGAGAACCCAAATTGAATAATGAGTGTTTGTGTCTTCCTTCAAAACTGATGACACATATTCATTGCCTTAAAAGAGTGTTTGGAGAAAAGAGGATGGAGAGCAGCTATGTTTGTCCGTGCCTGCACTGTGCTCTGTGCTGTGTATGCAGGCACCTCATTCCACTATAGAGCAGCTGTAGAGACTGATGACACGTTACAGGGAATTAGGTAGCTGTCCAAGGTCACAGTGCTTGGAGGCAGCCAAGGCAGAAATCCAGTCCATATCTGATTTGTAGGTACTGCTGTGTTAACCGTGAAAATGCATCTCGTAAAGATGGCTCAAATGGTAAAGAATCTGCCTGCAATGCGGGAAACCAGGGTTCGATCCCTGGGTTGAGAAGATTCCCTGGAGAAGGGAACAGCAACCACTATTGTATTCTTGCCTGGAGAAATCTATGGACAGAGGATCCTGGCAGGCTACAGTCCATGAGGTCATAAAGAGTCCGACACGACTGAGCAACTAACACAAAGACATGAGGAAGATTGGGGAAGTATCAGTTATAAAAGGTGATGAGGGTAGAAAAGATGTCTCAAGGCTTTAAAGACTGCCACCAATACAGAGGTGCTTGTACTAAATGAAGTGGAAAATATATTGGAAAAATTTAAATGAATCTTCTCAACAGTAGATTATAAAGTCATTTTCAAAGCTGCTAAACATATTTCCTTTTGGGAACATGAGGAAGGAGAAAAATACTTTTATCATTTCAAAAACAGAGAACAAATCATAAAGCTGAGTCAACCTGTAGGTGATGGACATTCTAGTAAGCTCTTTAAAAAGCCAGATGATAAGACATATGTAGCTTTAAAAAATTGTAATGGGCACTCATTGGAAGAGCTGTGTAATTCTTTTAATTTTGCCCCATGTGCAATTAATAGATCATTCTCCTATATCTGAGAACATTAGCACTCCCTGATGCTGGAAAAGATTGAAGGCGAGAGGAGAAGGGAACAATAGAGGATGAGATGATTGGATGGCATCACCAACTCAATGGACATGAGTTTGAGTAAACTCTGGGAGTTGGTTATGGACAGGGAGGCTTGGCGTGCTGCAGTAAATGGTGTCTCAAAGAGTCAGACACAACTAAGCAACTGAATGGAACTGAACTGAATGGGCACTCCAGTTGTTTTCTCCAAGGAGCAGTAGATTTCTTGGATCCTTTTTTTAGAATTGCTCTCAAACACTTGAAATAATTTTATTTTTTACAAATAGCGTTATGTTAGCATCTTTATTATTACTAAAAATGGTGCTTTGTAATAAGATAGCTCAATTTTACAGTAAATATAAAAATATTTTATGTCAGAACTATAGAGAAACCACAGCACATGTCTCTGCAACTTGAGAATGGATTGTGTTCTAAAAGTCTATTAAGTTGATTATCCAAATAGAAGTATTGAAAAAAAGGACTACATTTCTCAGGCTAGGCCACAATAGTCAATTAAACCAATTGGAAACAATTTTGGGACCAAGGAGAAAAAATGTCTTTAATTTGGATCCAGGTTTCCATCTGATACATCATTTTCTGCCATCATTTAATGCACATCTGCTTAAGGTGAATTCCTTGTGGGGTTTTTGGTTGTTGCTTTAGTTTATTATGCCTTCACTTTATACTTTTTGGAAGATATTTTTGCTGAATAGAGAATTCTAGATTTACATTTATTTAAATATTTTAATTGCCCATTGTCTTCTGGTTGCATAGGAGAATATGCTATCATTTTTATCTTTGTTCCTCTTAAGATTTTCCCTTTCACTGTTTTTTTAGCAATTTGATTATTGCATGCTTTGCCTTGCTTTTCTTTATAATTATTATGCTTATGGTGTGTCAAGATTTGGGGATTTATCTGTTCATAGTTTTCATCAAATTTGGAAATGTTTTTAGCTATTCAGTTAAGTTTTTGCTTTCCTCCTCTTTTGTCCTCCCTCCAAGCCTCAAATTAATGACTAGTGATTCACTTGATATTATCCCATGGGTCTCTGATGGGACCCATCATGTTTTTCTCCCTGTTTCTATGCTTTTATTTTCTCAGAGAGCCTATTGCAATGTCTTCAAGTCCACTGATCTTTTCTTTTGTAGTCTTGGGATATAAATCCCATTCTGTGTAATTTGCACTTCAAGTAGGTTTGTCTCTACAAGTTACATTTTCCTTTTCTATCCTCAGCAGACTGCATTTTTATCCATCTTCTTGAGCCTACAGAACACGTTTTTAATAGCTCTTTTAATGTCCTCTGCTAATGCCATCATCTCTTTACAGCGTCTGTTTCTATTGATTGGTTTTATTCTTGACGTTAGATTGGATGGATGAAGACTTTGTGCCCTTTACACTGTTGGGTGCTGGGTTTTGTTGAATTCCTTTGTATAGTGTTGGAATTGGTTTTGGTGGCCCGTTAAGTTACACAGGAGTTATTTTATCCTTGTGTAACTTGCTTTTCAGCTTTTTTTGGGTGTGTCGATAGTAGCGTTTCATTTAGGCCTGATTTAGTTCTGCTACTCAGTGGAGGCCCTTCCAAGGAGTCTGAACCATTCCTCCTACCGTGAACTCTTTCCCTACTCTGGCTTGTAAGAGCTCTGCTCATTTTGGGGCTCACTGCTTGCTGGTGGCTCCTTCCTCTCCCTGAGTGCTTTCCTCCAGCATTGATTTACAGGTCAGTGCTCATCCCATATCTCAGGAGGCCCTCTCTGCCTGTCTTGCTTTCTCTTTATGCAGCCCCACCCACTTTGCTGTTCTGCCCTGCAGCTTCCAGCCATGTTGGCCTCCCTGAACCAGGATCTCTGTTGCTGTAACTCAGAAAGACCACTCTGCACTCTGTTCCCTTTCCTTACCAAGCCCTGGAAACTGCTCTGGGCGGGAAACTCGCCTCATTTTTTGCGCTTCTCGTTTCCCTTCTCAACAGCAGCCACGGTGCTGCACTACCTAGGGTCCAGTGTCTAAGAAGTGTTTCGTATTTGTCTGTTTTTTTATTTTAAGTCACTTAAAGCAGAAAGTAAACCTGGTCCATTATGGGTGTAAGCAGAAGTCTGTCTTTACTTTTGAATCAGAATTCCAAGGATTTGTATTAGAGGAAAAAAAGACTATATATTTCTAATTCTAGAGGGAGGCACATTTTAAAGATTTCCACCCTACTGTGTTAGAGAGTGAGAATTTTATTGTTCATATTTTAAGTTCAGAATGACTTAACCTTTGTCCAGATGTGACTGGGTAGGTTTTTACCAGCTGACATTTGCAAATGTATTTGGCATCTCCATAATTATGTTTTCCATAATTCACATCAGCATATTAAAGCCTCTGAGAAATCTGATGGTTGAGAAACCTATTTGCTTAATACAGCATTTTACAAACTTGTTTGACTTCAGAACCCTTTTGTCATCTGTGATTATTAAAGTATGCTTTGGAAATACTGTCATAGTCATGAACTTTTTTTTAAAATAATTTTGTTTATTTATTTATTTTTGACTGTGCTGGGTCTTTTCTCTGTGTGCAGCCAGTGGGGGCTACTCTCTAGTTGGCGGTGTGCAGGCTTCTCATTGTGATGGCTTGTGCAGCACAGGCTCTAGGGCACAAGGGTTTTGGTAGTCATGGCTCCCAGGCTCTAGAGCACAGGCTCAACAGATGTGATGCATAGGCTTAGTTGCTCTGTGGCATATGGAATCTTCCCAGATTAAGGATTGAACCTGTGGCTCTTGCATTGGTAGGCAGATTCTTTACCACTGAGCCACCAGGGAAAAGCCTATCATGAACTTCTTTTGTTCCTTGGTCTTCGTTACCATGTTAATGGCTGCATAAGATTGCATTGAGAATATGTACTGTGGAACCACTTTCTTATTTGAATTTTAAAGCCACTCTGATATTTCCACTATTGATGAGAACTGCGACATTGCTCAGTTAATTTATGTAGCTTTTTCTGTATATTAAATTATTACGAGATTTCTAAAAGTGACGTTATTGGGCCAAAAACTGTAAAATGTTTTTATGGCTCTTGAATTGTGCTATGTAATTGATTTTCCAGTAAAGTCTGTTAACTTCTGCATTAGTAATAGACTTTGGGAGAGAAAGGGAGAGAAAGCATTAAGGGAGAGAAAGCATGTGCTTGTCAACGTGAGTTGGTAGCTGGATGAGAAGCCGCACGAGTCTCTTATTCATGACTAGTCTTGACAGAATATAAACCTCTGCTGAAATATTATCACATCAATTAATGGCTCTCAGTACAGTAGGCTTTTATTAGTCTACTTTTCTCTCCTCATTTTGAAGTTTTTTGAAGTATATGTTCTTTTGACTTATAATCTCTCTCCCATCATAACTCCCCTCCTCCGTTTTGAAACAGTGTGACTATGAAAACGTCCCAACGACCGTTTTCACTCCTTTAGAATATGGGTGTTGTGGTCTTTCTGAAGAGAAAGCTGTGGAGAAATTTGGAGAAGAAAATGTTGAGGTAAGTTTTACTCTTCACTACTACTCTTTTCCCCAAAATTTAAAATAATTTCTAGCATAAAGAGAAGCTGAAAAATAGTACAGAGAACTTCTGTATACCCATTTTCTAGATTCCTGTATTAGTAACATTTTGCCCATTTGTTTTATCCTCTTCATATTCTCTTTATTTCCGTGCATCTGTATTTCTTTTTCTTGAACGATTTGAGAGTAAATTGAATGCCTTCTTACCCCTAAATGCTTTAATACTATGAACAAGGACATTTTCCTATCTAAACACACGGTGGTTGCTACTGTTTAGAAAGTTTAGTGTTGATATAATACTGTTATCTGACCTACCTTCCATTCATCAGTTGACCCAGTGATTCTTGGTTCTGTTTTTCAAAACCACTTTTACTGATTTCTTTTCATTATTAATATAGTTAAAAAATACAGGGAAAAAAACTAAAAAGTACCTGCATTCCTACTGTTCTATTAGCTTTTTTTTTCTGCCATTACCTTTTAATTTATAGCTAATGTTGCCAGTCACTTTTTATTCTATACATAGTCAAGGAAGGAATTCCCTTATAGCTCAGTTTGTAAAGAATCTGCCTGCAGTACAGGAGACCCAGGTTCAATTCCTAGGCTGGGAAGATTCCCTGGAGAAGGAAATGGCAACCCACTCTAGTATTCTTGCCTGGGAAATCCCATGGACAAGGAGCCTGTTGGGCTACAGTTTATGGGGTCACTAGAGTCAGATACGACTTAGCTACTAAACCACCACCAATGTCAAGGAAATTACACATGAAGTAAACTACTTCTATATACACAAATAATGCTACACAAAGGGTCTACTCTTTTAAATCATTTTGGAAAAAAAGTTTTCAGTAAAACTTAAAAGACCAGATTGTGAATCAGAGTACATTTTGTAATATGAAAGTCTATTTTAAACTTCTCAACAACTTCTTTTATTCTATACTTTAGTAATAGCATGTAATATTGATCTATCAGTAGCACATTATTAGCATTTTTTTCTGGTTATAAGAATAGTATACCCTCATAGGAAATTTTAAAAATATTAAAAAAGGAAATTTTAATTCATGAAAAGATAACTGCTATTAATATTTTGCATAATCTAGTCTAAATGTCTTTTATATATGTATAATTTTTTGTTGGTATACATAGTTTAATTTTTGAAGTGTGATTGAATTACATGCAATTCTCTGTTGTACTTGACAATTAGTGTTAGAGCACAAGCATTTCCTTCTAAAAGCACCATTTTGAAAAATGACTTTTGCAATATTTCCTTTCAGGGGTGCTATTATACAGTAATTTTTAAGCTATTTTATTAGATTAATTTTTCACTATTATGAATAGAATGATGAACATCTTCGTTACTCATTGTCTCTTTCTCTGATTATTTTCTGAGGATATATTGCTACCAAAAAATAACTTAAATTTTAAGTTTCTTAATATTCTGTATTTTTTCAGATAATCTTTTGTATTTGTTTGATTAGAATTTGAATTTTTCATTATAAAGGCAAGGCATTTGAGTTGAAGAAATCTTGAAAAATGCAAAGGAAATAGGAAACAATCACTCATAGACTTATGTTTATAACATAGCTATCGTTAGTAGTTTTTTTAATCATTTTTTTCCCCTGTGTAATTGTTGTGATACTTTGATACTATACATTCAGTTTTGTAACCCACATTTATCAAAAAATTTATATCATATTACAAGGTAAAAGATTGTTATATAATGTTTAGATAATCAGTGTGTTTTTAAAATACCCTACCAACCTTGTATGTTTTGAATCGAGGCTAGCAGTTGAAAGAGAAAAAAATCCTGTTAGTTATCCAAGACTTAAGTTTATGAAATGTCAGTAAGGATGTCTGTGTCCTTTCATCTATCATCTTTCCCTCCTTCCTTCCCTCCTTCAGTACTTTTGGTGGATAATTTCAGAGAAGGAGACATCTTTGGAAGTATTAAGTAAGAGAACTAGATAATTGCTATAATTGTTCCTGGCACCTTACTTGTTTCTTGCCCAAAGTTGTCATTCTTTTGAGATAACAAGGTAGCGTTGGTTTCTTTTTTTTAATGCAAGATGGAAAGTAATTACATGGCTTCTTTCTCTCATTTGCTTGCACTTCGTTGTTGTTACGTAAGGTTTGTTCATGGGAGGCTGAAGTATAATTAAGGGATGAGGTTATGGCAAAAGGGTTGTCAACTATGAGTTTTAAGTTATTTACCTTCTGACCAGGTTTTTATATATTCCATGAATTTTTTTTGTTTAATGCAAGTCTAATTATTAAATATTAAAGAGCATCCACTGTCTTCACACCACAACTAGTGTTTGACAGACATACTTCTTGAGACGATGGGTCTCCATTGTGCTTCTGTCTTCCTAGGTTTACCATAGTTACTTTTGGCCATTGGAATGGACAATTCCATCAAGAGATAACAACAAATGTTACGCAAAAGTAATCTGCAATATCAAAGACAATGTAAGTGGTATTCATATTTACTCCTTTCTACTGATTTCATTTTATTTTTACTATGCAGCTCTGTTTTGATCACATGATACACACATTGCATTCTTTTAGTATTTCACCTGTGAGTCTCCCCAGCTGTGTGGACGTTACCCTAGGGCGAAGCCGGTGATGACACGACCTGACTCCGCTCTGTATGAATGTGTTGTGGGCAGGCAATCAGAACCATTGAAGCCATTGAAACCACTGACTATCTAAAAATAATGACAGAACAAGAAAGGAGTAACCCAAGTTTGTATCCTAAGCAGTCAGCACTAGTGAGAAAGCTGGAATGGGGGACCTCTTAATTGGATTCTGATTTAAGAGTTCATTGCTTGTTGCTTCAAGTAACAACTAGTAACAAAGACCTAAGAATTAAACCCCCTGACCTCACAGGCTTTGTTTCCATACCTACAAAGTGATGAAGTCGTTGGTTTTTCAGACTTTTCCGACTACTGGCCCCCATTTTCTGTATTGCCACCTGGGACAAGTATATGTCTGTGCGCATGCTCTGTAAGTGTTCTGTGTGTGTGATGAGAACTCAGGATTTACTCTGTTAACAACTTCCATATCTAACTGGCAGCAGGGTTAGTTATATTTATCCTGCTATATATATAGCAGCTGGATATATATATAGCCACCTGGGGCTTCCCAGGTGGCTCAGTGGTAGAGAATCTATCTGCCATTGCAAGAAATGTGAGTTTGATCCTTAGATCAGGAAGATCCCCTGGAGAAAGAAATGGCAACCCACTCCAGTATTCTTGCCTGGGAAATCCCATAGCTGGAGGAGCTTGGTGGGCTGTACAGTCCACGGAGTGGCAAGAGTCAGACACGACTGAGCATATACGCACACACGTTATACCCCGAGTGCTTATATAGTCTTATAATTGGAATTTTGTACCTTTCGACTAACTTGATCCAGTTCTCCCTTCCCACATCCCCTACTTCTGGTAACCACAAATCTGATCTCTTTTTGTGAGCTAGCTTGTTTTCAAACTATTAATGACTTACAGCACTGTGTTAGTTCCTGGTGTAGAACATAAAGTTTTGATGATATTTCTGTACATTTCGAATGATCACCATGATAACATTAGTTACCATCTGTCACCATTCAAATTTATTACATAATTACTGATTGTATTCCCCACACTGTACCTGACCGCATGGTGACTTACTTATTTTGTAACTGGAAGTCTGTACCTCTTAGTCTCTCTTACCTTTGTGGGTTGAATCTTAACGAGAATTGGTATATTTTTTAATTTAGTTGAGATCTTATTTTTTCAGAAAGTATCCCCAGTAAAATTATAAATAACTAAAAGAATCCATATGTTAAAAGCCTAATGAGTTCAAGTTTTTCATTTTGGGACATGAGTATAATTAAGTGATGCATTGGTTTAGTAACTATTGCTCTACACAGTAGCACAGTTGCAGGTTGCTTTTTTGCAGAGCCCAGGGTTCTAGGAAAACCTGGATTCACTACAAAAAAATCATCAATAGATGCATTTACTAAATAAACATACTAGGATTACCTCTAGTAAGCTATACAGAATTGACATAGATAGCAGTTTTATGTAGAGATTTGTCTTTTTAGACATAGTTTTTAATAAAGTCATTTGTATGAGTTTGCATTAGATACCATGCTACTGCAGACAAAAGGAGAGGATGTCAGATGTCTAGGAGGAGAGACTTCATTTGCATACAGCAGTCAGTGAAACCTCGAAAGTTTCCTTTATATCAAGCAAATCTATTTTAACTGTACCCAGTTCTCTTGTTCTTTTTTTTCTTTCACTGCTGTGTCATTTGTTCAAATGGCATCTTTTTATATTTATGAAAAATAACTTACACTACCAGTGAACTCATTTTAATTAAAATAACTGAGGATGGTATTGTTGTTGGATGGTATTGCTGTCAATTATTTTCATAAACAAAGACAGTATTACAAGAGATGAATACTTGTCATTGCTCTTTTGTCATAAGCCATCTTACATAAAAGCTTGCTTCTGGTTTTTGACCATCCTTGGGGCAGGCTGTATTCATTTTGAGTTCAGTCCCTTCACAGTGACTGAATGTGCTTCGTTTTAAATAGTACTTGCTTGCTAGGCTTTTATTCTTTTTGTATGCTATACTTTTTATACATAGTATATTTGAAATTTGCAGAAAGGAATAGGGAAAGTACTTACTGCAGACTCTGACTATTAACATGTTAGTGTATTTGCCCAGAGCTGCTCTTACGTCATAGAGGCAGTTTATAATGCGTGTGTGCTCTGTCGTGTCCTACTCTTTGTGACCCCATGGACTAGAGCCAGGCTGCTCTGTCCATGGTATTTTTCAGGCAAGAATATTGGAATGGGTTGCCATTTCCTCCTCCAAGGGATCTTCCCCACCCAGGGATCAAACTGATCTCCTGCCTTGGCAGGCAGATTCTTTACCCCTGAGCCACCGGGGGAGCTCACAGTTTATAATAGGCTATATTTACTTATTGAACTTAAGTCAACCATTACTTAATGGTCTACATGTACTAACTTATTTAATTCTTGTATAATCCTGTGAGGTACTGTGCTATTGTTATCCTCATTTTATAGACAAGGAAGCTGAAGTGTGGAAGTTAATTGTGCTAGGAGCTGGAATTCAGTCCAAGGCAACTAGAATTCATGCTGTTAACCTCTAGCCTAGTCGTCTTTCACATTCCTTCTTGGTCCTCCACCTCCATTCCTTCCCTGCACCAGAGGCCGCACTTGCCTCACGTTGGGCTATCTCACTGTTCATACTTTTATATATTTGCTGCCTGTTATGTCCTGTAAACATCATACATCGTGGTTTAAAGAAAGGTGGTATCCTCAGTTAAATAGAAGCCTGTACCTTTTCCTTTTTAATCTGGCCTTTTGAGATCTATCCATATTATTGCATTTAAATCTAGTGTATTTAAAGAGCTAGTGTATTTTGTGCTTTATTTATCCATATGCATAACCCCTGATTGCCAAAATGAATAAAGCAAGAGTCTAAAATGAAGTGGATTACATACAGAAGGCACTTCCTGACTATTTTCAGGGAGCCATTGAACATCAGATAAGGCTCTGCGCCTCATTGCCTGTTGGATTGGATGGGCCAGCCCAGAGCTGGGAAAGTCTGCACAGTAGAATGCAACAGGTTTCCCTGCTCTTGGCCTGGGTAGCCTGAGTTTGGATTTAGCATTTATCCAAAATGGTTCCCACACAGGTATTTCAGAATTGCCAAATATTTCTCTCTTGCTTTCAAAAATGTTTTCACATTGGAACGCTCTCAGGTTCTTCTGTCTACTCCCAAAACTTCAGTTTAAATGGTTTTTATTTTGAATGGCTGCTCTTAAATGTTTCAGCTCCACAGGTGGTTTACCTGGAGCTTTGAGACAACCGGATGGAGTTGAGGGCACCACTGAGCAGCGCTTTGAAGACACTTGCCAGAACATTTTGGTGCTCACGGGGTTGCACACGTTTTTGCTTTTCCAAAGTGTCTTTCCTCACCGTCACCGGTGTCTGGTTCTTCCTCCTCTTTCCTGCTTAGTGTGACCACAGTTCTGTATTCGCCCGTGTTGCAGTCCCTTCAGCCTACACAGTTGTCAGCAGCAGGTGTCAGTATTTCTGAATGGGTTTCTTAAGATTAGACTGGAAAAATATTCCAGGCTGTTAAGGAGGGAAGATTCTACATAATTGTACCACTTTTTTGTATCTTAGGAACGTGTTGTGGGCCTCCACATACTGGGTCCGAATGCTGGAGAAGTGACCCAGGGCTTCGCAGCGGCGCTCAAATGTGGGCTGACCAAAGACCAGCTGGACAGCACCATCGGAATCCACCCCGTTTGCGCAGAGGTGCGTCTCCACACTTTCTTTATTGTTATTTTTTCTCCACACTTTCAGTTAAGGCTAGATAGTGCCTGTCCACGTGTGCTCGGTCATGTCTGACTCTTTGTGACCCCATGGGCTGTAGCCCACCAGGCTTCTCTGACAGTGGGATCCTCCAGGCAAGAATACTGGAATGGGTTACCATCTCCTGCTCTAGGGGATCTTCCCGACCCAGGGATCGAACCTGAGCCTCTCGTGTCTGCCGCATTGGCAGGCAGACTCTTTACCACTACACCACCTGGAAAGCCCGCTAGACAGTGCTGTCGTGCCGCCAAATGCTAAAAATGGTGAGAGTGATCCATACGGATGTGTTTCCCATCGTTCATTTGTCATGTGTCATTAATTATTTTCACGGCAATCAGCTGATGATGACATTCATACTCAGAAGGAGCATCAATCCTAGTTATCCCTGAGCTACCTGGAGGCTAATGATGTTGTCTCCCTTGTTAGCTTTCAGTGTCAAAGAATGAGAATGAAAGCAAAGCTTGCGAAACAAAGATCAAGCAAAGGACAGTAGAACTGGGAATTTCCCAGTGGGGCCTCTGGGTGTCAGTGTTTCTCCACACCCGTCAGTGTGCGTCCACCAGCCGGTTCCTTACTGTGCTACCACTAAGTAGGGTTTGTAGACCAGAGACACGTCTACACTGGAGAACCTGGAGGCTGGGGGGTTTATCTCATCAAGAGGCTTAGGTATGGAGCTGAGAATTGCAGCCTGGAAGAATGTTCTCGTTTCCTTTTGCTCTGTCTTTTCCCTGAGTGTCTTCCTCTATGTACCTGTTGAGTGACCAGGGCATTATTCATAGAAAACTTTGTATATGTTGTTTTGTTCTGGGTTTTATTTGTTGTTGTTTTGTTTTTGAAAATTTGTTTATGTGAAGTAAAACTGAATTTCAAAAATGATACATAAAAACTGGAAAGAGAGTAGATTTTAAAAAGCGCTTGAAGACTGCAGTGTGTCTTTTATTCAGTGTCATGACTAAGACCTTCTGGGGAAGGAGAGGAGCCAGTTAGTTTCATTCTTTGTCAAAAAGAGTGTGTTAGTTTCTTGGGGCTGACATAACACACTCCTGCAACCTAGGTGGTTAGAAACAACAGAAATGCCTTCTCTACGAGTGCTGGAGGCCAGAGTCTGAAGGCAGGGCTCTGCTCCCTCCAGGGCCTCTGAGACGAGCCCTTCCTTACCTTTACGGCCTTGGTGGTTGCCGGCAAGTTCTGGCTTTTCTTGGCTTGTAGGCATGTTGCTCCAGCCTTTGCCTCTGGCTTCGTGTGGCCTGACCTGCTGTGTGTCTGGGTCCAGATTTCCCTCCTCCTGTAAGGTCATGGATTAGGGCCCCACTGATCAGCATGGTTTCATTTTCACTTGGTTACATCTGCAGAGACCCTGTTTGCAACCAAGGTCATCATGTTTACAGGTACTGGGGCCTAGGACTTGAGCTTCTCTTTCTGGAGGACTTTATTCAACCCACGACAGTGGGTATGGTTAAAAGTCTAGGATACTTTAAAAGAACAGTAGTCATCCTCAACTGAGATAAAGACATCCCTTCCCAGCTTGGTTATGTGAGTGTCTAGTTTTAGTCTGAATTTGGTTCTCAGAAGACTGGTTAAAAGGCTGACGTGAGCACGGCTCCTGCTGCCTCACTGGATTGTGTCGCGCTGTGTTGTGGCGACAGTGGCGGCACACGGCTGTGTCTGCAGACTGCCAGCTGGGGGAGAGGTGCGGTGGCGTGGCAGGCGTCCTCCTGAAGCCCAGGCCCGCAGAGAGGTCGGCCAAAGGCCTGTCCCCGCAGTGCACCTGGCATGCTGGAAACCCTCTTTAAGCATTTGCTGCTCTGCATCTCCATCTGTTGTTTCTCTGAAGACTTTGAAGCTCAGAGGTGAACATTCACTCTTTTCATAGGGCTTTTCTCTTTGTCTTGTTTCCAAGGTGGCAACTGATTAATGAGATTAATCAGTCTCGCTGCCGTTGTCTCCCTCTGAGTGCCTTTGTTGTGCAGCTGTGAGCCTAGCTCCGTGCTGGGTGCTGGGGAACAGCAGGGATTTGAGTCAGAGCAGCGAGGCGGGTGAGGGAAGGGCCAGGCACACATCTGGGTGGTGGGTCCCAGGCCCAGGACAAGTGCACAGTGGCGTTTGGGGCAGGAGGCAGAATGCATTCGTGTCAGCCAGTCCAAGGGAGCACCAAGTCTGAGAACCCTGTGTGGCAGAGATCATGGTTCATTTGGGGACCTTGAGGGCCTTCGGGACTGCTGTCACAGTGGCACACCAGCTGTGGGTGGTCTGTACCATTTCAATAAAAGCACCTGGGTGATTGCACAACCTTTGGCTCCGAAGTGGCTGCCTACAGGAGTTGATGCATTCCTCGGCGGAGGCTTTGAGTTTTTGGAGGAAAATAGTTTCCATAGGGTTTCCTTCTGGAGTCGCTGTGGGAGGAGGAGAGACTACTGGTGTTTGGACTGAAAGCCCCTCGGGGTCGGTGAGCAAGTCTCAAGGCCTGAGGCGCCAGTGGCGCACAAGCGTTATTCAGTTTGAGGCTGGTGTGGTAGTTATTTATCCTGGACATCTGAGCAGTAACAATTGAGGAGGAAACTGATCACATGTGATTTTGAGTAGTAATTTCAACTAATTAAGTTTATCTGTAAAGAAAAAATAATGGCTTAAGAAGAAGGAGCATCGGAGATGAGGCCTGTGAAACGTCTTAAATGAATTTTAGTGCCAAACATCAAAAGTTTTGTTTCATTAATAGTCAACATAATCATAGTCTGCAGTGAAGGGGGAGGGGGAGGATCTTGTAAGGCTCGGAGGGGTTGGCCAGATAAAAGACGTACATGCCTCCCATAGTGTTTATTTACCCTTTTGTGAGAGTGTTCTTTGTCCTGCTCATTTTTTTAAAATATATTTTTAGAACAATTTTAAACCAGGTCTGTGCCTATAAGATCCGTGTAGGAACTGACCCTGTTTGTTTTTTCCCATAAAGACTAACCAGCAATGGCGGTTTGGCTCCCCCCGTGTCTTTAACATGTTTCCAGTAGAAGAGAAATAGATAAGAGCTCTTTCTTTCCCCTTCATTTCTTTCCATTTTTGATGGGTTTAGTTTTTTATCCACACGTCCTACAAGTTCTATTTCTAAATTAATTCCTGAGAAATAAACCATAAGCTTGCAAATTCACAAGCATGAAATTTGATTTAATGTATTCCCTTGCTCATTATTTGTCTTCCTTTAAAAAATTGGAAAGAGAGCATATTTGACGGTATTTTAAATTGCCTGTAATACCAGCATCCGAACACAGCTATTTTCATTATTGCATATTATCTTGTTGTTCTCATCCAGTCACACATTTTTTTTTTAAACAAAGGAGTTATGTTGCTCTTCAAAAAAAGAGTTGTACTAGTTTACAATGTCATCAGCTTTGAATTTGAATGCTTGTAAAAATGTTGCAAAATTCAGTGTAACTTTTTCTGTAATAAGTTTAAAAGAAAGGACTGTTTCAAGCCTTTGCACATATCTTTGTTAATAAGGATGAACTTCTTATAATTATTATTTTTAGGAATGTGAATTGTTCTCACATTTTCTTCTGGGTTCATACTTGAAATGTTTTACTAGCCATTATTACATTATTACTGACTTTTTGGCAGTGCTGCTGATAAATTGGCATAGAGGGGGAAAAAAAGGCTTTGTCACTGCTTTAAGGCTAAATAGACTAAGGGTTTTTCTCAGTGTTCCTCCTTTACACAGAAGTGTTTTCCCCTCTTATTCACAAGTATTTTTGATGTTGATTTCTATTGCTTTGACCTGTAGAAGTCAAAATGGCCTCAATTTCTTGTCCTGTCCTCTTTGTATTAAAAATCAGGAAACTAGATATTTCTTGAGAATCAAAGATGCAGCTGACCAAAGAGGGTGTCCAGGTGTGCTAACAATAAATCTTGCTTCCACTGGGGACTCTCCCAAATCAGCCATAGCTTCTAGTCTCAGTGAGACACTCACTGGCTCGCTGAAGTGAAGTGAAGTGAAAGTCGCTTAGTTGTGTCCAACTTTTTGTGACCCCGTGGACTATACAGTCCATGGAATTCTCCAGGCCAGAATACTGGAGTGGGTAGCCTTTCCCTTCTCCAGGGGATCTTCCCAACCCAGGGAGATTGAACCCAGGTCTCCCACATTGCTAAACATAAAATTACTTTATGTTTTCATGCCTGAGCAGTATGGATAGTCAGTTTGGGTGTGGTTTTGTTTTTGCCTGTATGCTGTGGGGCTTTGAGATCATCACCATCAGCTGCAGCCCAGCTCCCATGCTGTCGTCACTCCAGGACCCAGCTGACAGGGCAGCTTCTTCTGTGGCCACTGTGGCTGAATGGCAGAGGGACAGGAGGTGCAGGAAAAGCACCTTGGTGCTCAGGGCTTGTGTTCCCAAGTGATGCTTTCCACTTCCCCACCTTGGCCAGAGCAAGCCCCTGTCCCCCACATCCATGTCTGGTAGGGCAGGAATGTATAACGTATGTCCATACAAGGTCATCACAGGGAGATGAAGGCACCATTTGCTTTGGAAACAGAAACATCCCAGTAGTGTTAACACAAAGAAGGATCAGATCTGACAGAGAAGAAGCAAGATACTTAAGACTTACTAATTGATGATATATCAACAGTGGTGGAAATAGAGGAATTAAGAATCAATTCCAAGTGCATGGCCTGAGTAGCCAAGTAGTCATGATGCCGATCACCGGGAGGAGCTGGGTTAAGGGAAGACAAAGGGTCAGTGCTGGGCAGAGTTAAGTGTGAAGAGGTGTGGGTTCTGTCTTATGGTCTTGGAGCTCAGGAGAGACGGTGGCTGGAGAGGCACAGCCTCAATGGATCTCTCCAGCTGACTCAGTCTGCCTGAAAGGGAGTGGTCGACTGAAGGAGATCATGGTAAGAGTGTCTTAAGGGAGAGAGCTGAGGATCAGCTCAGGAAGGGGAACACACATGGGACTCTAACCACATTGTGAGGCGCTCTGAGCTGGGTGGGCACAAGGGTATTTGGAATAGGACACTTTATTCCTTTCTGTGTATCCAGAATATTTCATGGCGCATTTCTTTTAGAGAATTGATAAGCAACCAGGGAGATTGTTTTAATCACTTCATAAATCACATGCTAATAAGTGCTTTATTAGACAGAGCTTGCATTTTCTCTGTTTCACCTTGGTGAAATGCTCACCTTGGTCATATTACTCCTCTGTTGTCTACATTTTGAGTACTTGGTCAAGTGATTCTGTGTACATATGGTGTTATCTCAACTCCTCTGCCAACTTTCATCCCGGTGTCTGAAACTCTCATGTTGTCTCTGCCCCTGCAGGTGTTCACGACTCTGTCGGTGACCAAGCGCTCCGGGGGAGACATCCTCCAGACCGGTTGCTGAGGTTAAGCCCCAATGCAGATGCTGCCGCCTAGACTCCAAACCACCGATGTGCTTCTTGCCCAAGTCCAAGGCGAAGTGCTGTGAAAGGCTCTCGGGTTTGGCACCTGCGTGTCCCATGCTTACACTCCCCGAGGCCCCCTTGGATCTCACGGGTGGGAGGTGATTCGTGGAAGGCAGGCAGCATTGCATTGGGGTCACCGAGATGGACTCAAAACTGGCTTGTGGCAGAGCATCGGAGCGATGCGTCCATGAAGTCACCAGCCCCAAGCCCCTCGTGGTGGGCGGTGATAGAACTGTCAAAGCAGCTTTCTCTTGGCCTTTCCTTTGTGGGTTTTCTTACGCTCACCGTCAAGCTTTCTAATGTTGGTTCTTTTTTTTACTTTTTCTCCTCGGTGTTAGTGATACTAGAGATGATAGCAAACAATTTTGGTCCAAAAGCAAGTCATGGCTACCATGTGCAAATACAAGTGACTCATTGCCAGGAGGCTCCCAGGCTTGTCCCAGGAGAGGCTGCCCTGTGGCCCAAGCCTCCTCCCAGAACAAGGGACGCACGGTCGGCCAGTTTGCTCACGTGCTACACCACTGGTGATTGTTTTTCGTTCTGTTTAGAAAAGGCAGTGGCTACCTGGCCAGCCTATCTGAAGAAGTCTTCCACTGCAGCAAACTTGGTAGTATAATGTGATTTTCACCGTTCTTCGTCATGGAGGCAGATGTACACCTGAAATGGGGAAAAACAAAAAACATGTCTTTATTTAGTCCGTTGCGTGCTGATCTAAGAGACCTGGGATCTATCGCAATGGAACACGTTTAGCGCTTGTTTAAAACTTTTAGGAAGTAGCTTTTGCTTTAAGCTGAAATCACAAGATACCACAGCTTTATTTTTCATGTGTGTTAGGTATCTATCCATTTAAGAACTACATTGACAGGAAAAAAGTCTTTTCTACACTTGACAATTTAACTCTTGTGGTAATTGCTTTGTTTTTAAAAGGAAGCTGTTAATATCATAACTTATTATTTTTGAACACAGGTGGATGTGAAGGATTTTCATTTAAAAACCAAGTGGTTTTGACTTTTTTGTTGACCAGACTTGGTGGAATTTGGGCAGAAGTGTTTGTGCTCTGCTAGCATTCCAACTCGGATTATCACAAAGAGGTATTAACCCTGCAGTTAGAGGTTTCCGGCTACAGCCACTAACAGTGCATTATATCTAGGCCGTTTCCCCTCTACAGAAGTAGGATGTTAAACATGCTGCGGACGGCAGGCCTCCCACTAGCAGTTCTTGCAGGCCCCCAGACCCCTTTTTGGGTCTTCCCTCTGAGTGTTTCTCAGCCACAACACTGAGCGGTTGATTCTCGATCACCTCAGGGAACTCAGTGTCTGCCCAGCATTCGGACAGCAGGGCCCCTGACCTCGTCTGTCCCACGGCCCTGCCTCACCCCGCCCCATCTGGTTGTGTGGAGAGAAGGGAAAAGGAAAAAGAGAGGGGAATTGAGGCAGCTGACTGTGTTTGGTTTTATTTATTATTTTTTTAATTTTTTTCCCCCCTCCAAGTCTGCCAATCTCTGACATTAAAACACAGGCAGTACAGGGTGATCAAGCCTAATCATGTTGTGATTCTCTCTTCTTCGTGGAATGGAATGTTGTGCCCCCACAAGAAGAATCCCACTTTATAGGCTTGTCTCTGTAATCGCCCGGTGTATTGAAACTCATTAAATTCCATGTATTTTTGTTATAAATCTTATGGAAGAAAAAAGAAACAATGTGAAACATTAAAAGGTATTAATATCCACTGCATTGTGCCTTCTTACTAAATGGTAGTCTCGGGCTCGTTTGCCTGAGAACTGAATGGACTTCAGGGCTCGTGTTGGTGATGCTGAGAACTCGGTGCTAAGTTTCACTGATACTGCGCTGTCAGGCCTGGTCGATGTGCTGAGGTTCACATTTTAGTCTTGTTGACCCCTTGCAGATGGCAGGTAGCGTACTTCTCAGCCTCCATATTTGGGGCTTCCCCAGTGGCTCAGTGATAATCTACCTGCAATGTGGGAGACCCAGATTCGATCCCTGGATCAGGAAGATCGCCTGGAGAAGGGCATGACAACCTACTTCAGTATTCTTGCCTGGAGAATCCCGTGGACAGAGGAGCCTGGCAGGTCACAAAGGGACATAACTGAAGCAACTTGGCACGCACATATTTGCACCAGCCAGTTCTTTATAATGAATCTATTACCTGTATCTATCTATCTACCTATCCCCTACTGGTCCACTTTATCTAGAGAACTTGGACCAAAACAAACATCTCACCTCTGAAAGTGTGTGTGGTCAAGTAGGTTGGGTGAATGTACACAATTACTCCATCTCTTCCGCAGATACTAGGTACCAGGTACTGTGTACCAGGTGCTGTTCTAGGCAGGAGAGTTCAGCAGTCAACAAGAAACATCAGTAATCCTTGTCAAAAATTATATAGAAGGAAACAAGCAAAAATAACTAAATAGATCAATTGTATTGAATGTCAGATGGTGTTTAGTACCCTGGAGAAAAACCTAGGCATGGAAGGGGAGAGGTCTGTGGGAGTGGAATTTTACTGAAGATGGTGGAGGTAGACCCCATAGAGAAGGTGACATTTGAAGACAAAGGTGAAAGTGATCCTGGGGGAAGGAGCATTCCAGGCAGAGGTCACCAAATGTGAAGGCCCCGAGGCAAAGAAGGACTGGGTTGGGGAAATGTCAAAGTGTAGCATGGTGGGTGAAGCAGAGAAAGAATGAGTCAAGGTCAGAGATAATGGGAAGGGGCAAATCAGGTAGGCTCTAGAGTGGGAGCCATCGGAGGGCTCTGAGCAGAGGAGGGTGTGACACCACTCCCAGGTGGTCAGGAGCACTGGGGTGGCGGGGCCGAGGGCAGCCTGAGGCTTTGTGCCAGGTGTAGGGCACTGCAGTGATTGAGGGGAGAGCGGATGATGTTTTAGCTGAAGGTGAGAGTAGAACCAGTGGGACAGACATTTAATTTGAGAGTAGAACCAATAGGACATAGTGTTGGGTTGAATGTGGGGTGGAAGAAAGGATGATTTCCCTGTTTGGGGCTTCAACACTGGAAGGATTCAATCCTTTGAGGCTAGAGGTGCCACTTCACTGAGATGGGAAAACTGGAGGGAGGGGCAGGTTGGAGGAGAATATCAGAAGCTCGAGTTTAGGGTGGTGGGTCTCAGGTGCAGGAGGCAGAGGTGGTGCTGGGTTTGAGTCAGTGTCTACACAGCAGGTATAACGGCAGCTATGACGTAAGTTGGTCTTGTTGAAGGAGGGAAGGGTTTAAGGGCAGCTTTGGGCCCTGTACAACTCGGAACTAGACACCCTCAGCTCCTCACTTTTATCCACTAAGTACTATGAAAAAAAGACCTAGTGTTTATAAAGACATTTGAGAGTTTTTACAAAAATGCTTTAAAATATGAAGGAGAAAAAAATGCAGCAAAATTATAATAGATAAATCTTTAAATGCCTCCCATAATATTTTAGCCAATCAAATACCATTGGATCCATTGCCCCTGTGTTTGTTTTTTGTTGTTTTGTGTTTGGTTTAGTTTTCTTTTTTTGGCTGCACCGGGTCTTTACTGCAGTATGAGAGCTCAAGAGCACGCAGGCTTAGTAGTTGTGGCATGTGGGCTTAGTTGCTTCCTGGCATATGGGATCTTAGTTCCCTGACCAGGGATTGAACTCACAGTCCCTGCACTGGAAAGCAGATTCTTAACCACTGGACCACAGAGAAACCCCCACTGCTCATGTATTTGTAAATGTTAGATCAGACACAGGAAGGGCTGCATTCATTATATTTGGAATGATTTGGGAGCAACTCAAGCAATCACAAGGGCATGGGGGGAACAAAGGCCTTAATTTGGTCCTGAGAGGAGCTATAAAGAGATGAGACATTATTAATGAGAACTGCCGTCAGGAAATAGAACTGTACCTTCAGGTCACTTTCTGTGCAGTGACTTGTTCTGTTAAGCTTTGTAAGAACCCTCAGATCTGTGGTACCCATTTTTCAGGTGAGCAAAGTAGGGTTGGGATTCACTTGGTCTTTTATGCGAGCTCACATGGCTTGTAAAGCCCAGAAAGAGAAGGTGCGCCGCCTAGTGTCTACCTCTGTGAAGAGCAGGCTGCTGCTTTGCAGCCCTCTGTTACTTTGCTTTGAACAACCAACTACTCTCCTGAAGAAACAAAGTCACGGAGCTAAAAAGTTGCAGAAAATCAAAAGAAAAAGAAAAATACCTTAGCAGATAATGCAAGAGAAACTCAATTACTGTATGTATAACTATAAAACAACATCAAAACTAGGCATAAAAGAAAGTAAAGACCTAAATATATATTGTACAACCATAAAGTTTATGTGGTAAATATACCGAAAATATCTCTGTAATGTAGAGGTGGAGAAAAACTTCATATACCATGGCCTCAAGGTATAAACCATAGGGAATGTCCTGGCGGTCCAGTGGATAAGACTCCATCTCTTACTGATGTGGGCCTGGGTTCAATCCCTGGATGGGGAGTTAAGATCCCACAAGCTGCATATTGTGGCAAAAAAAAAAAAAAAACTCCACAAAGAATAACGCAAAATGACTGCATCAAAAGGTCTGACCACAAGACCACCAGTGCCAGGCAAAGGCGATTTGAATGTCTAAAACTGACGAGATTTAGACCCAGGTGACAGCGAGGAATTCTGGGTCATCAGTAAGAAGACAGGAGCCCCAAAGGAAAGGAGGCAAAGGACACCTTCTTGGTTATTCCTTACAGAGGAAACCCCAGAGTCTTAACAAGAGGGGTGTGTGTGTGTGCTCAGTTGCTCAGTCATGTCCAACTTTTTGTGACCCCATGGACTGTAGCCCACCAGGTTCCTCTGTCCGTGGAATTTTCCAGGCAAGAATACTGGAATGGGTAACCATTTCCTACCCCAGGGGATCTTCCTGACCCAGAGATCAAACCCGCGTCCCCTGTGTCTCCTACATCAACAGGTTTATACTTGACTACTGTGACACCTGGGAAGCCCAAGAGATGAGATATGTGTGAACTCTTGAGTGATTAAGAGGTGAATGTAAATAACAAGAGGCCGCTTCATACTCGTCAGACCTGAGACAGAAAGCTGTTTAAGGGCGAATGAAAGGACTCCCAGGCTCTGCTGGTGCGAGAGCAGACCCCTGGCTTCTCAGTGTTTAGACAGATCAAGCATTGTGCATGGTGATCCAGCAGTCCTGCTCCTGGGCATCAACCCCAGAGAAGTTGATGGATCGCTCATGTGTGTCCCTAAGGGAAGGTGCATAAAACTGTGCTGTGGCATCATTTGTGGTGTTGGGAGGTTGGACCCAATCCTGACATCTCTCATTGAGGGATGGACCAATGGACCAGGAGGAGGCAGGATGATGAAACAGTATTATGAGATGTACCAAGATATGGGTGGGGAAAAGAAATAGGGAAGAGAATGAGCCCAACAGCCACTTGTGTACATTGTAAAGATGCTCAGGGACCCCTGCAGACAGCACACTTTCCGCAGATCAGAGCAGCTGACTGCGGAGCACGGAGTAGGAAACCATGGCAGTAAAGGGAAGTTGAAGAAAAAGAGGACACTGCCCTGACGCTGGCCTTCCTGCAGGCGGGAGTCCCTGACAGGTGAGTCTTAGCTTCTCAGTGCCCTTCTTTTCTTCCCCATTAAACAGGGGTGATAACAGTGCTCATCTCCCAGAGTTGCTGGAGGATTAAGTTGTTTACGCACATGGTCAAATGCTTACAATAGCAGTGGGCACCAGGGGGGTGCTGGGTGAGTGGGTGCTGTTGTTATTATTTGAATGTGAGTAATGCAGTTCCCAGTATATGAGATCTGAAGATGTGAATGGGCAGCATTGTCAAGCAGCAGACAGTTCCCTGTCTCTACTCCAGTCTGGCTCCCTCCTGCCTACAACAGCCTCCAAATGTCACTCCAGGGCCCCAAACCAGGGAGTCCCTTGGGAATTGGGGAGCATACGCCACATTTTAAAATACCTCCCAAGGGACCCTGAGTCCAGCTGATGAGGAGTGTGTCTCAGAGCCTCAGCTGATGCTCAAGGATGTGAGGGTGACCCCAGGGAGAATGTGGGGTCAGCCGGAAAGAGAGGCAGAAGGAAAGGCCCGCCTCTGTCTCAGGGTCAAGTACAGAGACCAGGAAGAAAGGCCCCTCCAAGCCCTGGGCCCATCGTCACCAGGAACCCTCACAGGCCTCATCGGAGTGTGTGCATGCTGTGTGCTCAGTTGTGTCTAACTCTGCAATCCCACGGACTGTAGCCCACCAGGCTCCCCTGTCCCTGGAATTCTGCAGGCAAGAATACTGGAGTGGGTTGCCATTTCCTTCTCCACCTCATCTGAGAGTAGTTACAAAATTAAACAAAGGAAAACACAGCCTTGCATTCTGTCTTCCCTTTTAGGAACCCTATAAGGTGATGGGGTGTTATCCGGAGCCAATACTCCCCACTCTCCTCCAAAACCTTAGCGTGGGAAGGGGATTTTGTGTGGGCACTTGAGGGTGTGTGTGGATGTGGCAGGGTGGTTGGTTCTGTCACAGGCACCTCCCTTCCCGGCCCCTTTCCTGCTGTAGTGAATTTGAGCCTAATAGTTGGTGAAATGAATTTCTCATGGTGGAAATGAGGAGACAGGAACATGATTTGGAATGCAATTACCTTGCCTCCTGTGTGGCTCACACAGCTCAACAACTGCCTTCTTCTAAATTTCTTTTTATGATTCTTGTGGCATTCTGCCGGAGTCCACACTGAGGGCCATTAAGCAGAGGAAGGGAAGACAAGATCAGGGCTGGGTCTGTCCGGGGTCACTTCTGGTGTGTGTGGGGTCCCTCCACCACCCCATGCAAATTTCAAGAGCCGTGCTTTACAAGGTCGTAGCTCGCTGTCACTGTTATAAATGCTGCTCCTTCCCTGAGCCTCTGAAATAAGGATATTCTAATAAAAACACCCACTCTGCTGCAGGCGATGAGGTGCTTACATGCAGTGTTTCATTTGGCTCCCAGAGGAACCCAAGAGCTGAACATTATTGTCCCATTTTCCAGAGAAACCTCTGGGTGGTAACATATGCACAGAAAGGGGACAATCTGGTTTCAACCAGATTGAAACAAGAAGGAAGGACCCAGGTAGGGTCCCTGGATGGCCAGCTCCAGAGCACCCTGCCCACCTCCATCTGCTGAATGAGAGAAAGACACGCGTGTCTTATCTGGACCACTCTGAAGATACAGCACTTTGGGGTCTCTGATACAGCAGCTTAGCTGCCTGTACTTTGACTAATAGAGCGATTCATTTTTTTTTTCCTAGAAAAGATTTAATGATATGAGAAAAAGCTTATAGGTTACAGCTCAGGGGGAAAAATCAGTATAAGATAAAAAGAGAAGATTCTTAGGGCAGTGAAACTACTCTATATGACACTCTTATTGTGGATACATGTCATTATACATTTGTCTAACTAAACCCTAGAATGTACAAAATCAAGAGTGAACCCTAAGGGAATCCATGGGCTTTGTGTGATAATGATGTGTCAGTGTGGACTGTAATGCACGTGCCATTTTGGTGGAGGTGCTGATGGTGGGGTGGCTGTGTGTGTGTGTGTGTGTGTGTGTGTGTGTGTGTGTGTGTGTGTGTGTGTGTGTAGGGGCAGGGAATATGTGGGAAATTTCTGCAACTTTTGTTCAGTTTTGCTGTGAACCTAAGACTGCTATGGGCTTCCCTTGTGGCTCAGCTGGTGAAGAATCTGCCTGCAATGCGGGAGACCTGGGTTCAATCCCTGGGTTGGGAAGATCCCCTGGAGCAGGGAAAGATCCCACTCCAGTATTTTGGCCTGGAGAATTCCATGGACTGTGCACAAACAGTTGGACATGACTGAGTGACTTTCACTTTACTAAAACTGCTATAAGAAATAAAATCTTTGTTTTTAAAACCCCAGCTACATAGGTGTACACCAACTGTGGGAGACCCACATGTTTTTCCGGATGTGGCCTCAGCCTTCTCACAGCTCACTGAGAGACACACACGTTTATCGAAGGCAATGCTGGGACTTGGAGCTTTGTGTCCCAGGGAATAACTCTCTATGTAAGATGCTCAGGTAGGTTCCCCAAGGTTCAGCTGGCCCTGAGGACCTCAGCATCCCTCCAACCAATGAGTGAGCAAGAATCTGGGGATCACAAGAAAATCAAGCCTGTTGCTATGTAAGCCAGCTTCACATGACACATGGCATGTCACAGAGTGACAGTTTATGACAGCTGTAGGCATTTCTGCACGTTTTTGAAATTAAGCTAGCATCCTGTGCGGTGGTAAGCATGCCCCACCTTTTTTTAATTCAACATGGCTCCTAAAGCTATTTATAAGAAATATATGCTTTGAGTTATAAGGGCTAATTTTGAGGGTCTGTGGGTATCTCCTGAAATCTGAGTTTAGTTATGGATAATGACAGGATATGACTCTCTTGAAACTTTGTTCATTAGATTCACGAGGTGTTGTGTCTGAGAAGAGTAAGAGTGTTAATTGTATTTATAATGAAATTCATTAAAGCATAAATAAAATGCATTAATATTTTATTTGCTATGATGAAGGGCTGCAGGGCAGGCCAGTGCTGTGCTGGGGACAGGGAGTTTGAGCCATCACAGCAGCTTCCCTGCTCCTTTGTTCAGAACATGGGGGCCTGGGGGCACTCACACAGGCACTCATGTGCTACACATCTACACGGAGGCCCCTCGTGCAGCAGGAGGAAGAATAGTGTCCACGTGACGCATCCTTTCTGGAAGCAAACACATGTCAGGCGTGACCTAATGGAACCTCCATTCCTTGGATGTCACAATAGAAACAGAGAGACCCCAAGTGGTCTGACATACTGTGGGAGACAGGAGGCCCAGGTCCTACTGAGAGATGCCGTGTGTAGCTGGGAGCCTTCTCGGTAGGGTCTGTGCCCTCTGCCTGGGCTCCCCTTCCTTCAGGGGAGAAGGGGTCTGGGGAAGGGGCTGCTTTTGAAGCTCAACAAAGCACCTTCCAGCCTCCCTCATGGGGGGAAGGAGGAGGAGCGGGTAAAGACCCTGCTCCCACCCCCCAGTCCTTCGGAGATCCCTGTGGACTTCCTGTGTGTGTCATCCCAACCCCGATGCACATTTTTGTCACCTCTGTGTATTTACTTGGGCTCCTCTTGTGGCTCAGTAAAGAATCTGCCTGCAATGAAAGAGACCCGGGTTTGATCCCTGGGTTGGGAAGCTCCTCTGGAGAAGGGCATGGCAACCCAATCCAGTATTCTTGCCTGGAGAATCCCCATGGACTTTAGCCTGCCAGGTTCTTCTGTCCATGGTGTTGCAGAGTTGGACATGACTGAGCAACTAAGTACAGCGCAGCATACCTTAAAGTGGGCTTCCCTGGTGGCTTCCAGGTACACACATTTATTTGAAAAAGAAAACATATGTCAAAATCATAAATGAGAATGAACCTTATTTGCCATAGAGATCAACTTTTTAAATAAATGCTTCACTTGAATATCCGAGCTGCCAAGAGGACAAATGAAACTAACCACCCTAACGCAATCTCCTCTCCCCCGTTTCCTTTTTGGAAGGCTTGGATGCTAGTTAAACCATCATTAGGCAGTCTCAGCATTTGCTTGAAAACCTTTTCTCTTGTGATCCTCTTTGCTGTTAGTTTTTTGTTCTCAAGTGAGACTGGGACCAGTCAGTTCCCTCTGTGAATAAAACCAGCGAGAAAACTTCTGTGTACGTTTCAAAGCATACAGGGCACAGAGAATGCTGGCTGGGCTGAGATGTGTTAATTCATCAATGGGGGGAGAAAAAACTCTTGTCAATATTTGCAGAGAAGAGAAGTCTCCATGAAGTAGAAAGGCCGCATTATGGAAATGGAATGTTTTGTGCGGAGAGAAGTTTTAGAATCAGAGAAGGTCAGTGCAGAGGCTCAGAGGGCGAAGTACTTGTACATAAGAATACGGCAAAGACCAGTCTACGACTGAGAAATAAAGTGAGACTTTGTAACCTAGCCCTCCCCATGGCCCTGGAGTCCCATGTGAGGAAACAACAGGCATTTCCTAGTCATGGTTTTGTGGAAACATCTAGATGTTTATGCCAGAAGGAGCTCGGGGAGAACCACCACTATGAATCACCACAGTGTCCTGTGTTCTGAAATGGATGGGCTGCTTTGTTCCTCTTCAGTCAAGAAGGATTTAAGGGAGGGTGGCTGAACCAGTAGCTTCTATTTTTTAAAATGGAGTTTAAAAATATTTGTTTGCTTGTTTGGCTGTGCTGGGTCTTAGTTGTTACACATAGGACTTTTATTTGAGGCATGCAAACTCTTAGTGGCAGCTTGTGGAACCTAGTTCCCTGACCAGGGATCAAACCTGGGTCCCCTGCATTGGGAGCATAGAGTCTGAGCCACTGGACCACCAGGGACAACCAATAGCTTCTTGAATTTTGGACAAGCTGTGTTCAAATCCTAGCTTACCGTTTGCTGTGTGAATTTGGGCTTGTCATTTAACCCCTCTGGGCCTCAATCACGTCAGCTGTGAAACGAGGTAGAAGCATCAGTACCTCCCTCATGTGGTTGTTGCGAGGACTAGATCAGTTACCCTGTCGGTAGGGTACTGACAGGGCTCCCCTGGTGGCTCATGGTAAAGCATCTGTCTACAATGCGGGAGACCTGGGTTTGATCCCTGTATCGGGAAGATCCCCTAGAGAAGGAAATGGCAACCCACTCCAATACTCTTGCCTGGAAAATCCCATGGATGGAGGAGGCTGGTAGGCTATTGTCCATGGGGTCGCAAAGAGTCGGACACGGCTGAGTGACTTTAGGGGCTTCCCAGATGGTGCTAGTGGTAAAGAATCCACCTACCATTGCAGGAGATACAAGGATGTGGGTTCAATCCTTGCATCAGGAAGATCCCTTGGAGAAGGAAATGGCACCCTATTCAGTATTCTTGCCTGGAATAAATTCCATAGACAGAAGAGCCTGGTGGGCTATGGTCCACAGAGTCTCAGGGTTGCATGCGACTGACCACACACACACAGAATACAGACAACAGAGCTGGCCTTAGAAAGTACTCCATTGATGTTGTTCAGCCTCTCAGTCATGTCCAACTCTTTACAGCCCCATGAACTGCAGGACGCCAGGCTTCCCTGTCCTTCACTATCTCTGGGAGTCCGCTCAAACTCATGTCCACTCTCAGTGACGCCATCCAACCATGTCATCCGCTGTCTCCCCCTTCTCCGGTACTCAGTCTTTCCCAGCATCAGGGGCTTTTCCGATGAGTCGGGTCTTCGCATCAGGTGGCTGTTGGTGTTAGTGATCATTATTGTACGTGAACTGTCAACGGGCTCAGGTCTGGCTGTCAGGAGACGCTGGCTTTTTCCTAGCCATGCTCGTGGATGTCTTGCGCGACTAGTCAAACGACACATTTTCTCTTTGGTAATCAGAGCAGTGGTTTTGCAAGCAATTGTGCATCCTCAAGAAGGAGGGCGTGAGAGTGGGGGGACCAGTGCTGACCCACGGCACAGCACAGGAGCTAGGGGGGCGCACTGTGCCGTCAGACACGCTGTGGTTTGGACTTGGTCGCTGCCACTCCCCAGGGCGATCCTGGAGGAGTTGTCTACCCTCAAGTGGAAAGGAAAGTTGGTAAATGCTCCTGGGTCAGAGGGCTTCTCAGGGTCTCGAAAGGACAATGATGACAAAAAGTTCTTGGCACACGGTAAGGCTTGAGTAAGTGAATTTAGCGATGATAATTCAGTCAAAAGCAGCCCGTGACTGTGGGATGTGCCTCTTGATTATTGGCCCTGTAATCCGTCACCCCACCAAACGGCAGACTCAGACCAACCGCAGGGTCAGTGTTTTACTCTGGTCCTGACTTGGGGTGACATGCTGCCATTTTCCCACCCCAACAACTTCTGGTCACCCCTCAGCCTGCTGACTGGGTCCCAGAGCCCTGGAGAGCCAGTCCCAGTGGCCCGGCTTTGAGAGGAGCTGGGTATCAGGAGCGGGTCTTGGATGGAGGTGGGGGCTGTAAGCAGAAGACTGGACCACCTCCCGCCTGCCGCTCCTGTTTCCATGCTGCGTGGGGGTAGGCAGGGGGCCCCAGCTGCAGTTGCAGCCTTCTCTCTGTTAGGAGAGGAGCGAGTTACCCGACCTGGGGAGCTGGGGAGAAGGCACTGAGCACGCTCAGCACGTCCTCTCCCCTTTGAGAGCAGCCTGTCCCGGGAAGAATACTTTCCACCCACACCACACCCCACTTCCCAGCCATTTAGAGAGGCAGGCCCCCGGTGGGAGCGGTGGTGGGGAGAAGCCTGCGGAGGCCCAGACCTGCCCTGTGACGGGGTGCAAGTTCATGCCTCAGTGGCCTCGCAGGCACCTCGTAAGTGGTCCCTGAGCTGCCCAGTGGCTCCTGTAGAGATGAGCTGCTGTACATGGAATATTACACAGACAGAGAAAGGAACACAGATCAGAAAATTATTACAGAATAGACTGTTTGGCCTTTGGGGCAGAGACTGTGTCTGTTTTGTTCACTTACCCCCGGGCCTAATGTAATAGGTATCCAATAAACCTATATTGAATAAATAACAGAAAACTAAGTAGTTGGTCTGTGAATATACTACCTGTACAAAGATGTTTGTTGCAGCGTTATTTATCTATGTAATAGTGAAAAATGATTTTTTATAGTCTGGTGAGAAGTCTGTGGTATCAAATATGATGAAATGGATGCTATTATTAGAATCAAGGTGAAGACTATAAAAAACCCTGAGAAACTGTTATGGAATATAAAGAAAAAGGGTATAAACGAAATCTAATAATACTGTGATTAAAACAATATAAACATGGAAATTTGTATGGATTAAGATTGGAAAGCATGTTTAGAAATAAAGCTATTATTGTGTAAAATAGGTGGGCTTATGAGCGATGAAGAGACACTTTTGATCAAGTTTTACAGTGGATTCTAGAATATTTTCTAAAAATCTTTTAAAGAAACCCTGGCAGTACTTTCTAAACAGATGAGCCAGTTGTTTGCTGTTTTCCAGGGTTTGTTTGGTGAGCTGTGGAAGGTCCCATTGGATAGGGGGGCTTCTGAAAATTTCCATCTCTGCACGTCCTGGTGCAGAGCAGTTAGTACCTGACAAAGTTATTCTTGGCAAACGTGTTCTGTCTGAGTTCTCAGCGCAAAGAGCCTCCAGCAACCGAGGTGCTAGAATCTGTGCTGGTAAAACCTGGTCCAGAGGAGGGATCTAACAGAGGGCTTTTCAGGCTTCTATTTCCAAATCTGTTCCTTCTCCTCTTCCTTTTCTCTCCTTTCGATTTTGGTAAACAACCCAGGGGTGTGTCCTGCACTCTTCCAGGTCCATGTGGTTGGAACACGGGGAAGGATGGCTTCTCCTGACTCCTCCCCTACCCTGCTCTGTCCCAGCCTAGCCCAGACCTGTGCCATCCCCCAACCCCAGCCATGGGGCTGCCCTCATCCACCCCTCCCACCCTGGCACCCACCTGTGGTCTCCCAGAGGACCCTAGCCTGCTCTCACGCCTCCTCCTGGTGGGCCACCCACGTCCTTGATGCCACAGCTCAACTCTGGGACCTGCTGGTGCCTTGCCTGAGCACTGGGGGAAACTTCTGTAACTGCAGCGTTGCACTCTCCTGGGCTTCATTTGCAGCACCCATACCCTTGGACACCGAAATAGGTCTCTGAGGAGGTCCAGGGCTGGTCTTGGCGCTGCCCCACACAGGCAGGGCACCAGGGCACAGAGGGCCCCAGCGTCACCAGGTTGGGCAGAAGCCAAGCAGGGCCCCTGGGAGCAATTCCACAGTGGCTCCTGGTGGGCCCTTCCTTCTCCCCAAATTTCTGGGCCTTCCACTTAGGTGAGTTAGAGTAGACTCCTGCAGGTAGGCTTTGGGGGCTGACGGATGAGAAGGGCCTTAGTCTTTATCTGATCCCGCCTGGCATCACAGGACAAGCAAAGACTTTCATTTCCCTTTTATTTTCCAGTGCCGCCATTTACTTTGGCAAGTTTGTATGTGTGATTTTTTTTTTTTTTTTCCGCTGTAAGGCATGTGGAACTTCCCCAATCAGGGATCAAACCCACAGCCTCTGCATTGGAAGCATGGAGTTTTGATCACTGGACCACAGAGAAGTCTACCTAGGCGAGTTTAATAACTGCTCTCATCTATTCAGTGCTAGTTGGGTATATGCTACGAGTTTTGTATGCTCCATTCTCTGCAGTCTTCTCCACAGCTCTGTACTCCTCAGAGATGAGGCCCAGAAAGGGCAAGCTACTGGCCCAGGGACACCCAGCTTTCAGTTGGTGAAACCAGGATCCAAACACAGATGGATTTTCCTCCCAAGCTGCTGACTTCATCCTTACCCTGCCTTCTCTTTTGTCCTGCTAAGCTAGTTTTCCTCACAAAGCAGCAGAAAGACTACAGACCGTGGTTCCTTCTCCAAAAATCTGAGCTACAAAAATTCTGGCCTCTGAAAGTCTTTTTTTTTTTTCTTTTTAAAATATACTTCTATCTCCAAAACTTATCTAGTGGCAAAACCTGACCTGAGCTGCCATGAGGCTCTTTGTGGTCTTGAATCGTCTCACTTACTGTCAATCTTCATGTGTTTTACTGAGGGAATAGTAATGAGTTGGATTGTGGGTCTGCCCTGGAATCTTCTGGAGGTGCAAGATGGTGCATAGAATATACATTGGGGTGTTTCTCTAGAATCCAGAAAATTCTGAATTCCGAAGTACATCTGGTCCCAAGGGATTCAGATAAGAGCATGGATCTGTATTAAACTGCATACTAACCTCACAGGGGCCCAGTGCTCACCCATCCCTTGCAGGAACTCGACAGATGTAAGCAGTTTAGTCATAAAAGGCAAAAGTTGATATGTACATGCTCTCTGACTCTGCAATTCCTCTTCTAGGAATTTCTTCTAAGGATTTAGGAATAAGAATATTCATCCCAGCAAAAATCTAGGGACAGCCTAAACATCCCAAACTATAGAGAAACAGTTAAAATAAGAGCTGGTACATTCATACAGGGGAACGTGATGTAATCACTTCTTGCCTTATAAATTTAGTACTGTGGAAAAATACTAAGTGGCCAGGCATGTGGGGAACCCAAATTTACAAAATGGTCCCTACTATATGGTCCCATTTTTGTGAAAGGGGGAGATAAAATGACAAGAAAGAACAGTGTCAGTACATTTCCACTCCTGGAAGAACCGTTGTCTGCCTTGCATCTCTCTCTGAGACAAAGGGCCCCCCCCCCCGCGCCACCCCCGGCCGTCAGAGCGCTGAGCTGGCTGGACTGGCTTTTGATCTGATAATGAAGGGCACTGTCCATCCTTATGTCACTAGGATCCTTCCTGTCCTTATCCCTGCTCTCTCGAAGGGAGGGGCCTGGGCACAGGTGGCCAAAGCCCCAAAACAGATTTTAGTTGGGCAGTTTCCACAACCTGATGCGGGGTCATTCAGGGATTCTTTTCACCCATTCCTTCAACAAACGTCTTTTGTTTGCAGAGCACCGTGCTTGATGCCAAGGGTGCGGAAATGGAGGCTGTGGCTGCGTCTGTTCATCTCTGCCTGCCATGTTTAGCACGGGACCTGCCACCTCCTAGGTGGGGCTGGCCAGATGAGTGATGGATGAACGAGGCCCCTGTCATGGTCTAAGGAGGGAAAGAGATGAAGAAATAAGCTTGAGAAAGTGCTATTGGTGGCATGTCCCGGGGCGGGGGCTCGGGGCACGGGAGGGAAGATTTATTCTGGGGGGAGGGGGAGGGGACGCCTGGTGCTAACTCAGCCTTTATTGGTTTCACAGGCACTCTCTCTGGAAGGATGATCTCATCACACCGAACTGCGGGTTAAGTCCAGTGCAAAGAACAAGCTTATTCAGTGTCTAGGAGCAAATAGGGTGAATGAATGCCTGTGAGGAGCTGGGACAAAGGGTGCCTCCTGTACATCCCTAGTAAAGGCTGGTGACAAAAAAAAAAGACAATTTAGTCTCTTGCTTACTGAACCCAGCTGGGTCCCTTCTCCTTTGCTCTATCAAGAGGATAGTGGGGAGGGGCAGAGTCCTGGGGAATTCACAGGTGGAACCAATTTACTCTTCAGACTCCTTTCCCTGCCCTAAAAATTCCTTGCGATCTGTTTATCCCTCCTTCCCCTAAACCCCTGACAACCAGTGATCTTTGAGCCGTCGCCATAGTTTTGCCTTTTCCAGACTATCGTCCAATTGGAGGGGCATCCCTGGTGGTCCAGGGGCTAGGACGCGCTCTCCCAATCCAGGGCGTTCGATTCCTGGTCAGGGAACTAGATCCCACATGCCTCAACTGTGAGTTCAAAGGCTGCAACTGAAAAAAGGTGTCCTGCGTGCCACAGTGGAGACTGAGGATCCCAGCATAGGGTCTTTTCACATAGGCTTCCTTCGCTTAGTAACGTCACGTGTTTATTGTTCCTCGGTGTCTTTTCATGGTTTGATGGCTTGTGTCTTTTTAGTGCCGAATAGTATTCCATTGTCCGAATGTCCCACAGTTTATGAATCCCTCCTCCTGCTGAAGGACATCTTGGTTGCTTCCAGGTTTTGGCGATCATGAACAAAGCCTCCATAAACACCAGCATGCGCGGTTTTGTGTGGACGTAAGTTTCCAACTCCTTTGGGTAAATCCTGATGGAATAACTTGGTTCATGGCCATTCTGCGTCCTGGTTCATGACCCAGCAGGAAGGACCTGGAGAGGAGACGCACAGTCAAGAGCAGGACCAGAGGTGATGTGGATCTGGGCACCAACAGACAACTGGGATTTTAAAAGGTTTGTAAATCAAAGATAATATCTTCATTGCCTGCTTCATAGAATTGTAGGGGGTGGGTGTGTCAAATGAAATAACGGATGCAAGAATGCCCAGTTAAATGTAAAGTGTGAACCTGTGAGGTTTTATATTTGTGCAGTACCCATTTTGCCACTGTATGGAGGCACTTGATAAATATTATCTGCTTAACTTTATTTTCATTTCAACCAGTTTTTAAGCTTCGTTGAATTTTTTTAAATTTTATGTTTTATCGAAGTGTGGTGGATTTACAGTGTTGTGCCAATCCCTGCTATATAGCAGAGTGACTCAGTTATATACATATACTTAATTTAAAAAATATTTATGCTTATTAAAATTAGTCTCTCAACAAGTAGTTCCAGAGTGCCTGCTCTGTGCTGGACACCAGGTTCTGGCTGGGGTTTCAGTGATAAACTGAAGGGTTCACTCACCTAGATGTGACTTTCCACTGAACGCCCCTTGCCCCCTTCAAGTGACAGTACTTGTGGAGCTGCAGATGTAGGCTAGATGCTCTGAGGACGCCAGGGGTACTGCGGTATCTGGCCTTCATGGCGCAATGAGCCGCAGACACATGCAGGGGGGGGAGCCCTGCATGGGAAGGGAAGCCCCATGTCAGCCTGGAGCCTTCCTGTGTTGCGCTCCCAATCCTGAAGTTTCCTCTTGACCTTTTGGAAGTAGTCAGAGAGACTGCTGTCTGTCCACCAACCAGAAAATATAGCCACCTGCAAGTTCCCGATCACCATGAGGTCATTTCAGTTCTTTAAATGGGGTTTGTGGGCTCCCTTTCCTTAAAAACAATTCTAACTAATGGCACTGAATGCTCTGGATATTATTCCAGGCACCATTCTAAATGGTTTACATGCGATAATGCGTGTAAAATTCTCACAGCTCCATGAGGGTAGGTCCTGTATTCTCTTCATATTCCGTTTTTCAGATGAGGATGCTGAGGTAGAGAAAGGTGAAATAACTTGTCAAAGGTCCCAGCTGATAATCCGTAGGGTTAGGATATGAACCCAGGCAGACTGAACTCAACATTCATTCTTCTAACCTCTAGGCTTTGGCATCTTTGATGATATGACAGTGTATAGAATATAGTTCATGTACAGGAGGGGTTCAGGCCTATAAATAAGTAGCTATATTGTGATGCAGTAAGAACTGCGATCATGGTGTGTGTCTGATGGTGGAGGAATGTTGAGGGGGAGGCTGCCCAACAAGTGTCTGCCTGCCTTCCTCTCTCCCCTTCCTTCCCTCTTTTGCTCTGTTCCTGCCTTTCTGTCTTCCATCTCCAAATATTGATTGAGCGTTTATAATATACAAAGATATGGACCAGGCTATAAGATACACAAGGTCCTGCCCCTGTGGATCTCTGTCTAATGGGGAAAGTAGAGAGTAAGCAGTAATTATACTGATCCCATGAAGCTTGTGTAGGTTTATCAAATTGTCTTGGCGTAGTACATAAAGTCCTCAATTCTGGGAATGTCCTTAGTCCTGGGCAAATGGGACAATTGGTTACCCTACCTGTGTGAAAGGGGAAGCATGAATTATTAACTTCTGTTTGATTTACTTATAAATGTGGTCATTTGACTTTTTTTTGGCTGTGCCACGTGGTACTCGAGATCTCAGCTCCCTGACCAGGGATTGAACCCAGGCCATTTCAGTGAAAGCCCAGAATCTTAACCACTAGGGCCCCAGGGAACTCCTTTGATTGTTGTTTTTATGTCACCTTTCTTTTGATCATTAGAGACGTTAAATGATGCTTTTGATAGTTTTTAAACCAGATGTATCTACTTGTTTGTGAATCAGTGGCTTCTATCTATTGTCAGAGGCTCTAAGAGTGGACATTAGAATTACCTGGAGGGAGGAGGGCTCTAAAAATCCCAAAGATTTTCTCCTGTCTTTTCCTGAAAGTTATGTTTTGCATTTAAGTCCGTGACCCATTTTAGAGTTATTTTTGTATTAAGTGTATAGTTTAGGTTGAGAGGGAGCTTTTTATTTACAAATTCAATTTCCTTAATAGTTGTGAAAGTCTCTCAGTTGTGTCCGACTCTTTGTGACCCCATGGACTATACAGTCCATGCAATTCTCTAGGCCAGAATACTGGAGTGGGTAGCCATTCCCTTCTCCAGGAAATCTTCCCAACCTTTGCATTGAACCCTGGTCTTCCACATTGCAGGTGGGTTCTTTACCAGCTGAGCCACAGGGGAAGCCCTAACAGCTGTAGACACATTCAAATTATCTAGTTCATATTGAGTGAGTTGAGTTATTTGTGTTTTTCCAGGAATTGGCCCATTTTTGTCTAAGTTGTCAAGTAATCTGTATTCTCAATAGCTTTTTAAAATTCACTTTCCTCTATTAGTTCCTTTCACACTGAAAAGATATGCTAATTCCTACCCCAACAGATACCTTCCCCACCCTCTTTCAGGCCATGGAGCTGAGAAATAACAAAAAGCATTATTCTGTGTCTCAACCCAGAGCCAGCACCTGGGCCACCAGGAAGAGCTCAGGATGCGACAGTGTCCCAATGTGAGCTGACAGGTTTTCAGGGAAGCAGCTGGCTTTGGGGGCTTCCCAGGTGGCACAGTGGTAAGAATCCCCCGCCAATGCAGGAGATGCAAGAGACGTGGGTGCCACCCCTGGGTCAGGAAGATCCCCTGGAAGAGGGCATGGCAACTCATTCCAGTATTCTTGCCTGGAAAATTCTATGGGTAGAGGAGACTGGCAGGCTACAGTCCAGGGGGGGTCCCAAAGAGTGAGATATGATGTCTAATCAATCGCCAGCCCAGGACTGATGCTCGGGGCTGGTGCATCGAGATTTCCCAGGGGGAGGGAGGAGGGAGGGAGGACAGAGGGGGTTTCTGGAGGGGGAGCATATGTAAACCCATGGTGATATCATGTCATTGTATGGCAAAACTAATAAAAAAAAAAAAAGAGTGAGATATGACTGAGCACACACAGTACAACACATAGCAGGCTTTGAGCCTCTCTGAACTGTCCTGGAATCTGAGAGGGATGAAGACCCTCTTAAGTCTGGGGTCCCCAACCTCTGGGATCTAATGCCTGATGATCTGAGGTGGAGCTGATCTAATAATAATAGAAATAAAGTGCACAGTAAATATAATGCACTTGAATCACTCTGAAACCACCCTGCCCCGTTTCGTGGAAACACTGACTTCCAGATTTTTGGCTGGTGCCAAAAAGTGTCACCCAAGCCTCCCTGGAATGACCTCCGAGGAAGGGAGATAGATATTCCAGGCCCCTTCCTCTCGACCAGGTTTGCAAAGAAATGCTGAGGACCTTTGACACCACTAGGTGGCGCTCCAAACACACAGTTGCTTACAGTGGCCAATGGTGGCTCCAAGCTCAGCTCAGTGAGACAAACTCTAGAGTTAAGAGCCTGCAGAGACCAGCCCCGCAACACCACCCCCCTCACCCCAGAGCCCTGGGCTGGTGGAGTTTGAAGCATTTCTCAGACTTTCCCTGCAGACAAAGGTGCTAAAAGCTTGAGAGGGTGGAGCTGGCTTTGAGATGTCAGAATCACCAAAGAGGAGCTGCGGAGACAGGACGTCCACTGGGAGCCTCTGCTGGTTAGGAAGCAGCGACACCCAGCAAGTCCTGGAGCAGAATCTGAAAGAATCTACCCCAGTCTTCATCCAGGTCTGGCTCCTTCACACCATGCCTTTGCCCTGCTACCATCCGGCCCATCCAGCCCCCTTATTAAAGAAAGAGTCCTCTGGAGTCCACCGGGAGGCTGAGATTGGTTGTTTTGTATCTGTCTGTAACCGAGCACCTCGGGCAAGTGTTAATGCGTGCATCGTCTTTGCTAGATTCTGGACTAAGTCTCAATCCTGACTCCACCGCTCACAGGCTGTGCAATCTTGAGAAGTTCCTTAACCTCTGTGAGCCTCAGGTTCACATCTGTAGCATGGGGATGATGGCACCCATCTCACAGTGTCGTGACACTCTAGGTTGATGTGAAGTAAGTAAGTAAGCCCTCAATGGATGTTGGCACTTTTATTATCACTCTTATTACTAGTTTTTGTGCCTGTCCAGCTCCAGCCCCAGCAGTACATGTATCTGTTTCCTCCTGCTGCTGTAACAAATGTAGCGGCTTGAAACAGCACAGCTCTATTCTCTTAAAGTTCTAGTGACCAGAAGTCTATGATTAAGTTGTTGGCAGACTGAGTTCTTTCTGGAGCCTTCCCAGGAGCATTTGTTTCCCCGGCTTCCACAAGTCACCCACATTCCTCAGCTTAGGACCCTGTTCTCACATCCCTCCAACCTCTTGCTTCTGTTGTCACATCTCCTCCACCTAACTCCCATCCTGTTCAGTTCAGTTCAGTTCCGTCACTCAGTCGTGTCTGACTCTTAGCGACGCCATGAATCACAGCATGCCAGGCCTCCCTGTCCATCACCAACTCCGAGTCCACCCAAACCCATGTCCATTGAGTCGGTGATGCCATCCAGCCATCTCATCCTCTGTCGTCCCCTTCTCTTCTTGCCCCCAATCCTTCCCAGCATTAGGGTCTTTTCCAATGAGTCCACTCTTCACATGAGGTGGCCCAAGTGTTGGAGTTTCAGCTTCAACATCAGTCCTTCCAATGAACAGGACTGATCTCCTTTAGGATGGACTGGTTGGATCTCCTTGCAGTCCAAGGGACTCTCAAGAGTCTTGACCAACACCACAGTTCAAAAACATCCATTCTTCAGCACTCAGCTTTCTTCACCGTCCAACTCTCACATCCATATATGACTACTGGAAAACCATAGCCTTGACTAGACAGACCTTTGTTGGCAAAGTAATGTCTCTGCTTTTTAATATGCTGTCTAGGTTGGTCATAACTTTCCTTCCAAGGAGTAAGCATATTTTAATTTCATGACTGCAGTCACCATCTGCAGTGATTTTGGAGCCCCCCAAAATAAAGTCTGCCACTGTTTCCACTGTTTCCCCATCTATTTCCCATGAAGTGATGGGACCAGATGCCTACCCTCCCTTTAAAAAAAAGTCTTCACTGAATTTGTTACAACATTGCCACTGTTTCGTGTTCTACTTTTTGGCCGCATGTGAGATTTTAGCTCCTTGGCAGGGATTGAACTGGCACCTCCTGCACTGGAGGCCGAAGTCTTAGCCACCAGACTGCTGGGGAAATCACCTTCCCTCCCTCTTTTAAGGATGCTTTTTACCTTGGACCCATTCAGATGATCCAGGATAATGTTGCCATCTCAAGCTCTGTACCTTAATGATGTTACCTAGTGAGCAGGGGAGCAGTTTGTGAGAGGCTCCAGGGAAAGTTCTCTCTTCCACAGGGCAGAAATGAAAATGACAACCATTCAAGCAGTAGGTGTGTAGAAAATGACATATGCAAAAGATTTTTATCACAATTTGTAACAGTGAACAACTCAAAGAAATCGTAGAATTTGGTTAAGTAACTGTTGGCCTATTGATAAAAGATGATCTGCTGTTACTTGAAATTATATGTTGTCTATAAAACACGAAGAAAAGTTTAGAGAATGATATTAAGAGAAAAAAAAAGATACTCAAAACTGTGTGTGTGTGTGCGTGCGCTCTGATTATGACTATGAACATTGTGTGGGTTTATCAGAATTAAATGAGAAGACCTTTATTAATAAATGGAAATAATTACTTTGTAAGGCTGCTGGGATTTTGAGTAGTTAAAAATACACTTTAAACTATTCTACAGTGGATTCTATATTTTGTTTTCCTTAAAGATATCCCCCCTCCACCATTTATTAATAAATGGAAATAATTACTTTGTAAGGCTGCTGGGATTTTGAGTAGTTAAAAATACACTTGAAGCTATTCTACAGTGGACTCTATATTTTATTTTCCTTAAAGACACCCCCCACCACCACCATTACTGCAGTAATTTCTGAACAGGCAGACTAATTGGTTGCCATTTTCCAGGCCATGCTTGGTGGTCACATTATCCTGATTTCCCTGGCAGTCACACTCCACTCTCGTGGATTCCAGGCTTCAGAGGGACACTGCGTGTGGCAGAGTGGAGGGACAGAAAGGGACCAGGTGTCCCAGAATCTCAGTGAGCCCTCCTCCTGGGTGGGCCAGTGTACTTCCCAATTGTTCAACATAGCTGGGATTGGACCTTGGGTGGAGGCAGAAAGCACCTAAACCCCAACCCTTTCCATGATTTCTCCTCAGCTTTCATCTCATTTTAACAGCACTATAAAGTCAACATATTGCCTTTAAAAGGTGTTGAAAAGAGCCACTTTTGGAAACTGTGCCCTGTAGAAACAACTTTTTCTTACGCATGGCATGGCCTTTTCCCCATCTCTGGCCAATTTTTTCCTACCATCTTTTTTTCTAGAGATGTAACCCTCAAATTTAGGCTGTGTTGGAATCATGGGGAGGGACCAGTTTTTTGGTTTATTTTTAAATGTAGATTCTTGAGTCTCACTTCCAGAGGCTGCTTTAGTCCAATTCCTGAGTGGGGTCTTTGTATCTACATTTTTACCAAGCTCTCCAGGTGACTGTATAGCCACTGGATTTGAGAACCACTGTTCGGCTGCATTTTAGGGGTGCTCTGGGAAAATCTAGAGAAGATATGGAGATGAGACCATCTGGAGAGAATCAACACTGCTTGTTTCCTTTTCCTTGAAATGCATAATCGAACACCCAAACAACAAATGAAAACAGTATTTGCAAATTACGTATCCAATGCAGGGTTAATCTTCACAATATGTAAAGAGCCCAAACAACTCAATAACAAAAAGGCAAACAATCTGATTAAAAAACTGGCAGAGGATTTGAATAAACAGTTCTCCAAAGAAGACCTACAAATGGCCAACAGGTATATGAAGAGGTATTCAACATCACTAGTCATCAGGGAAATGAAGTAAAAACCACAGTCAGGGACTTTGCTGGTGGTCCAGGGCCTAGGTTCAATCCCTGGTCAGGGAGCTAGATCCCGCATGCTGCAACTAAGACCTGATACAGCCAAATAATTAAAAACCATGTATGGAGTATGGAGGTCCCTCAAAAAATTAAAAATAGAATTACCATATGATCTAACAATTCCACTTTTGAGTATTTATCTGAAAGAATTAAAAATACTAATTCAAAATATATATATATGCACCCCACATTCATTGTAACACTGTTTACAATAGCTAAGACACGGATGCAGCCTAAATGATGGATGAATGGATAAAGAATTTGTTGTATATTTATACAATGGAATATTATTCAGCCATAAAAAAGAATGAATTCTTTCCCATTTGCAATAACATGGATGGATCTTGGGAGCATTATGCCAAGTCAAATAAGTTAGACAGAGAAAGGCAAATATAAATAAAGATGATATCACTTATATGTGAAATATAAAAAAACAACAATGACAAAAAGCAGCTCAGAAGCAGGGGAAGTGGGGGAGGAATAAATGGGTAAAGTGGATCAAAGATCCAAATTCCAGTTACAAACTACGTAAATCATGGGGATATAATTTACTGTATATTTGAAAGCTGCTGTGAGGGTAATTTTTTAAGTTCTCATCATAAGAAAATTTATATATTAACTAGACTTATTGTGGTGATTATTTCATAATATATACACAGTATTGTGAAATACAATGTATTTAAGAAATATTGAATCATATTGTACACCTGAAACTGATATGTTACCTGTCAATTACATCTCAGTTTAAACAATGACTTGTGACCTGCCCATCCAGAGAAACTTTGGTAAAGATTTATATGCAACTGATTTGGGTCAAAATTAAGTAGCCAAGCTGAAAACTGTGCCCTTGTGGAGTGACAAATTGCTGTGCTCAAAAGATGCTTATACACAAGTGCTTGAGATCTTAGGTTCACAGTTCTTTACAATTAGATGAAGGCATAGACTTTGGTGATTCAGTCATTCTCAGTATGCTTTGTCTGTTCTGTTTATAATGAGAATGTAATACTATTTACATATTTCCACTGATTCTAAGATATTGCCCCTGCCCCCTCTACATACTTTTAGCAGCTGTGTGATTGGAATGCCTTATGATCAGTGTCTTGTTGTCATTGACACAAAGTCATGACTTGGTTGTCATTGTCATTGTCTCTGATCACATTCAGAGAGTGGCACCCTTGAAAGAAACACTCCTTCATTGATGCCATTGATCACCTGCAGGGCAACTTCAGGTTGAAAACATGAACCCTGACAGCACTGAGTTGAAAATCACTAAGATTTGGATTCTGTGAAGAAGTTTTGAGAATAACTTAACCAGTTTCTTTCAGTTATACTTTCCTCTTCAGGTGTGCCCAAGGGCCACATGTGATATGTCTAAATAAGCACTTTTGATAAGGGTAAAATTAAAATGTTAAGAGCTAAAGCACTGGGTCATAGTTTAGTTGGCAGCATTTTTTTTTCTTTCTTAATTGTACATGAAACAGTGGTGCTTCTTACAACTGATGGCATTTTAGGTATAATGAAATAAAGGAACAGCTCACACACAGTACTTGCTTGCCAGGCATGAGCGTTCTGTACGCAAGAACTCATTCAAACCCTCATGATTGTTAGGCCATTTTACAGATAAGGAAACTGAGGCACATAGCTAAGGTCACGCAGTCAGAGACTGGTAGAGCTGGGTGGGGTTCCCACTCAGGCAGTCAGCTCCAGGGTTCAGACTCAGGAGCTGCACTGCGGGACCTCACGTAGGAGGGTGTAAGTTTACAATGTGTCGGGTAGTAACTGGTGAAGCGTTTTCAATCCAACTGGTATTTTAGCGTTTGAGCCATCATAGAATTAATTAGGGGGAAAGGTGCAAATGTGTTGCAAAGACAAGGTCAAGTCTGTGACAAGCAAAAAAGATAGAAGAGGTAGCCTGCCTCCAGGTTATTTCTCACCCTGAACTCCCCAGCAAGTCCTGCCTCATTCACACTATGAGCATCTCACATTGGAAAGTTTCTCTCAGTTTCTCTTTGCATTCAGTGGAATACTGAAAAGAGCAGAAACAAAAACTGTTTGGCTACTCATCTTTTTCCATCTGACATGGAAATGGGGAGTGACTTTAATTAAGACTTTTGCACAGATGTTTGCTGCCTTTGTCAGGGGAAGAGACAGTCCCAGTCTTCAGGGGTAGGATCTGGGGTTGACTTACTCTTCTTGGTGAAGGATTAAGTTGACATGAAGACAAAGGGTAAAAATGTCTATTCAATGCTGGACCCAAGGTGAAGGCTACTGCCCCTCCCAAGTTTCCTTTCCTTCGCAGATATTTTTAAAAGCCTGAATTAGTGCAGATTTTATATTATTTTACTGCTCTTACCAGCCATGATAAGATTGATCCCATGACAATGAAATTTGAGATGGGTGACTGCAGTTGATCAGGAAGACTGAATCTTTGAAGGATTAGTTTATTTACAGGTGACAAAAGTCATAGTTTCCATGATAAAACCGGAACAAAAGAATCAGTCTTTGTTCATGGAAAATTTCTTTTGAGAATTGTCTTTCTTCCAAGGTAAAAACAGCCATCAAAACAAGAAACTGGGATCAGAGACCTTAGAGCCATCGTTTGACCCAAGCTTCTGGCCCTCTCAGCAAGAGGATGTTCACAGACTGCCTTGGGACAGGAGCCCCAAAGAGGTGCAGGAGGCTTCACCCCCAGTCCCCACCCTGCTACAGGAACACTGTCCCTGTGACTTCCCTGCCACCGTCTGCCATCTAACTTCTGCAACCCACATCTTTATGTGCATCTGAATTCTCAAAAGCCATGCAAAGATTTTGCCTGGGTTCTGAATCTGCTATGCCGCATATACTCTGTCAATTCAGCCCCAATTTTTCAGAACTTTAGCCTTGGTACTTTAGCACTGACTGAAAAAAAAGGCAGAAATTTTTAGGAAACAAATAATTTAAGGCATTAGTTTTGTATTAAGAGTCAGATGCAGCTGTATAACTGAGGAAAATGTGAAATGTAGGTGACTTTTAAAGAGAAAATTAAAATTAGCAGATTGGTTTTCATTTTCCTGGTAAGCTTCAGATGAGATAACTCCCCCAAGACACCCCCCCACGGTTCCCCCCCTTCCTGAAGCCCCCAAGATTGAGTATTCATTTTTAGCTGCCTTGAGGGATACTGTTGTGGAAAAGTTTGAGAAGTTCTGCTTTACAAAGACTCCCTTGAGCCTCATAGCCATTGGTCATTAGACAAGAAAATACAGCCAGTTCCTTCTGTCCTGGGCTGCCTTCCACTGCTGTCCACCCATGACCGTGGTCTGCGCGTTGATGGGCAAGGTCATCGGAGTTGAGGTCTCCCTTGGCAGAATGTCCCCTGTAGTTTTAGCCCAGGAGCCCATGTTGTGTGGTTTTTCAAGGCTAAATTATAGACCACCCTGGAATTGGGGGGCTGAAATGAGGCCTTTTCCCTCTCTGTCCCATCTGGTTTGGGGTAGTGGGGAGTCAGAGCTCTGACAGGCTCAGTTTGGGAGCCCAATGAAGCAACCAACAGAATCCACACCTCTGTGCATAGGCAGAATGGAATCTTTGCAAATCTTTGAATAAAATTTTTCTTATTGTATTGGGTTTTTAAAAGGAGAGAACACATTTCCATCATCCCTCCCCTGTCCTTCACTATCTCCCAGAGTTTGCTCAAACTCATGTCCATTGAGTCTGTGATGCCATCCAACCATCTCATCCTCTCCTGTACCCTTCTCCTCCTGTCCTCAGTTTTTCCCAGCATCGGGGTCTTTTCCAATGAGTCTGCTCACTGTATCAGGTGGCCAAAGTATTGGAGCTTTGGCTTCAGCATCAGTCCTTCCATTGAGTATTCAGGGTTGATTTCCTTTGGGATTGACTGGTTTGATCTCCTTGCAGTCCAAGGGACTCTCAAGAGTCTTCTCCAGCAAAGGGGTGAGAGAAGGAGAGAAACTGGGGAGGATTCCAAGGGGAGACAGCCAGCTTCTGACATGTCTCCTAAAGACCCCCGTCTCCTGTCTGTCACATCTCTGTATAACTCCGCTCCTCTTGAGTCAAGGCTGGGCCAGGTGACTTGCTTTTGATGACTAGGATATGGCAAAGTTGATGGAATGGCACTTCTGTGATTAGGTCACAAAAGACTGTGACTTCCTCTTGCTGGCAGATTCTCACTACTGCCATCTCAGCTTGCACTCTTCAATGAAGCAAGATGCCCTACTTGTGAGGTCCACATGTCAAGGATCCAAGGGTAGCCCCTGGCCAACAACCAGCGAGGAACCGAAGCCCTCAGTCCAACAACCCACGAAGAACTAGATCCTGTCAACAAACACATGAGCTCAGGGTGGATCCTTCCCCAGTTCAGGTTTGACTTAAGATCGCAGCGCCTGCTGATACTGTGATTACAACCTGTGAGAGACCCTGAAGCTGAGGGCCCAGCTAAGCCATGTCCAGATTGCTCACCCACAGAAATGGAGAGATAATACATTTATGTTTCAAACTGTTATGTTTGGGGATAATTAGTTATGCCATGATGTATAGCTAATACACAATGGTTTTTGGTCTGGGCAACTGGAAGAAGTAGTGATCATTAATCATATTGTAATGTAAGTATAGATAGGAGGACTTTCTGATTGGAAAATAGTCAATTTGGTTTTGGATGTGTACGATACACACATATTTCTGTTTCTGTGATCGTGTTTCGAATGGTAGTTAGCTACCAGGATCTATGATCTAAATGCTCTCCCATGAACCACTTTAAAAAATGTTAATTAATGCATCTTCAGAAATCAGAGTCTATAATAATTTTAGTCACAATTATTTCTAGAAACAGAGAACATCAAATCCAGTACCAACCTATTAATTCTGGTGTCTCATTTTTGGAGTTTTTTTTTTTTAAACTTATGCAAAAGCTGGGATAATTCATCTTTTTTATCTCTTTAAGGAAAAGATTTGCTGGAACAAATTGACAGTACAAACCGTTTAACAGAAAGAATCTTTAATTTTTAGCATTTAAGAAGTGTTTATTTATATGTTAACAAAGTTATTCACTGTTAGTAAAAGATTGCCAGAGGCTCTGAATTATGATAGCCTAGATGGAGACCAGAAGTCAGGCACAGAACCAAGAGAAATGAAGGAAGTAAAATTGGCAGGCTGGTGGTGATTGGTTGGGTGTTGGGGTAAGGAAGAAGGAACTGTGCAGACATTGTATGCTGCGTATCCACTGCCTCATCTTTCTTGCCCAAAGAGCACCATCTTGGTTCTGGTATTAGGTAGCCAGTGTGATGAGAGAGAGGGTCTCTACAGGACCCCAGAAGGTGAATCATTGTTAATCTCAGCTGTTGTGATGATTCCATTCCCTTTGCCCATGACTGGCTTAGGAATGGATGTATGACAAAATCCTGACCAGTGGGATGTGAAGGAGGCCACATCCTTCACAGGTGTGGGGCACCTCTGTGGAGGGTTTCTTTGCTCTTTAGAAGAGAATGGCGAGGGGAAGCTTTGCTTTGCCGCTTCCAGACATTGCTCTCCACTTGTGTGACTTGGAACCAGGGAAAGCATCTTGGGAGAATGAGGGGAGTTGGGCTAAGAGACTGAGTCAAGAGGCTGAGGGTGGCCCAGTAGAAAGACAGAGGAACTTGGGTCCTCAGCACTGTGTTTGTTCCACCACATTAACCAGACCTAGAGCTGCTGCATTTTTGGGCCTTGTTTTTATATGAAATGGAACATTTTCTAGTGGTCTAATATATTTGGAGTTGGGTTTTCTGTTACTTGCAGCTGAAAGCATTCTGAGGTGGGAGAATTCTAGTTTTCTGGCTTGATTGATGGACTCATTTACTGACACGGGGAATTCAGGAGAAGGTGCCAGCATTGGGGGTGGAGAAGAATGACGGCCTGGGTTCAGAGCCCATTTGTTAGAGGTGTCTGTGGGACAGCCAGGTGAGGACATCTGTGGAAGTTCTGCTGTACAGTCCTGCAGCTCAGGACTGAATTCTGAGCAGAGAGCTGTGAGAATCCTCAATCAGCACACAGGTGGTGACTTTATCACAGCCTTGACTTGGGCTGGAATTCAAGCTTTACTGCTTGATACCTGTATAAGCTAAGGTAGGTAACTTAGAGTGTAAAGTGGAAATGTGTATCTTAGTGCTTCTCAAGGAGGAATTTAACTGCAGTATAGCAGTGTGTGTTTGTGTGTGTGTGTGTGTGTGCCCTCAGTTGTTCAATCATGTCTGACTCTTTACAGCTCCAGGGACTGTAACCCACCAGGATCCTCAGTCCATGGAATTTTCCAGGCAAGAATACTATAGTGGCTTGCCATTTCCTCCTCCAGGGGATCTTCCCAACACAGGGATTGAACCTGTGTCTCTGGCATCTCCTGCATTGGCAGGCGGAGTCTTTACCACTGTGCCACCTGCGTAGCAGAGACCATGCTAGATCTTCACTAAACCTGTTTTCCTTCATCTCCTGGATCCATGGGTAAACCTCCCATCCCAGTGTCCCAGGCTATTTGGTGGGGTCATGTGGATGAATTCTGACCAATGAGATATGATGCTCTCCCTTCCCTCATCTACCAACTGGATGCAGAGAATCCGGGGGAGGCCCTGAGGCTCCAGGAAATGATGGAACCTTTCGACGGAAAAAGTCTGGGTCCTGGAGTGACTTTGTGGAAAATCCCCACCTGCCCATCACATAAAATGGTGACATGACAATGAGTAAACCTAGACCATGTTGTTTCTGCAGTAATTAGCATTCCCTGCCTTGACTTGCTTACCCAGAATTCCCTGCTTTGACTCACCTACCCAGAATTCCATGCTCTGACTTACCTACCCAGTATTCCCTGCCCTGACCCGCATACCCAATATTTCTCAACATCTGATAACCAAGGTGATTTAGATGGTATCCAGTTACAGACTTTATATTGTTACACACTTATAGGTATTAGAAAAAAATATAGGTATACACAAAAAAATAGATCACCAGTCTTATGATTTCAGAGATATCATTATTTGCGACAAGGGCTGACTTAATAGAGTCAGTTAAAAACACTGAGTACATACAGAACATGTGTTAAGTGAAAATGGGTAAAAATGGTAATGGTGGCACACACATGCTGGCTTACTTTGTGAGGTGGTTGTGAGGCTAAAAGGACATGATGCAAGCAAAGTAACTCTCCTAGGCCTGACACATAGGAAGTGAATGATAAATGGTAGCTCTTATCATGTAGCTCACGAACCTGTAACATAGGCTTTATCACACTGCATCGTGTGCCTGGCTTATTGTTTACTTGTTCATCACCCCTGCTCATACTGAGTGCCTTAGGGGTAGGGATCTATCTTGTCTCTCACAGAATCTCTAGTACTATTTCAGTGACAGGCACCTAATGGGAAGCCAATAAATGGAGATTGAATGTTGATAATCTGGGAGTGTAACATCCTTTCTAGCACTGCAGATTTGGATACACTGGACTATGAACCTCACACAGACAAGACCCATATCTGACTCAGTGCTGGGTGCAAGCACGCAACCCAGTAGCTGTATATTGTTGGTGCTCAAGAGAGACTTGGCTGTGAATAAACATGTTTATTTTCATCATTAGTGCAGAGTATACCATCCACATGGTCCTGGACCAAGAGAACAATACTTCTCAGCTCTAGATGAGGGAAGTGAGATCTGGAGAAGCAAAGTCGATTTAAGAGATCACATAGACACAGGACTATACAGTGGGGCCTTTGAAAATCCCACAGGATGTGGAATAATTCTTCATTGTAAAAGACTGTTCTGAGCGTGGCAGGACCTATAGTATGCTTGCCAATGCCTGCACCTACCGAGGGTGTCCCCAGCTATTGCACTCATCAAATATGCTCTCACAGATCTTGAAATGCCCCATAGGAAGCAGTACCCTATCTGGCAGCTACTGGTCCAACCTACCCTCTGAAATAGATGAAGAAACTAAGACCTAGACAGGGAGAGAGACTTGCCCAAATGACAGAGCCATGATTTAGACCCAAGTCTTGATATTACACCAATAATCTTTCTCCAATCTTTGATAGTATGAAAGTTTAGGTCAAAAAACTGAGTTTTGAGAGGGAGCAGAGGTTTGGGGTTGGTCATGACTTAGCACCCCAAGGTGGTCTCAGGGCTTCTTCCACCAACTGATGAAGTGTGGAGCTCATGGGATTCCCCTCTCCTTTCCCCTCGTCCCTTCTCTTGTCTCCTAGCAGCTCAGTCCTGCCTTGGGGGAGGAGGCAGCATGCAGGAAGGGGGAGAGAGAAGCTGATGAATCTCCCTCCCAGGTAAGAGCTGGCTCTGCCTCCTAATAGAACTGAGATGAGTGTGTGTATTTTAAAGCAAATAAATGTTTCAGACCCTGAAAGGGAGATGTTAATGGCTCCATTCGAATCCAGTGGAATTTATTTTCCATCAGGTCCAGACTTTCTGAGAAGCGTGGTTCAATCAAGGTTAGACATGAAGGAAGCACTTGTGGACTGAATGGACACAAAGTCAACCCCAAAACATTCATCCACTGCACACTTCTTAATTAAATCTCCGAAGCTGCAGCTGCCTCTGGCTGGTACACAGAGAGACATGCTAGCTTTTGCTTGCTCTTTTTTGGCTTTTTCCATGGTGGAAAAGGTAATTTTTTCAAACTTGTTTTCACAATCAGCTTTGAGAAAACCAGCTAACTAACTACCCAGGCTAATCCATATGTCTCTATCCAAGAGGGTGCCTGTCAGCCAGTAATGAGAACTTTGGCCAGCCCTTTCAAAATGATTATTTTAAACAATGAATGGTATTTACAGAAGTGAGACTGGGAATAGAGATTCATAATGAATAGCTCCAGCAATAATTACTTATTTTCTATATTTATCGAAAATGACTATATACAGTATTACTGTTTTCTCCAAAGAGAAAAATGTGGTAATTATCACAACTATTTATCTACTTTCTTATTTTAATGAATCACAATTGGTATTTTTTAATTACTAGGGCAAAAAAGGAAAATGGCAACCCTTAGATGAGATGGCTGTAGTGTTGTTAAGAACTTGTTTGTACATTAATATCAGTAACGATGTGCAGAGAAAAAATATATATATATTAGGCTTTGGGGCTTTGCAACATAGCACCCAGCTGATAGACCTATGACAGAAAAGAAATTTGGCATTGCAAATGTCTGTTGGATTCCTCAAATGAATTGTTTTCCTTGTAATTGTATGGAAACTACCTCTTTTAATCAAGGAGACATATTCTGATAGCACACGTTCATTTTTGTTTAATGATATACTGGCAAATGATCAACAACCAGCTTTCCAAGGAGAAAAAGTCCTGATATAGTTTTGGGCAATTTCTATGGTGTAAATGTTCCCTTCATGGTAGATTTTAAGATATTATCATATCATTGAACATGCCTTTGGGTTAAGATGTGAGTAATTGACTCTCACAAGCCATTGTGAGCTGGCTCCAGCACATCACTGGATATAAGTTTCACCTGATACACATTTATTGCGACCCTACTGTGTGTGAGTCACTGTCCTAGGTGCTGAAGTAACCACAGTGAACCAAACAGGCAAAGCTCCTGCCCTAAAAATGTGTAGAGTAGGAGAGATAGATGATAAACAAACAAGTTGGTCAGTAAACATGTAACATACCTTCCAAGAGCTTTGAGTGGAAAATGAGGCCGATTAAGAGGGTGAGTTGTGACAAGGTCGGGGCAGGAGTGTTTTTCTGTACAGTGGACAGAGAGGCCCTCTCTGAGGGTTGTCATGAGAGCACAGGTTCAGTGAAGGAGTGAGTCCAAAGGAGGAAACAAGCATGGAGTTTGGTGAGGCAGGAGTGGGAAGGTTGACTGGGGGTTTTATTTGGTCTCTGTTTCCAAAGGGCCAAGATGTGGGAAGCCTGGGGTTATGGTTATCATCTAAGACCCAGATGTATTTCTGGTGATTCATGCTCCAATGAAGCATTCTAGCACTAAATTTAGGCAAGGGTCATGACTGGGTGAGTGACCCGCGACTCTCTCTCTCATCCAAGTATAGAGGCCCTCTTTTGAGATGCGTGATATCCTAGTTATTATTCTTGTGTCTACCATGCCTCCAGCTCTGTTTCTTCATGGAGATCTTAACACAAGAAGATGCAAGCATCTAATTAGTTCATTAAGACTTTCAGTGAGGTCTTGCCTAAGCTGTTACCTCACACCCTAAACATTTCAATGGAGAAGGAAATGGCAACCCACTCCAATATTCTTGCCTGGAGAATTCCATGGACAGAAGAGCCTAGCAGGCTATATATAGTCCACAGGGTCACAAAGAGTCTGACACTACTGAGAGACTAACACACTACAAACATTTAAAAACCCTCTTCCTGCCAGTCTTGCTCACTGTTCGGCACCTACAGAATTGCCTGGGAACAGGTTCTCATAAACCATTCAACCATTTATTGAATGGTTGAAAACATGGATCTTGTTTTATTCTTATTGACTTTAATTTTTATTCTAAATTACTTTTCTTTTATTCCTCATTCCTACATTATAGATAGGGCATTCTATTGATTTTTTTCTTCAATTGTGTGTACAGGGAGGTAAAATTATCTATGAACTTTATTGCAACACAGTGAAAGAGGCATTACAATCTGTTGTTCAAAGAAGGGGTTACTGGGTCTGACAGGTGTGAGAATTCCTGGGCTGGACAAAATGAGTCTTGGCTACTTTCCAGTTACTAACAGGCCTGGAGGGGTCACCTTAAGCATCTCTGAGGCTGGCAGAGAACATGGGCAACCTGAGGGCAGCTTGCAGGACCTTAGGAAATGCCACTGGGGTCTTCGGTGAGACCCACGTCTGGAACAAAGGCAGGCATTCCTTTCTGGGCATCCCCAGTGAGCATGAGTTGAAATCAAGAGCAAGAACTGTTTCATTTCTGGTGCTTTTAGAACCTGTGCAATGATTCAGAGCGTGGGGGTTTAAAGTGTGTTTCTCACTTCATGCCACATTTGATGTTCAGCACACAAAGAAAGTACAAAGTCAGAGAGGTGATCCGAGAAGTGAGGGTCCCTTCCTGGTGGGAGCAAAGTCTTGCTGGGTTTAAACACGAATCAGTGTGCTCTATGCTAATAATGAGATTGGGAAATGTATTGACAGTGGAGGTGTTTTAAGTGTGAAGATAAAACAGACAGTTCTTTTCATCTATTTATTGGTGACAAGTCTCCCAGCTCAAGATTTTGTTGTTCTGTTTTTTCCCACGCTGATTTCGAAGGTAAAGAAATTCACAGCAGGACTTCATCTTCAAAAATAGGTAACTGGCAGCTCAGGTTTGAGACAGTGGCACTAAGGGCTGTCACCACAGTAATACTGGCTCTATCCCTTGCGCCCTGTGACCAAGACTGGAATGGTCACTTCTGTGCGAACTGGGACACCAGGCTCGTGGAGGTCGATGGATTTGCCTGAGACCAGCCTTCTGGTAAAGGGCAGCCCAGGGCTCAAACATATGCTTTCTGGCTCTAAGATTTTTGACAGGGATTTAATAATAGAAGGCAAGAACCATACTGTACAAATCAGAGCTCGACGGAAAAACAGAACATCTCTCTTGATATGTTTATCAAGAGAGAACAGATTCTAAGGAATTAGCTCACATAATTGTGGAGGTTTGGCAAATCCCAAACCTGTAGGTTAGGCTACAGGCCCGAAACTCAAGGAAGAGCTGCAGTTTGAGTCCAGAGGTTGTGCACTGGCAGAATGTTGTCTCACTCAGGGGAGGTCAGTCTTTGTTCCAGTCAGGCCTTCAACTGATTGGATGAGGAAAACCCACATTATGGAAAGTAATCCGCTTTATTCGAAGTCCACCAATTTCAGTGTCAGCCTCATTCAACCACCTTCCCAGAAACATCCAGAATAATGTTTGACCAAATATCTGGGCACCAAGGCCCAGCCAAGTTGACACTCTAAATTAACCATCACAGATACATTCATTTTAAAATATATTTCTTAATGATGGCAAGTGCAGTCCATATTCAATATAGAAACATGAAAATTTCAAAAAATATATAAAAAAGGAAGAAATTTTAATCCTACCAGGGCCTATTGGGATGGATCTTCCTTATTATCTTCATTCTAGGCATACAAACAGTATAAAAATGTATTTTATACCCACTTATGATATCATTTCACAAAAATGTTTGGCAGTGTTTTTTTTTTTTTTAGCAAGACTATGTATTTTTCCCCAGGTTAATAAATATTTCTCTCTGTCAGTACAGACAGTACAGCAGTTCTGTCTCACGATGGCTATAGTGAAGGGCTTCTCCTTCTGCTCAGCATCTTTTCTCCTTTTTGTTTGATGACAGTATTTGGTTCAGGTGGTGCTAAGTCTTACCTCTTGACCCAAAGGATAGACAAGAGTTGTAAATATCAAGAAAGAGCATTTCTTTTCTTTAGATTGATAGGCTGGCACAAGATGGGTCCAGGACTGCTGGCAGTCATTTTTATCAATACTTGGACTTGATCCTAAGAGTGAAGCTGGTCTAGAGGAAAGCAGAGAAATGAAGAGAAACAAAGATTGCATTGTTTGAACACCTGGATCCAACCATGCCTGAAGCTACTCTCCTTTATTTTTCAGCTCTTGGAGCTCATAAATTCCTCCTCCTTTTTTTTTTTTTTTTTTGCTTAAGCTAGTAGTTAGATTCTATTACTTTCCCGGAAAGAATTCAGAGGCCTGTCTGATATGGTATCACTCAATTTACGTGCACCAGTAGATGACTGTGTGATTTTTTTTCTGATAATTTACTCATGATGGGCAAGATGTTGCAGAGAGGTTTGGAGATTGCAAGATGATTTAGATATAATCTCTCATCTCAAGGAGCCTGTGATCCAGTAATTGAGGCCAAGTGCATTTTTCTCTTCTACAGGGGTATAATTCCAATGGCTTGTGGGAACCAGGACAACTTCCCAAAGGGATAAACATTTTATATTGACCTTGAGAAAGAGGGAGAAAGGGTTTAAGATTACTTTGCAGGATCTGAAAGGTCCTACATGGCCTAGTTTTGAACCACATATTCATGTACATATGGATGGCCTGGTGATCTTATTAAAATGCAAATTATAATTCAGTAGGTCTGGGGTGAGGACAAGTTCCTGCATTTATAATGAGTTAGAAGGTGAGGTCCACAGGCTGCCCTCTGAGGAGGGAAGGAATGTCTCTCATCCATTCCTCCAGCTCATCTCACACAAGCCTGTGCATGACCCCTCTGCCCAGCTCCTTTGTGTTCTGGGAGTACACCCAGCTCTGACCAGCGTCAAGGCCTGCCACCCACCGGACCCTTAGCCTGGATTGCTCTTTCCTTCGGTGTAGGGCTCCTCTCCGACCTCTGCTTATATGTCCAATCTCCACTCACACGGCCACACAGTGCTTCCCCAGCACTCCTTATTTTCAAGCTTGTCTCCCATCATGGTGAAGGCAGAAAATGATACTCACCAGACTAAAGGATGAGGGAAACATCAAGGAGCTCGGTATCTCTCACATCTGTGATCTGTTCTTGGCACGTGGCCTGGAAGCTTTCTTAGCAGCTACCAGAATCTGCAATTATCAAGTTGGTTTGTTCACTATCTGCCTTTTCCAACAGAAGGAAAGCCCTAGAAGGCAGAACCTTGTTCATCTCGATCACTGCTCCTTCCTTCATGGTGCTGGACATGTGGCAGGTGCTCAGCGAATATTCCCCAAATGAATTGAATGCAAATGCAGAGCGAAACAGGAAGCAGGAAGGACATTTCTGGCAAAGGGAAGATCATGAGCAAAGATGGGGGATAAAATGAGTAGCTCAGTTTAGCTGGAGCCTGAGCAGAATCTGTAGAGGAGGCAAGAGATGGTAAAGAGGGCTGAGAAAGAGCCCAGTGAGGAGCCAGTAGGTGATGGGCACCAGAATCAGATCTGATCCCAGCTCCGCTAGAGGAGCATCCCTCTGGCTGGTAGGGAGGAAGGCAGAGAGAAGAGGGGCTGGGAATGGGACACAGAAAGTTGCCAGAAAGCTCTTAAGGCAATTCAGGTGAAAGTGGAGGTGGTGGGGGGAAGGGAGGAATGAAATAGATAGATGTGAAGGCAGGTGAGGACTGGGAGTGGGAGGCGATGGGAAACCCAACACTTGGTGATTGCGTGGGGGCAAGGGACCAGGGACGCGCAACTGGCAAGGGTGACCAGAAATGGAGATGTCAAAGTGAGTGAAATTAGAGTCATTCCTTGGTTCGCAGATTCTAGTTTGGAGGATGGATGGAGTTATATAAGCTGAAGGTGTCAGCCTGCGGTACTGACAGCAGTAGCAGGAGATGCGTCACCACCTTGTTCTGAACGTCAGTGTCTACGATCTAGAGTGGGGGTGATGTGCATACCTTGTAGAACAGTTGCGAGGTTTGGAGACAGCACACGTGAGTGAGCGTTCGTGGGAGGATGCGGGGGCGTGAGAGTTGTGCTGCACCGGCCGGAACCCCTCCAGGACAGAAGTGTTTATTTCCCCAGTTGCTGGGCATGATGGAGGCTATAGGTGACAGAGAGCCCTGACTCACCCAAAGTCAGCCACATGCAGGGATGGGTTGATGTCGGGGTGCAAAGGCCCAGCTCCCCGCCAGGTGGGGACAAGTCTGAAGCACCAGCCTAGCACCAGAGCTCTCAGTGGGGTGAGCTAAAGCTATGTTGTGATGGCACCGAAGCCCTACCTCTCCCTCTATCGAATCCTGAATCCTTGCATGCACCAACAGGACAGGTTTTGTTCCCGACACTCCCCAGTAAATTTCCTGTATGTAAATCTCCATCTCTGAGTCTGCTTCCTGGGGAACCCAGTGTAGAGGGTATTATCTTGGCACACTGATCTTAAGCCACCTGAGTATCAGGTGTTACTAGCTGGCCAGAATCTTAGGCACTATTTTGTGACGTTTCAGACACTGAGTAGGAAAGCAATATTCTGAAGGCCTGACCTGTCAAGCAGCTTCTCAGGCAGGTCAGAAATTCTTTACTGTGCTGTGGACCTTTTCTTAATGTTTAGAAATTCATAAAACAAATGCATCGTATTGCAAAGTAAACCAATTTTATGGAAACACAGTTATCAAACTGTTATCAAAATAGACTATGACTATCAATATATGGCATAGCAGTAGAGAAGGTATTGTGATAGAGTAATATAGCTAACAAAAAAACCTATCAGTGGGCCTAATAATCTAAAAAAACAGTGAGTGTTGATGTCTCAAGATGTGTGTAGCAGCTGCAGTGTGATATGGAAAGATCTTTCTGTTGGTGAGAAGTTACAGGGCTTGCAAATACCGAGGTCAACAAAAATCAAGATGTCATTCCCCCCACCCACAACTGTGGACCTCCTGAATTCTATTCATGGAAGCCCAGGGGGTTTATGGACCTCAGGTTTAAAAAAAGCCTTGGCATTCTGTAATCTACTTAAAGATGTTTAGTTCCAGGTGGTGCAGGCAGGTAGGGATTCACACTCCTAGGGAGACAGATAACATTGGATCAGAAGGGTCACATCTCAAGACACTTGCTACCGTCTCCTCTGTTTTCCGTATCTCTGGTCAAGCTCAGGTGTCTTACTAATTAGTACGGAGAATAGCAAAAGAGGGGTTTTACTAGTGAAATTTGTGGCCAACTACCTAACAGATGTTAGAACTGGGCTCTCATTAGTAAAATTAGCGGTATTCAAGATTAGGGGACTGGCTGAAGTGACACCCTCCCTGCTTGGATGATTGAGGTAGAGGAGTCAAACGAGGCTCACCCTACACCTTCAGAGATGGTGCCTGTGTCTGGCCATGGGGTTGCAGGTTATTTGGTTGCTAACCATAGGAATAGCAGGATCCTGCCTCTGAAACCTTGTCATCTAATTCTCGAGAAAATGTTCCCTGTAACATGTGAGCAGATCAGTTAAAAAGTTGGAGAGCTGGAACTTTACCAAGTTTATAATTACATCGTATAAGCCATTTGTTAATTGCATGCCTGTTAAAGGTAAAGTCTGTGAAGTGTGATAGAATTTGATCTGAAGTTCACTTTCAATGTAACTATAGTAAGGTTGTAAGAAAAGAATTTAACCCTTGCCCACTTCAAACATTCTGGAAATTCTTACAGCTATCAAAAAGAACCCAAAAGAGTGTGCATAATTATATGGGCTTGGGTAGGTTTCCAGCAATGACACTTAAGTTTTCAGGAGTTCTGTCGCTCTAAAATCATGGTGAAATACCCCCCTGCCAAGGCAGGTAAGCGTAAGAGATGTGGGTTCGATCCCTGGATTGGGAAGATCCCTTGGAGGAGGGCATGGCAACTCATTACAGTTTTCTTGCCTGGAGAATCCCATGGACAGAGAAGCCTGGCAGACTACCATCCATAGGGTCACAAAGATTTGGACACAACTGAAGCGACTTAGCCTGCATGCAAAATCTCTGCCACCACCAGTACTTTACAAGAGAGGGGTTTAGGATACAGATGGAAGACCAGTCAGAACAAAGTAGCTGGAGCTTTGAGTTAATTACCCAATGGATGTTTAGATAATTAGCCTGGAGGGGATGAGAGGAGGTCAGAGCTTTACCTAATGGCCCCAGAGAGAGGGTCTATTTGACTTGGCTGCTTCCCTACGCAGCTAATGTGAACAATTCTTGCTTTGTTGGGATGATTCCAGTCTTTGCAAACAGCCAGCAGGGCTCCCCTAAATGCTTCTCCAGAGAGAAATGAATCCTGAAAAGGGAGGGTCGGGGAGAGCTGAATGAGAGAGTGCTGTGTCTGTCCTCCTTGCTGTGTTGGGCTTCATCTGGGATGAAGAAAAATCTCTTTGAGTTTCTTACTTGAAAAGGACTCAAGGTTTTATCAGGAATGGTTTGTAATCCAAACTAGCTCTTTCTTTTTACCAATAGTATTATTGTATAAAATCAAGTAGCAATCACAAGACCGGGTAAAAGACAACAATATGTTAAATTACCTGTAAGTTATAAGGAAAGGGAAACAGGAAAGAGATGAGTAGGAATTCAGTTCACATCACCTCAATAAACATTCTGCTCATCCTCAAACATAAACTGTAGACCAACAAACTCATCCAGCCAACCATCCACTCATTCAGTGCATGATTTTTACCACCTATAGTGCCCTGGTTCCTGTGCTAGGTGTTGGGGGCATATAAAGAGCAGGAGAATTAAGTTCTCAGAGATGTTAGACTGAGGGGAGAGACAGACAACAGACACATATTATTAGCAAGCGTGCCTGCATGCATTTGCGCTCAGTCATGTTTGACTCTTTGCAGCCCCATGGACTGTAGTGCTAGAATGCAGTTATACATCACAGGCTAATACAGAAATTGGCCTGTAATTCTAATCCTAATAAATGTTAAGCAGGAAAATGGAGGATAACATGAGAATATAAAATAAGAGGAAAGGTGGCATCTAATTAAGCCTGGAAGATCAGGGAAGACCTCCCTGAGGCCTGAAGATTGAATCAAACATCAGGACTGGCTCCTAGCAGGTGAAAGGTGTCTGTGTGTTTGTATTGAGCACTCTTTGCAGAGCTCATGCAAAAGCCTTAAAGAGGGTGGTAGCCTGGCCAAGCTCAAGAAGTAGAGAGTAGGCAGAGTGACTGAGGTGGGACATAAGGCAGAATGGTAGAGGAAGAGGCAGGGAATGTGCTGGGATACAGATTAGAATTAGATACAGCTGTCCTTGGGTCTCACCATCGAGTGGGAAGAATGTGTGTGACTGGGTGAGTCGTAGCAAAGTAGAGATATATACCGGGAGACTGAAGGACTTCAGAGAATAGTATGACTGGTACTGCCTAGAGGAGTCAGAGAAGGCTGCCCAGAGGAGCTGATATTTGACTTGGGTCTCAGTGGTTGCATAGGAGTTTGTTTCCTTAATTTCTCTTTCTGATTTCTCACTGTTAGTGTATAGGAATGCCAGGGACTTCTGTGTGTTGATTTTATATCCTGAAACTTTGCTATATTCACTGATTAGCTCTAGTAATTTTCTCGTAGAGTCTTTAGGGTTTTCAATATAGAGGATCATGTCATCTGCAAACAGAGAGAGTTTTACTTCTTCTTTTCCAATCTGGATTCCTTTGATTTCTTTATCTGCTCTGATTGCTGTGGCCAAAACTTCCAAAACTATGTTGAATAGTAGTGGTGAGAGTGGGCACCCTTGTCTTGTCCCTGATTTCAGGGGGAATGCTTCCAGTTTTTCACCATTGAGGATAATGTTTGCTGTGGGTTTGTCATATATAGCTTTTATTATGTTGAGGTATGTTCCTTCTATTCCTGCTTTTTGGAGGGTTTTTATCATAAATGGATGTTGAATTTTGTCAAAGGCTTTCTCTGCATCTATTGAGATAATCATGTGATTTTTATTTTTCAATTTGTTAATGTGGTGTATTACATTGATCGATTTACGAATATTGAAGAATCCTTGCATCCCTGGGATAAAGCCTACTTGATCATGATGTATGATCTTTTTGATGTGTTGTTGGATTCTATTTGCTAGAATTTTGTTGAGGATTTTTGCGTCTAAGTTCATCAGTGATATTGGCCTGTAGTTTTCTTTTTTTGTGGCATCTTTGCCGGGTTTTGGAATTAGGGTGATGGAGGCCTCATAGAATGAGTTTGGAAGTTTACCTTCGTCTGCAATTTTCTGGAAGAGTTTGAGTAGAATAGGTGTTAGCTCTTCTCTAAATTTTTGGTAGAATTCAGCTGTGAAGCCATCTGGTCCTGGGCTTTTGTTTTTTGGAAGATTTCTGATTACGGTTTCTGCATAGGAGTTTGTTAAGCCACGAGAAAGGCAGAGAGGAAAGCATGTGCAAAGGCCAGGTGGGCAGTCAGAGTGACCAGAGTGTAGACTGTGGTACAGGAAATAAAAGGAAATGGTCTAAGACTTACAATAAGAGCTGAGGGCCAAGGATATTTATTATTTTTCTTTTAATTTCAGTTCAAATGTGAATTTATTCTGCCTTGTAGACACATTCAGTTACGTTTTTCTAATTTTAAACACTGAACATACTACTATCATTTTTGTTTTCTGAACTCATAAGTGGATTCAGTGCTTGCTCTTGGTTGGGTGGAATCTTTTCAATGACCCCAAGCTAAGGCCTCTGCAAATATCTTTAAAGTAGTTATATTCTTGCAAATTTATTCTACACTATCCAGCCCTGGAATTGGTGATATTTGCATAACTCAGATGTCGGAGCTGGAGGCCTTGACACTGATTAAGCTTTGAGGAATTTACATTTTTCTATTTGGAGACTTACTGAAGCACGGAGATGATTCTTCTGTATCCTTAGAATTCTCCCATTATGCATATACACTTCATTGCCTAGATCTATCTGGGGGCTTCTTATTTCTGGAATAGTCACTAATCCTACCTATTTTCCAATCCATCAACAACATACCTGGTCTATCATTTCTCATCAATATAGTTATGTGTTTGTTTTGGTTGACTATTAATAGTGAAACTATACCCATAATTCAATGGACATGAGTTTGAGCAAACTCTGGGAGATAGTGAAGGACAGGGAAGCCTGGCATCCTGCAGTCCATGGGGTCTCAAAGAGTCAGACACGACTGAACAACTGAACAACAACAAATACCCATAATTAGCTAGTAGTGTACTAGTTAATGGGGAGGAGGATTTGTAGTGTTCCAAATTCTGTGGTGTTAATACTCCTATCATACAAGTTCCAAGTAGTACCTATTTTTAACAACTGGCTCACAAAATTCCTGACAATTTAACGATTGGCACACCACTGGAATTGTGCAACCTTTGTTAGTTTACTTAATGTCTTCAGATTTGTTTTCTCATCTACAGAGTGAAATAATATCAATAATAGTAACTATGGCCTTGGGTGGGTATGAATATTAAATAAGTTGATGCATTGAAAGCACTGGCCAAGTACCTGTATATATAACAGAATGTGAATTCAACAAATACTTGTTGTGACTATTGTTTTAGTTTACAAATACTTGATTATTATTTAATGAGTTAAGCCCAAATAAACAAAGTATGCCCTTCAGAGCTTCTATTAAGCTGAGGATTTCTACAGATTGCCAGAGAGGTGGGTCATGTATGGCTTTTTTGCTGCATGTGAGTCTTTTGTTAATAGGTCAGATTTTATTCACTTCTGTTTAGCAAAATATAGTTCTGCAATAGCTTCAACAATGTCTTGCTCATATATTGTTGGACTTTCATGACTCTGTCCCTTAAAAAAACAAAGCTTTTAGCTCTTCATGATTCAGAATAATGTCCTTTATGATTTTCTCTTTAATACCTATAAAGGACTGAATTATACCCTATTCCTTCGTGTATTTCAGAGGGAATGGAAATTAACTTGCCTGCTTTGTGCCACTAATAATATAGTACATGACGCTGTCAAAGCAGCTTTATAGATTAGCAACACTACCTGCAAATGCCCATGCCCTGCCGACTTCCACAAGTTATATTAATGGGCAGCTGCAGAAAATCTGGCAGAAGGAGCATCTGAGATAATGGTTTTGGTGAGAGCTTCTGGAAAGGCTTTTGTGATCCTTAAAGAAAAACAGACTAGAGGGTGTAATAATCTTTCATTTTATAATAAAGTGTCAGGACGTGTCTGGCTACACATTACGGAATACCTAATGATGGCTGTAGCAATAAAGACATTTAATTATCTCCTAACAAGATGTCCAGCGATAGGCAGTTCCAGGTTTGTGCAATAGCTCCGGATGACTTCCTCACTGCCCCCTGTCATCCTCAGTATGCTGTCCTTGTTCTTAGGCTTGATGCCTCATGGTTGCAAGATGGCTGCTGCAGCTCCAAGCATCTTGTCCTTAACGTCAGCACGTTCAAGGCAAGAAGAGGGGAGTGGCTGGTGTTAAGGAACTTTCTTCTCAGCTTTTCTCAGAAGCCCCCAAGCTGACTTCTCCTTGAAGCTCATCGGCCAGAACTCAGGTATGTGGCCACGCCTAGCAGTACAGGAGGATGGAAAGACAATATCTGGCAAGGTACAATGGGTCACCATATTGGTTTAGCCCAATCATGGTTAATTGCTTGCGGCTTGGGGAGGAGTCCTCAGTCCCTGAATTCAAGAGCTCTTTACCATCTACCAGAGCAAAATTTAAGTTCCAGGTTCTGTTAGCAAGAGATGGGGGTGGGGAGGGAGTAGAGCAGTATAAGCCACCCATAATAAATAAATGTCACATGTGTGACACCCATATGTTAAATGTGACTTTGTGAGGAAGTTGAGGTTGAGTGGTGGTCACCTGATTCTGTCTGCCTGCCATTGCTTCCTCTTTCTTCTGATGACCAAGCCTTGATTTGCCTTTGGCGAACTGCCTCTTTCCAGCTCCTGGAATATTTTTTCTAACTGAAGTTGATGCACAATGTTGTGCTAATTTCTGCTGTGCAGCAAAGTGATTCAGTTATACATATTATACATTCTTTTTTAAGATATTCTTTTCTATTATGATTTACCATTGGATATTGAATATAGGGGCTTTCCAGGTGGCACTAGTAGTAAAGAACCTGCCTGTCAATGCAGGAGATGTAAGAGATGTGGGTTCAGTCCTGGGTCGGGAAGATCCCCTGGTGGAGGGCATGGCAACCCACTCCAGTATTCTTGCCTGGAGAATCCCATGGGCAGAGGAGCCTTTCTGGCTACAGTCTATGGGTTCACAAAGAGTCAGACACAACAGAAGTGATTTAGCATATGCATGCACATTGAATATAGATCTCTGTGCTATGCAGTAGGACTTGGTTGTTTATCCATTCTATATATATGAAAGCTTATATATGTTAACCCCAAACTCCACTCCATCCTTCCCCCAACCCCCTCCCCCTTGGCAATCACCAGTCTGTTCTCTATGTCCCTGATTCTGTTCCTGTTTCATATATAGGTTCATTTGTGTCATATTTTAGAATCCACATGAAAGTGATACCATCTGGTATTTGCCTTTCTCTTTCTGACTTACTTCATTCAGTATGAATATCTGCAGTTGCACCCATGGTGCTACAAATGACATTATTTCGTTCATAAGACAGCATGGGCATTCCCAGGTGGTCCAGTGGTTAGAATTCTGTGCTTTCACTGCCCTGGCCTGGGTTCAGTCTCTGGCTGAGAAACAAAAGATCCTGCAAACCCTACAGTTCTGTAGGTTAGAAGTCAGAAGTGAGACACGCATCCCACTGAGCAGAATCAAGATGTGGGCAGGGCTGTGTTCCTTCTGGAACCTCTAAAGGAGAGTCAGTTCCCTTGCCTTTTCCAGCTGCTAGAGGCAGCCCACATTCCTCCCTTTGTGATTCCCTTCATCCAAGGGAGCAATGGTGGGCCAAGTTCTCCTCATGTCTCATCACTCTGATCTTGATTCCATCGTCAGTCTCCTTCTCTGACACCAACTCTTTGGCCTTCCTCCTCCCAATGGAAAGGATTCCATTCAGCCTCCCTGAATAATCGCCCTATTTCAAGCTCAGCCAATTAACCTTAATTCCATCGGCAACTTCAACTTTAAGGCCCCTTGTCGTGTAACATAACGTAGTCACAAGTGAAGGAACGTATGCACAGGTTCAGGGCACCTTTGGGAATCTATTATTCCATGCCATGTCATCAAGGCTTTTTTAAAATTTAATATTTAAATGAGATAGTACATGTATATGGTATCCAGTAAGTGCTCAATAAATGTTGGTTATCATTTCTGTTTCCCCAGTGCCTAGCACATAGCAGATTTTTTAAAAAATTTTAATTGCTTTACAATGTTGTGTTGGTTTCTGCCGTACAACAATGTGAATCAGCCGTAAGTAGACATATGTGCCCTCGCTCTTGAGCCTCCCTCCCACCCGCCACCTAATCCCACCTCTCTAGGTTGTCACAGAGCACTGGGTCATGGCAGGTTCTTGTCAGAGCCTGAACTCCTCTTACTGAGACATGGAATCTATGTCCTCTCTCGAATCTGGGCTGCAAGATTGCTCAACCAGTAGAATACGGTAGAAGTGACCCTGTGCCGGTTTGGAGGCCTAGGTCTTAAGAAACTAGCAGCTTCTGCTTCCTGTCTCTCAGGGCTGTGCTGTGCTTAGTTGCTCAGTTGTTTCTGACTCTTTGCGACCCCATGGATTATAGCTTGCCAGGTACCTCTGTCTATGGGATTCTGCAGGCAAGAATTCTGGAGAGGGCTGCCATGCCCTCCTCCAGGGGATCTTCCCTACCTAGGGATGGAACCCAGGTCTCCCACATTGCAGGTGGAGACTTTACTGTCTGAGCCACCAGGGAAGCCCATCTCTCAGGACACCGGTTCTCAAACCCCAGCCACTGTGCTGTGAGGATGCCCAGGTTTTCCCATGGAGAAGCCCCCATGGGAAGGACCTGACAGCGAGCACCAAGCCAACAACCATGGGAGGGAGCCAGCTTAGAAGTGGATGGTCTAGCCCCAGTGGACCCAGTGACCCTGAGTGGATGCTGGGACGTGCTGCCCAGCAGAGTCCCGCTCAGACTGCAGCTTTGTGAACAGATGAAAGGATCATTGCTGTTTAAGCCAGTAAGTTGGGGCTGATTGGTTATGTAGCAACAGATAAAAATATAAGGCTCAAAAATGATTCAGGGAATAACTCAGTAAATAAGCCATCAGGATTCAAGGAGAAGAAGCAATCTGCTTTCTTTAGAATTCTTACACATTTCACCCACAGATCATTTTAAAACTTATGAAGCATCTTCACAAAGGGGTGAGGGATGACATCTTGACAAATGACTAATGCCCTGGCTGTGTTTGTACCTTGTAACAATCAATCGAAAAGTAAAAACATTCAAGAAAGGCCACTTCATTCTAAATGGTTGAACCGGATGGAGGTATTGACACAGGCTTTGTGAGATGAGGCTATTCAAAAAGGAAGATCTTGGAGTTGGCTCTGCTGTAGTATCTATCCCCACCCCCGCCTCCACCCCAAGACCAAATCTTGAACTGGGAGCTATTGGGTTCCCAGGGTGGGAGGATCATTTCCCACTCAGTTTGGGCATCACACAGGGTGACATTGTCATTCAGGTGCAAGCCAAGGTTCGATTACATCCCTGACAACTCAACTGAGGGGAGAGCACAGAAGTGCTTTCAGAGGAAAAAGGCATTAAGAATGCAACATCAAGATCTTGATTTATAACATTTGCAGCTACCTGTCAGTCTCCTTGGATACGCCTCTCAATTACTGGGTACGGTTTCAGTTAGGAATTCTGCTCACATACTGGGGTTGGTATAGCTGCATAATTAAATGAAAAAGAGCCACCCGAGGAAGTTGGAGAAAGATGATTGCCTTCAGATGGATGGCCAGGGAGGAAGCCTAGGACCTCCGAGCAAACTGTGGCTCTTTGCCACTTCTTCCCACCAGAGTGGAAGGCTTTTTGCTGCCTGCAGAAGGCAGGGATTTATCAGAACTTCCTCTGACCTTTATATATTTATTTTAAACTTTTTATTTCATATTGGGATATAGCCAATTAATAAACAATATTGTGATAGTTTCAGGTGAACAGCGAAGGGACTCAGTCATACATATACATGTATCCATTCTCCCCCAAACTCCCCTCCCATCCAGGCTGCCTCATAACCTTGAGCAGAGTTCCCCGTGCTACACAAAAGGTCCTTGTTGATTGTATGTGTGCCTAGTCGCTTTAGTTGTGTCTAACTCTTTGTGATGCTATGGACTTTAGCCTGCCAGGCTCCTTCTGTCCATGGGATTTCCCAAGCAAGAGTACTAGAGTGGGTTGCCATTTCCTTTGTCAGAGGATCTTCCCGACCCAGGGATCGAACCCGGGTCTCCCGTGTTGTAGGCAGATGCTTTACCGTCTGAGCCACCAGGGAAGTTTCAGTCTGCATTAGGCTGACTCAGCTGCTCATACCTGCCAAATGCAAGGCTTGACCACTGTAGTAGGTTGAATAGTGTCCACCCGGGGGCTCGAATTGTGTTCTTCTTAGATGTAGGATCTTTGCAGTTGTAACCGGAGAAGATGAGATCTTACTGGATCAGGGTGGGCTCCAGATCCAATGACTGCCAGCCTAATAAAAGGAGAGAGTACAGAGACAAGACCCTGTGAAGATAGAGGCTGCAATTAGAGGGGTACAGCTACAAGTCAAGGACACCAAGGACTGCTGGTGTCTTAACCTGAAGTCAAGAGAGAGACTGGGAGCAGCCTCCCTCTGGGAGCCTCTGGAAGGGACCAGCCCTGACCACACCTGGATTTCAGACTTCCAGCCTCACGGAACTGTGAGAGAATGAATTGTTGTTTTAAGCTACCCTTTACTGCAACAGCCCTAGCAAATTACCACAACAGTCAAGGACAGTAATGTACTCGGCAGGATTCAGGGCAAGAGATGCACAAGGGACAGAGCCAGGAATGCCTCGGTCCTTTCCCTACTCACCAGAAAAACAAGTCATTTTGGGGATTGGAGGAGGAGCCAGGAACACGACCCTAGCGGAGCTCATTCACTCAGAGTTACGAAGCAAGATGAGACGAGTCTCCCCCAACACTACCACCAATAGCCATCACCCCCGTGGCGTGAAGCCTTAATGCAGTCTTTCAATCTGACTCAACTAGAGTCCTTACCTAGTGAACGTTCATTATTTGCTCTCTCTCTACTCATCAGAAAAATAAGCAAGCTTATCTCAAGTACTTAATCAAAACATAACCATGGCCTGCGGGTGGGGTGGTGATCATAACCACACACTGATGTTTTCATTCATAGATTCACATGCACACTGTTGGTCTCAAGAACAGTGACCACAGCTGTTCAAAATGGCATGGGTTCCAAGGGCTCAAATTACTCGGGCAGGAAAAACCACTAATAAATGCTGTATTTTCAACTTCTGGTCTGGGTACAACTTTGCAAATAAGAACATGCAGTCAAGCAGAACATATATGTATTTGCCTTGAAAATTGTAGTTAATCAAATTTCACTTCTGTCCAAGCTAGTCTGGGGATGGAACCCAGCCCAGATGACACAAAGCAGAGATCAGGATCCTGGTAACATTGCCTGAGGCCTGGATCAAGCTATGCCTGAATCTGTCACTGCCTAATGCCATTTGAAAAAAAAAAATTTGGACAGCAGTAAGAAGACTGAGGCTTCCCTAATGGCTCAGACGGTAAAGCGTCTGCTTACAATGCAGGAGACCTGAGTTCAATCCCTGGGTCGGGAAGATCCTCTGAAGAAGGAAATGGCAACCCACTCTAGTACTCTTGCTTGGGAAATCCCATGGATGGAGGAGCCTGGTAGGCTATAGTCTATGGGGTCGCAAAGAGTTGGACACGACTGAGTGACTTCACTTCACTTCTTCACTTCAAAGAAGACTGAGTTAATCACAATCCTCAGGTCATGGCACTTTATGCAAAATCTCCTAATATTTCTTTGTTTCCAGTAACTTACTGTGTATTCCTTTTCCCCATCCCTTCCCATGGGCAACCATTATGATGTATCTAACATGCAACTTTGTGTTTGTATGCTTTATTGCATGTATTTAAAAAATATTTTTTTGGCTGTTCTGGATCTTTGTTTCTGCAAAGGTTTTTCTTTAGTTGTGGCCAAGTGCAGACTACTCTCCAGCTGTGGTGCTTGGGCTTCTCATTGTAGTGGCTTCTCTTGTTGTAGAGCACAAGCTCTAGGGGCTTCAGTACTTACGGCCCCCCGGCTCTAGATTACAGGCTCAGTAGTTGTGATGCACAAATTTAATTGCTCCATGGCAATGTGGAATTTTCCTGGATCAGGGATCAAACCTGGGTCTCCTCCACTGGCAGGCAGATTGTTTACCACTGAGCCACCAGGGCATATTTACTATATTTTATATATCCATTCCCCTGCCACAAAATACACTGCATGAACATGCAGTATGTTTCCCTTAGTAGAGCCAAATAAGAATTTCCATAGGTCATTGCACTTGCATCAGGACTGCTGGTTCTAGGAGCACTTCATTTGACTAAGTTGCTGATTTCTCTGGGTAATATCCCAGTCTACACTCCCAACAACAATATCTGGAGGGTTCTTCTAGATATTCGACTCTTTGTGACACCCGGACTGTAGCCCACCAGGCTCCTCTGTCCATGGGATTTCCCAGGCAAGAATACTGGAGTGTTGCTATTTTCTTCTCCAGGGTATCTTCCCAACCCAGAGATTGAATCTGAGTCTCCTGCTATGGCAGGCATGTTCTTTACCACTGAGTTCTGCCAGCACTTGGCATTTTCCAGCTTTCTAGTTTCTGCCAGTCAGGTAATTATAAGGTAATGGTAAATGTTATTAAAATTGGCATTTCTCTGATTACTAGTGATTTTAAGCATCTCTTCATATAGCTGTAAGTATTTTGAGTCATCCCTCTGCAAACTACCTTCCATAAACTTGTTCAACTGTCTGTTCATGTTCTTGCTCAGTTCCTCTCATTGATTTGCAAGAATTTCTTCTATTTTATAATGAGCAACACTTGGTGGTTTTAGAAATTGAAATATTTCCCTCTGCCTTTCATCTGTCTATGAATTTTGCCATAGTGTCCTTTGTGGACCAGAAATCCTTCATTTGAAGGTCATCGTGGTACTTATATATCTAAAGATGTCCCCACAAGACGTCCAATCCCTGATCATCCAGTCAAGCACTAACTGAGATACTGCAGTGCAGGGAATTTGAAGATGTAATCAAGGTTTTGGGCTGCCATTCTGGCTGCTCCAGCAAAAACCAGAGACTGGATGGCTTATAAATTTCTGTTTTGTTTTAAACAAACATATATTTCTTGAAGTTCTGAAGGTCAGGTGTTGGCAGATTCAGTGTCTGATTCAGAGATGGCACCTTCTAGCTATAACCTCACGTGGAAGAAGAAGCAACGAAGCTCTGTGGGGCCTCTTTCATAAGGACACTCATCCCATCCTGGAGGCTCTGACCTCATGGCCAAATCATCCTGTGATATCCCTTCCTCCTAACACCTTCACCTTGGGGCTTAGGTTTCCACATATGAATTTTAAAGGACACAAACATTCAGAACTGGAAATAGGGAGATTATCCTAGATTATATGGATGTGCTCAAGCTAAATACCCGAGTCTTTAAAAGCAGACAATTCTCTGGCTGACAGTGAGATGCAGGAGGAGAAATCAAGGAGAAAGGAGGTCAGAAAGATTGGAATTGGAGAAAAACTTGATTGCATCCTACTGGCTTGAAAAACAGAAGGAAGCCAGGAACCCAGGAATGGGTGTGGCCTCAGGAAGCTGAGCAGGCTCCCTGGGCTGATGGCTAGCAGGCAAACGGGGTTGAGGTAGGGGGGTGGGGGCTCAGACCCACAGCTGCATGGGACTCAGCTCTGCCCACATCCTGAATGAGCCTACACGTGGCTTCTCTTCCAGAGCTTCTGGGAAAAAGTCCAGGCCGGCCTGTGGGAAACCCAGGCCAAGTTCCCAGCTGAGCCCACTGCACTGGTGGGGACCTAGAGAGCCGTGAGATAATAAGTGAACGTTGTTTGAAGTAAAAAACAATTGTGGTAACTCATTATGGTGGCAATAGAAAACTAGTATAGTAATCTTAAGGCTTCCCCTATGATCAGTTGGTAATGAGTCCACTGGCAATGCAGGAGACCCCGGTTCGATTTCTGAGTCAGGAAGATCCCCTGGAGGAGGGCATGGCAACCCAGTACAGTAGTCTTGCCTGGAGAATTCCCATGGACAGAGGATCCTGGTGGGCTACAGTCCATGGGATTGCAAAGTGTCCCACATGACTGAACGACTAACCACAGCACTGCATAGTAATCATATATATCTGTCTCTATTTTATGATATGTGCTTGCTTTTATTTATTTTAAAATGTTAATTTATTTTTACATATTTATTTGGCTGTGCCAGGTCTTAGTTTCATCATGTGAACTCTTGGTTACCGCATGTGGGATCTATTTCCTCGACTAGAGATAGAACCTGGGCCCCCTGTATTGAGCGGGCAGGGTCTTGGTCACTGGACCACCATGGACGTCCCCTGTGCCTGCTTTTCAATGCATGAGACAGGGCACTCAAAGCTGGTGTTCTGGGACAACTCAGAGGGATGGGATGAGGAGGGAGATGGGAAGGGGATTCTGGATGGGGGACACATGTACACCTGTGGCTGATTCATGTCAATGTATGGCAAAAATACCACAATATTGTAAAATAATTAGCCTCCAATGAAAAGAAATAAATAAATTTTTTAAAAAAGGTTATCCTAAACTATATGTGTGCAGCATTTCCAGTGGGTGGAGTGAAGTGGAGGTTGACCACCTCCAAAAGGGTGAAAATTAGTTTTTGGGGTGGGGAAAGGTAAAAGGAATTTTAACTCCTTATGTATAAATATAAGGCGACTAAACTGCCACCACCATATATATATATATAGCACAGAGATATGTACAATATATAAACAGAAAATCAGTATAACTTTGGTATTAAAATTTCCCTGGGGTGAGGGTGTGGGGTTCCATCTGGAGGCAGGATTGTCTAAAAAGACTCCTTGAGAGGTGAAAATAGAAAAAGGTTGAGAAACATCGACCCATGTCACAATGATATTCTATAGTTTAAAACATTAACTTTACAGTTCTATCTTACATATCAAAGTCTTTATGTAAAATCTTACTGAGTTCCTCTACAAAAAATCCATATGGGATTTTTATTGGGATTGCATTGAATTGATAGGTTAATTTGGGCAGAATTAACAATTTTATACTATTAAATCATCCCACCAAGAACATATTAAATACAAAGTCACTTCACTTATTTGGATCATCTTCTGTATTCTTTACCAGAGTTTGAAAGTTTTCTCCAGAGAGGCCTTGTGTATTCCTTGGTAAATTGTTCTGAAGACACTTTAAAATACCTGTGACTATTATGAATAGTGTTGTATTTTCACTTCTGTATTTATTCAAATATAAAATGCCATAAATGTAAGATGCATTCCAATTTCAAAGGCATTAAAATGTGGAAGAAATATGTCTTCAACTTACTTTTTCCTACTGATGTATTGCTGGTGTAGAGAACTGCTATTGATTTTTATGAGCTAATCTTGTACCTGGCAATACTGCTTATAAATTCTAATATTTTGTCTGTTGATCCTGTTGGTGTTTCTCGGTAAATGATGACACTTTTAGCTCTTATCTTCCAATTTCTACACCATTTCCTTCTTTCTTTATAGCCTTGGCTATGACCTGTAGTACTGTGTAATCATTAGCGGTGATAGTCAACTGTGAATTTTCAGTTTATGGGCTGGTCAGCTATTTTTCTTAAGTCAATACACCTGGGTTTTCTGAAATTTACAATCCAATAATCCTAACTAATATGAACTAACTTCTTCAAGGATATCGAATGTGGAACTATATAGCCAGTTTTTCAAGGAATCCAAATTTTTTAGTCATTTATCTTCTCTACTGCACCTGGGAGAAATGTAGTGGCTTAATCCCACCTTGGTTTGTGGATAAAGGCAACTTCTCTTAGAAAGGGGTGTGGGCAGGAAGAGAATAATTGGTGGGCTTAGTAGAGTGATAATAATAATTAGGATAATTACAAAGATGATGATTCTTCCACCTTTATGACTTTAAGTTTTCAAAGTAATCCTTTATCATATTTGATTCTCTTAATAGTCCTATGAAGTTCAGTTTAGTTCAGTTCAGTCACTCAGTTGTGTCCAACTCTTTGTGACCCCATGAACCACAGCACGCCAGGCCTCCCCGTCCATCACCAACTCCTGGAGTCCACCCAAACCCATGGCCATCGAGTCGATGATGCCATCCAGCCATCTCATCTTCTGTTGTCCCCTTCTCCTCCTGCCCTCAATCTTTCCCAGCATCAGGGTCTTTTCCAATGAGTCAGCTTTTCTCATCAGGTGGCCAAAGTATTGGGAGTTTCAGCTTCAACATCAGACCTTCCAATGAACACCTAGGACTGATACGGATCTCCTTTAGGATGGACTGGTTGGATCTCCTTGCAGTCCAAGGGACTTTCAAGAGTCTTCTCCAACACCACAGTTCAAAAGCATCAATTCTTCTGCACTCAACTTTCTTTATAGTCCAACTCTCACATCCATACACGACTGCTGGAAAAACCATAGCCTTGACTTGATGGACCTTTGTTGGCAAAGCAATGTCTCTGCTTTTTAATATGCTGTCTAGGTTAGTCATAACTTTCCTTCCAAGGAGTGTGTTTTAACTTCATGGCTGCAATCACCATCTGCAGTGATTTTGGAGCCCAGAAAAATAAAGTCAGCCACTGTTTCCCCATCTATTTCCCATGAAGTGATGGGATTGGATGCCATGATCTTAGTTTTCTGAATGTTGAGCTTTAAGCCAACTTTTTCACTCTCCTCTTTCACTTTCATCAAGAGGCTCTTTAGTTCTTCTTCACTTTCTGCCATAAGGGTGGTGTCATCTGCCTACCTGAGGTTATTGATATTTCTCCCCAGCAATCCTGATTCCAGCTTGTGCTTCTTCCAGCCCAGTGTTTCTCATGATGTACTCTGCATATAAGTTAAATAAGCATGGTGACAATATACAGCCTTGAAGTACTCCTTTTCCTATTTGGAACTAGTCTGTTGTTCCATGTCCAGTTCTAACTTTGCTTCCTGACCTGCATACAGGTTTCTCAAAAGGTAGGTCAGGTGGTCTGGTATTCTCATCTTTTGAAGGATTTTCCACAGTTTATTGTGATCCACACAGTCAAAGGCTTTGGCATAGTCAATAAAGCAGAAATAGGAAAAGTATCATTATCTTCATTTCCAGTGAAGAAAGGAGAGCTTTCTTTTCTGTTTTTTTTTTTTTTTTGTGTGTGTGTGTGTGTGGCTGTGTTGCATCTTTGTTGTAGCACACGGCAGCCGGTGTGGTGCACCGGCTTAGTTGCCCTGTGACATACGGGATCTTAGTTCCCCTACCAGGGATCGAACCAATGTCCTCTGCATTGGAAGGCAGATTTTTATTTTCTGCTTGGGTCCATGGGTAGCTTCTTGGGAACTGGCTTACAAGAAGTGGGCAGGGGGTGGGGAGGCACAGAGGCAATGAGGTAGAAGGGTCCCTGGATCAAGTAGAGCTGGGGTGTTAGAGCTGCTTATCTAAGACAGCCTGCAAAGCATAGCTCAGATAAAGAACTAGAAGTAAAAAAATGCAGTGTCAGAAAGAGTACTGATGTGAATGGAGAAGGCGATCTAGTGTGGTCATTCAGAACTAAGACTATGAACCCAGGTTGGTGAGAGCCCATGACTGGAAAAACAGCCCACATCATATTTAAAATTTTGTGTCTTTATTGTGCTAACATTTGCAATAAAGGAGTTGGAGGGGGTAGCCCTGTTTGAAATTTTTTAAAGGTCTTTCAGCCCCTCTGTCAGTGAGGATTCTACCAGAGAAGCTGAATCAGTAAAATTCATTTATATATATATATATATATATAAACACACACATATATATTCATATATGATATATTAATATTATAGTATGTAATACATATTGTATGTGACTTATATATTACATATCTTTATATATGTCTAAAATCTGTCCTACTGATTATAAATAAATGGAGAAAGATTGATTTCAAGGAATCGGCCTAGGCAATTGTGGGAACTGTCTGGGAGAGTCTGAAATCCATGTGGCAGGCCACGATGAAGGGCAGGCAGAATTCTTGGCCATGAGCTGAAGCTGCTGTTCACAAGCATAATTTATTCTTCCTCAGAAAAGCCTCAGTTCTGCTCTGAAAGCCTTTCAACTGATTGAATCTGGCTCATTCAGCTTATCTAGGATAATCTTCCTCTCTTAAAGTAAACAGATTATAGACTTTAATCACATTTTCATAAAATACTTTCACAGCAACACCAAGATGAGTGTAGGATTGAATAACTGGGAACAATAACCTAACCAAGTCGGCCCGTGAAGCTCACCACCCGAAACACACAACAGAGCCACGTTCATCCACTGAGTCCATTCTCACTGGAATCCACTGGCTCCAGATAGGGAAGGTTATAGAAAGCGAAAGAGCTCTGCATTGCATGAAACGGAGGTAGTAGCAGGTTGATGGCATCAATTTCTTCCTCCCAAACGACCTCTCCCAACCTTCCTTACTTGCTGCTGACTGGCTGACAGGAGCAAACAAGCTGTGTAGAAATAAGAGTGATCTGAGAGAAATATTAAAACTAAAGAAAGGAGTGTCTGGTTCCTTTGGCTGTGTTCCAGAAACTAACACAACATCGTGAAGCCACTATATGCCAATAAAAAGTAAATAAAAAATTTAAAATGATAACAAAATAGATAACCACCGCCACCATCAAAAGAAATAATGTATTTGCTTAAAAATAAAGGAGTGTCCACCCTCTGGGCTCAGCTCCCCACCCTGTCTCTTTGGTGTCCTTGTCAACCCTGGAAAACATATAGACTGTGTAGATCAGAAGAGAATTGTATTGTGAAGTTCTTACATTTGTTCACTCTTCTTGCTTAGGTATTTATGATGCCCTTGTATTTTCTTTTTTTAAAAAAATGTATTATTTATTTTTGGCTGTGCTGGGTCTTCGTTGCACTTTTCTCTAGTTGCGGCCAGCAGAGGCTACTCTAGCTGCAGTGCACAGGCTTCTCGTTGCAGTGACTTCGTTTGTTGTGGAGCACAAGCTCCAGGGCGTGTGGGCTTCAGTAGTTGCGGCACTCAGGCTGAGTAGTTGGGGTTCCCTGGACTCTAGAGCACAGGCTCAGTAGCTGTGGCATGGGCTTAGTTGCTCTGTGGCATCTGGGATCTTCCCGAATCAAGGATCAAACCTGCGTCCCCTGCATCGGCAGGCGTATTCTTTACCGCTGAGCCACCAGGGGTCCTCTGCCTGTCTGTTTTTTGTGTTTTACAAACTCTTCTGAGGGTTATATGGTGAGTTTAAAGGTAAGGTATGAAGCAAAAGAGGAGAGTGCTAGGGCCAGGTCGATGGGCAGTCCTGATACAGTGAATGATGGAGGGTGATAGGTGGGACCTGACACCGGAAGTCAGTGATGAGAAATTACAGTCTTCTGAGACATCACGAAGTGCTATTCAATGAATGGACACAAGTGATGCTATTCCTCACAATGAACATCAGTCATGAATTGGCTTCCACAAGCTGGTGACTCCCGAGGTCATATTCCACCACGACAGTGTGATAAACAAGTCACAAGAGCAGGAATGGCCTGGCCAACTGAAGAGATGATGAACTACAGGCCATGGTCATTGGATAAGGAAAGAATTGGTCATTTTCAATGGCAATTGGAATCTCAAACAGTGTAAAGTTTTGGAGAAAAAGTCACATTCAGGCACAGAAATCAAATTATCTAGCAGCAGACCTTGGTGCCCAGGAAAGGAAAGGCCGAACAGTTGATGAAAACCTAATAATAACAATAAAGTTTTAGTGAGTACAATGACAGGATGAGACGCAGGATGAGGAATTAGAAAGTTTCTTCTCTCAGAGTATGATAAATCAACACACTGATGTCATGTCACAGGATGCTGAAGAAGTTTATGTAATAAACTGAAAAATAATAGCTTTTCTATCCAGAGAAGATGACAATAGATTTCCCCAATATATGTCATGGTGTAGCATTGGTAAAATTTATAAATGAGGACATGTAAGAATACCTTTTATGGTGGAAAGAGTTGTTCCAAATAAGGAAAGGCTAACAGGTACTTTTTTATTAAGGTTTTTTTTGCATTACTTTAATTTTTCATTATTAATGTGTAATTTTTCATACACTAAATTGCATAATTTGATGAGTTTTGACATGTTTGTTCGCCTGTGAAACCACTACCACGATCAAGATAATGAATATACTCATCAACCCCAAAGTTTCCTCATGCCTCTGTGTAATCCATTTCTCTCTACTCCTGTGTCCAGGTGAAAATACTGGTTGACCTGCTACTGTAGTTTGTATTTTCAGAATTTAATATAATGTGATCAATGCAGTATGTATTTTTGGTGTCTGGCTTCTTTCACTTGATAGAATTATTTTAAGATACTACAGAATCATCCTGTTGTGTGTATCTGTAATTCGTTTCTTTTTATTGTTGAGTTGTGTTTCATATGGATATACCATAGTTTATCCATTAACCTGTTGATAGATATTTGATTTTGTTTCTTTTGACAAAGGTGGTAAGAACATTCATGTCATTGTTTATGTAAACATCTTCTTTTATTTCTTTTGAGTAAACACTTAGAAGTGGAATGACTGGGTCATATGATTGGTATATGCATAATTTTATCAGAAACTTCCAAACTGTTTTATAAAGTGGTTGTACCATAGTATATGTATCACCTGCAGACTCTAGGAGTTCCAGTTGCTCTGTATCTTCATCAATATTTGATATGGCCGTTCTTTTTTTGTTGCTGTTGTTAATTAGTTAATTAATTTTCATTAAAGGACAATTACGTTACAATATTGTGGGGGTTTTTTGCCATACATTGACATGAATCAGCCATCGGTGCACATGTGTCCCCCCATCCTGAACCTCATTTTTACATCAATTCCTGGATCCCAGTTCCCAGCAGGTGATATGAAGAGAAGCAGATGACACTGGCTCATGCAGCAATGTGTTACAAAAGAACTCGGGGCTTAAAGAATCTGAGTCTTTTATCCTTACTAGCAAATATTCCCTTTGCTCATGAGGGAGATACTATATCTTCCAAGGCTGTTTGCTATACAACCTTGAAAAGACAGTTCAGAACAATAGACAGTAAATGCCTTGCTCAGAATTTTTGTGCAGGCACATGATGAAGCCATAGAGGATTACTTCCCAACAGAGTGCCCCTTGAGAACAACTTACTGCACCAGCCTCGATCAGATGACCAGTGAATGATTTCTGACACTGACCCTGGAGAAAGTAGTTGCAGCATTTATGCCACATATTGTGTATTACATAATTAGTTACCAAAAAGATATAAAACTTTAAGAACTGTAAAAGAATTCAGTGGAAATATATCAAAAAAGTATATATGAAAGCATAATGTAGACCACATCTTCTAATCCTAAATTTTATCCTGCTTGAGATTTGAATGGCTTCTTGAATCTGTAGCTTGACATTTTGGCAAGTTTCAGAAAACTGTCAACCATTATTTCTTCAGATATTACTTTTGCCTCATTCATTCTTTCCTCTCTTCCTGAATTTTAAGTACACATATGTTGCATCTTATTTCTGTCTTCTCTGTTTAACCACTCTTAATTTTTTCACTCTTTTGTGATTCTGGCATTTTAAAAAATTAATATATTTTGTAATTAAAGGATAATTGCTTTACAGAATTTCGTTGTTTTCTGTCAAATCTCAGCATGAATCAGCCATAGGTATACATATATCCCTTCCCTTTTGAATCTCTCTCCCATCTCCCTTCCCATCCTACCCCTTTAGGTAGATACAGAGCCCCTGTTTGAGTTTCCTGAGCCATACAGCAAATTCCCAAATTCCAGTTGGCTATTTTACATATGGTAATGTAAGTTTCCATGTTACTTTTTCCATACATCTCACCCTTTCCTCCCCTCTCCCCATGTCCATAAGTCTTTTCTCTGTTTCTCTATTGCTGTGATTGGCTAGTCTTTTTAATTTAAAGCCACTCTGGTGGTAGATATTGCTATCTCGTTGTGGTTTTAAATTTTAGTTCTTTCATTAGCAATATGTTGAGCATCTTTTCATGTGTCTATCTGCCACCTGTATCACTTCTTTGGTGAAGTGTTTATGTTTATTCTAATGTTTTGTCCATTTTTTAAATTAGGTTGTTCATCTTCTTATTGAATTGTTAGTACTATTTATATTTAAAGGATATAAGTCCTTTGTCAACTATATGTTTTGCAAATATTTTCCTTCCAGCTGGGTTTGCATTTTAATTTTCAAAGCTGTCTTTTGAAGAATAAGTTTTAAGTTTGGATGAAGTCCAATTCATTGATTTTTTTTTCTTTTTCTTTCACAGTTCATGATTTTTTATGTTCTACTTAAGAAATCACTGCTAAACCCAAGGTCATTAAGATTTTTTTCTAATGCTTTTGTTTAGAAATGTAATATATTTAACATTTTTTCACGTCTGAAAACAAATAGTCTGTCTTGAAGGAATTATTTGGCCTCTGTGAGGATGGTACTCCATTCATGGTTGACTCCAGGAAAGGTTTTTTCTCTCTTATCAAACAGAAAATCTGGATGTTGTCAAAACATTCTGCTTTCTTCCTTGACACCTAATGGTATGAAAAACCAGTGTAGATTAATTGAAAAAATTCTAGTTGATGCTATAATGGTTAACTTTATTACGCAAAGACAGGGTTTCCCAGGGGGCACTAGTGGTAAAGAAACCTGCATGCCAATACAGGAGAATTAAGAGACACAGGTTCAATCCCTGGATTGGGAAGATCCTCTGAAGGAGGGCACGGCAACCCACTACTCTTGCCTGGAGAATCCCCATGGACAGAGGAGTCTGGTGGGCTACAGTTCATAGGGTCACAAAGAGTCAGCCCTGAAGTTAAGTCATTACTGAAGTGACTTAACACAGCACGCACAGCACAAGCAAAGACACATTCATTCATGATTGTTTCAAGATGGTGAGAAAACTAGGGGAGAGGAAGGACTTCTTTTCTCCTAGAATGCTCACGCTTGCATCCAGCTGTCATGTGAAGAAGCCCAAGCTAGCTATGTGACCATGGGAGAGAAAAGAGAGAGAGGTCCAGCCTTCCACTGCTATGATGCCAGATGTGTGAGCAAAGCTGGTTTGAAAGTTCCAGTCCCAGCTGCCCTCTTACTGAAGCCACAGAAGAGAGCCCAAGTGAGGCCAGCAGATATTGTTACGATGCAAAGGGCTCAATGCCTAACACACATGGAAGCCAACATTACAATACTGGTTTTTGGGAAAAGAAAGGTGTATTGTGAGGTGGACCAGCAAGGAGACAGGAGGCAAGGCTCAAATCTACCTCCCCAGTCTGGGGTTCAGTCAAACTTCTATGAGTTTGAGGAGGAAGGCTAGGGTGTGGGGGTGCTGGTAGGCAGGTTTTGACTGGAAGGCACTGGAACTTGGCCTTTTGCGATAAGGTGTGCTAGAGGGACTTCAGCATGAAATCTTCCTGGACAACAGACCCTGTGCTTCTAAAAGGGCTCCAGCCTTCAGGTTCTGGTCATGCCTCCGTCCTTGGGTTCCAGGTGTGGTCTGAGCTCAAAATCTCCTCTGTGCATGGCAGCTGACTGACTTGGAGTTTTGTTCCTTGTCTCTAAAAAACAACTCAGAATCTTGTTCAAAACAAAATAGGGCCAGTTTGGAGCTGGTTCTTACAAAAATGAACCAGCTGGTCAACCCACAGAATTTTTGTGAGATAATAAAAGGGTTGTTGTTTTAGCCATTAAAAGCTAGGATAGTATATTACCTGTCAACTGATAGTCAAGCAACCTAGTATAAAAGTCCCCATCCAAAGCTTCCAGGGTTGAGAAAATAACCCTGCTGTAAAGTGTGACATCTGCTCACTTCAAGCCTTTGGGAATATGCTTCCATTACTGCTGAAGTGCAAAAACCCAACCTCGCTTCCCTCTTGTCCTGTACCAGGTCCCAGCCTCCTCCGAGCTCAACCAGACCCAGAGCAGGGGGTCTTGGGGTCAGAGGTGTGGACTCACATTGCCCTGTGTACTCCTGTCTCAGAAGTGTTTTCCTTCATGCCCAAGCATCCCTCTGTCTTTCTAGAAAGATCTCTGGCTCTCAGGTTTGTTTTAAGAAAAAACACACCTGTGTGACTTGTTAAAATGCAACTCCCCGGGCCAGGATGCTATAGTTTTGCCTTCAGGAGGTATGTTTTTACATAGCAGGTGATTGTTTAGAGGGATTTATGGGGACCATGGTTTGAGAAACCATGCCCGAGGTTCAGGTTCTCCTAGTGCACAAACGGCGTTCTTTGTCCTGAGTCCTTCTTGATGTGAGATGGCATGAATGCACGTGTGTGTGTGTGTGAGTGTGTGACTGTCAGCACACGAGCCTGTATGAGTGAGAATGTACGTGTGATATGTGTGTGTCAACTCAGCCCCATGAGCATGCACAGGGGACACTAGACCCAGGGTAGCATGCAGGCTTGGGTGGCCGCGGGAGCGAGGTGCAAGGTGGGGAAGAGGTGTAGGTACTCTGGGAGAAGAGAAGACCTTTGGGGTGGGACACAGTTAACTTGGTGGCAGTGGCAGCTGGCTCTGGTGGCCGCCCGTGTCCAGCATCTGCTTTGCTTTTCCTACAAGTACATGCGCCTGTGCTCAGGCTGAGTCCAGAAGCTCATGTTATAAAGAGGTGTCCTGTGCCGGTAATGGAAAAAGGGCAAAGAAAACCATATGGACCCAGGAGGGGATCTGGAGGTTGGCAGATGGCCTGGGCCCTCCCGGGATCCCCACCGCCCCCTGCCAGCCCTCCATGGCCCGTGGCCACAGTCGTAAAGGTCCTAGATGGCGGGGGGATTATACTTTGGTACCACCCCTTGGCCCCCTTTAAGTGAACTCCTGGCACTCAAGCTGGGAATTAGTCCTGGTGTGCTTTTCAAAAGTTCTCCACTGCCATTTGGAAAGTCAAAGACATAATAAGAGTAATAATAACACTTGCTAGAATTTATATAGTGTAACTCTCTGTTCCAGACGCTGCGTTGAGTGCTTTTGGGGCCTTTGCGCATTTAATTTCAACTTGGAAGATCACAGACATCTTCTGGAATAGCAATCCTGAAATTAACATTTGAAACAAAGTATAAATATCCCTGCTTAAAAGAAAAGTTTTAAGTAAAAATATGTAGGAAAATTCACAGTCCATCAGTGTGATCCTCAATGAGTTAGCACAGGTGAGCACAGCTGTGTGACCACTCGCCAGGTAAAGAGATAAAGAAATAGAGCTTTGCCTCCTTCCCAGATATCCGCCCTGCCCCGCAGTCTTCCCTACCACTAACCTCTGCCTCCTTCCCAAAGGAATTTCGGTCCTTTCCTCTAACCGATGGGTTCATAAACTCTATGAGTTGAACCACACAGTAGGTAGTTTCCTGTGGCTCAACTTCTTTCTCTTGATGTGTGCCTGTGAGATGCATCCATGTTGGTGACAGGTGACAACGTCCCCTTCATTTTCTTTGCTGTAGAGTATTCCATTGTGTGGCTCCACTTTGCTGTCGAGTATTCCATTTATCCACTCTGTTGTTGACAGATTTCTTTTTTCTAGATTGGGCTATTACAAATACTGCTTAGATAGCTCCACTTTTCCTCATTTGGTTTAAGGAAATATTATGATGTATTCATACTCAACTCACAGTCAAAAGTGCTCAGAACTTCCCTGGTGATCCAGTGATTAATACTTCACCTTCCAGTTCAGGGGGTGAGGGTTCAATCCCTAACTGGGGAGCTCAGATCAGATGTGCTTTGGGGCGAAAAAAACCAAAGTGTAAAACAGTGGCAATATTGTAACAAATTCGATAAAGACTTAAAAAGTTGTTCATATCAAATAAAAAAAATCTTTTTGTCTAACTAATTGCTAGATTCACATTCTCAATCCACTACTGACTAGCTCTGTGAGCTTCCAGTAAAATCCTTAACCTCTCTGAGTCTCATTTTTTCCCCCTCTAGATTGACTAATAATGGCTGCCAACTTCAGTCTCCTCATCTTTCAAGTTCTTGTTCAGTCGCTCAGTCAAGTCCAACGCTTTGTGACCCCATGGACTGCAGGAAACTAGGCTTTCTCATCTTTCACCATCTTCCAGAACTTGTTCAAACTCATGTCCATCGAGTCAGTGCTGCCATCCAACCATCTCATCCTCTCTCATCCCCTTCTCCTCCTGTCTTCAATCTTACCAGCATCAGGATCTTTTCTAATAAGTCACCACATCAGGTGGCCAAAGTATTGGAGTTTCAGCTTCGGCATCAGTCCTTCCAATGAATATTCAGGACTGATTTCTTTTAGGATTGACTGGTTTGATCTCCTTGCAGTCCAAGGAACTCTCAAGAGCTTTCTCCAACACCACAGTTCAAAAGCATCAATTCTTTGGTGCTCAGCCTTCTTTATGGTCCAACTCTCACATCCATACATGACTATTGGAAACAACCATAGCTTTGACTATACAGACCTTTGTTGGCAAAATAATGTCTCTGCTTTTTAATATGCTGTCTAGGTTGGTCATAGCTTTTCTCCCAAGGAGTGTCTTTTAATTTCATGGCTGCAGTCACCATCTGCAGTGATTTTGGAGCCCAAGAAAATAAAGTCTGTCAGTGTTTCCATTGTTTCCCCATCTATTTGCCATGAAATGATGGGACTGGATGCCATGATCTTAGTTTTTTGAATGTTGAGTTTTAAGCCAGTTTTTTCAATCTCCTCTTACACTTTCATCAAGAGGCTCTTCAGTTCCTCTTTGCTTTCTGCCATAAGAGTGGTGTCATCTGCATATCTGAGGTTATTGATATTTCTACTTCTTTGAGGTTATTGATATTGCTACATCTTTCAAGTAGCAATGAATAAAATCTACTTCCTAGGACCTCAGGGAAGGATGGCTAAGATAAGTCCTCCTGGGACTGTTGTGGAATTAAATAAGGTCATTCTGCTGACATGCTTGATGACATACTCAGAACTGAGCAGACACACTTCTCTGTCCTTATGTTAATACTAGGAAAAGAAAAAAATATTTATTCGTGGAATATATTAAAGAGAAAAACCACAGACCCAAAATGGTGTCACTTGTGCTAAAGCCCATGATACCAAACCTAGATTTAAGACCTAACCTAATTGTAGTTTCAGTGTTCACCAGAAATGCAGCCTTAATCAACCAGCCTGAAAATTTCTGGTCAGCACAAATGAGGTGATTTTCAAGGGGACTATATCTATTCCTGCCTGTCCTGACCTCCAGAAGAAGAGGAAGCGATGTGTATGTAAAACCTTTGTAGCTCCCTCTGCCACAAAAGATGTCCTGGCCTAAAAATAATCCTTTTGTGTCTTTTGCTAATAGCTCCCTTGCCCCATCCTTCTTCTACATAAACCTTCCAATTTGTTCAACCCCCTCAGAGCACTGCGGATGCTGCCCCATTCATAGATTTCCTAATAAAGCCAATTAGACCTTCAAATTTACTTGCTTGAATTTTGTCTTAACAAATATAAGAATGTAAGCCAACTCAAATAGTTTGCTAGTCAAGACTAACAGCTTTGTAATGAAGAATCCCACGCCTTGACTGATACCAGATCAAAAGCTATTTTTATCAGTCTGTACCCCAAATTGCAACAATCCTCAGCTATGCAAGACACACTTTGAAACCAATATATCCAGCCCTAACTGTCCTCTGAGACATCCTTCTTCTGAGACATCCTTCAAATGTCATGGTGACATTCTCTCTTAACTGCAGTCAGTCAGATGAACTTAGCTTTGCTTGATCTATGGGTTTTTCTGTCTTTTGGGAGATCGGTGGGCAACATTCCCCTTTCTGCCCTCTTCCTCCTTTCATAGGCATCATCTCATTTGACCTTTCTAAAAACCCTAGAAATTGGGTTTTATTTATTCCTATTTTGCAGATGAGAAAACTGAGGGTCAAAAAGAAGTAGCTTGCTCAAGGCTGTACAGCTGGCAGGTAGAGGGTTTGAACTCTGGTTCCCACTAAGACTCTGCTTGTCTTTGCTTTGTCCAAAGCACACAGGAGGCATTGTTCACATTGTTATTACCTAGTCAAACTGAGCCACAGGGAGTGTAGACTTGGCCCATCAGGGTTCCTGCAGGCTTGGAGGCCAGGGTGATCTGCCCACTACTTCCTTCAATGAGCCATCTGCTCTAGACCCTATTTGGTAGGAGAGAGGAGGCTTCTTCCCTTCTAGGTTCTACTCTCTGAAAAGGTGGAAGTCCTCACTTTAAATACCATCTTCTGGGGGTATCTGGAAGGGGAACACATGTATACCCATGGCGGATTCATGTCAATGTATGGCAAAACCAACACAATAATGTAAAGAAAAAAATAAATAAATAAATAAAAAATAAATAAATACCATCTTCTGAATTTCCCTGGTGGTTCAGTGGTAAAGACTGTTGCCAGTACAGGGGACATGGGTTTGATCCCTGCTGAGTCTGCACTCTGGAGCCCTCAAGCCACTACTGATCCTGTGTGCAGCGAGAGCCTGTGCTCCTGACAGGAGAAGCCACCGCAATGAGAAGCCCGCACGCTGCAACTGGAGAAAGCCCGCATGCAGCAATAAAGACCCACCACAGCCGAAAATATAAATAAATGAATAAAATAAGTCAATCTTTAAAAAAAGAAGCATAAATGAAGAAAATGGAAATGTTTTTTAAAAAATAAATACCATCTTCAGCTAAAGACAAGATGTTTGGGATGGGGAGTTAGTGATGGCAGGTTCACCAGGAAAAGGGGCAGTGGACAAGGGTGAGGTTGTGCTACAGATGTAAGTCCTTGTCATCTTCACCAGCAAGAGTTTCTAGAAATTGAGTCATCTCCCTCTTCTTGGTACAGCAGGGAGACACCCTTACAAATGGAGATTTCCATATACACAGAAACATCTCTCATGAAGGGTAACTTCTACTGTATTTTCAGAGCCTCTCCCACGTCTGCCGTTTTTTTTTTTTTTTTAAATAACCATGCTTGTGCCAAAAAAACCACACTTCAGGATGGGGAATTCGGCTCCCCTACATTTTATATTCTAAACTAAAATAGTCTGCTCATCAACAGTAACAGATGAGTAGTGAAGACTCCCACCCTTTGGCGCATCTCAAACCAAAAGCTATTGTATCACATTCTATTCTCCCAATCCCATACACATGTTACTATTCTGTACTCGGCTCATAGTGGAAAGTGCTAGATTCAGGGCCTAGATACAGTGCTTCCTAGCTCTGTGAAACTTGGGAAAATTACTCAACTTCTCTGGGCCTCATCATTCTCCTCTAGAAGGAGTAATGCTTAATTTGCCTCAGTTTCCTATTCAATCAACATGTATTTATTGAGCATTTACTGCATGCCAAGCGTATGTTCTAGGAGATTGACGTGCCAGCAACACAGTGCTATTTTGTGCCTTTGTCCTTTCTGTTCCCCATTTTTTCTTCTAGTTTTATTGAGACATAATTGACATACATTCAGCACTGTATAAGCTTAAGGTATACAACATAATGGTTAGATAGCATCACCGACTGAATGGACATGAACTTGAGCAAACTCTGGGAGATAGTGAAGGAACAGGGAGGCCTGGCGCGCTGCAGTCCATGGGGTCACAAAGAGTTGGACGTGACTAAGAGACTGGACAAGAACTTGCAAGAGTCAGACAAGACTTAATGACTGAACAGCAACAGCTTGTAGGGGAAGATGCAAGAATCTAGGGTCATTGAAATTATTCTTTATTGTGTGCATCTTAGCTGTCTAGGGCCAGTATCCTGTTTTGATCCACCCTGAATTCCCCTCAGGACACACTGTCAGGGCCAGCTGCAGTGGCTATTAGCTTGATGGCCGGCAACGTTCATTGCTAACTGGTTTGGCAGACAACATTTTTTTTGATCCACGCTAGCTTGAAAAGTGCTTTATATAGTTTTTTCTGGTGGTCCAGAGGCTAAGACTCTTTGCTCCCAATGCAGGGGACCTGGGTTCAATCCCTGATCAGGAAACTAGATCCTATAAACTGCAACTAAAAAAAAAAAAAAAATCCCGCGTGCTGCATCTAACACCTGGCACAGCCAAATATATATATATATATATTTAAAAGTACTTTCTGTATTTTAACTCATTTAATCATCTCAACACCCTTCAGGGAGGAGCTGTCATTATCGTCAATTCATAGATATGTAAACCAGGGCACCAGGAATTTGGGGAATTTGCCTAAGGCTACCCTGACCCAGCCCAGAAATAGCAACCTGGAAAGGAGGCTGTGCTCTTGACCACCATAGACCACATGCCACCCTCGAGACTCAATCTAGAAACTTCCATAGAGCATGGTCCCCCAAGCTCTTCACCTGTTTACTTAGGGCCAGTTTCTGGAAAGTCAAAGGGACCAAACACGGCTTCCTTTAAAAGTCCAGACTCCCTTTGCTTGTCTTGTTGACACCTCAGAAAAAGTGAATTGTTGCCTTTGAGCCTCCATAGCTAAAACAAACAAAAAAAAAACTGCTTTAAGAGAGCAGCGACCTGTATATATGGGAAGCACAGGGAATTCTAATGATAGTGTATTGAACTCTAGATGTATTGATGATAAAATGAATTGATCATTCATTTATTTAACAAATATTTATTGAGCACCTACTTTGGGCCAGTGTGAAGAACTGATTCTAAACAAGGCAGTTAAGGCCCTGGACTGGACGGAATTTATGTTTTTGAGATAGGAAGCACATGGGAAAAACAGTACCCCCCTACCCTCCCTGTCATTTTTCTTTCTTTTACTTGCTTAATTTATCCAAATTTTCATATTTTGGCTTTCCTTCAAGCATTTCAGTCTTGCATTTTCCCCTAAAATATGAAAGAATTTTAAAGCATTTAAATTTAAAAACATATATATGAAAGTAAAAACGAGAGTGTTAAAGAGGGATTTATACAATCTAAGAAACATGAAATTATAGTGTTGGAAAGGCACTTTCTGATCCAGACACCTGTCTTGAGTGAATTCCATATGAAAAATCACAGCCCATTAGAGCTGGCAAGGACTTCTGAAGTCTACTAGGGCAGTATTCCTCAGGCACTGATTTATGGAATGGCCGTAGATTTAGGGGAATTTTCCTATTTACAAAACTTTAAAATCTGAAGGTGTTTACTTTTGACTCACCTGGACACAGATAGACAAAAACAAACCTGACTCTTGATAGACAAGCCAAAACGGTGATTTTTTTTTTTTATGGATCTACCTGTAAATGTAATTTCTCTATAAGGATCTGTGGGGTTTTATGAAGGATAATGAATAAAAAAGGAAAGCTGAATAAGAAGTTCCTACCTCTACTGAGGAATGTAGTATGCATACTATGGGCTGCATGACTGTCTCTTTACATTTCATTGGCTGAAACCCTAATCCCTAATATGACAGTATTTGGAGGCAGGGCCTCAGGAGATAATCAGGTCTTGAGGGTAAAGCCCTTGTGATGGGTTCACAGTCCTCTCTCTTCTCTTTGTCAGGACAAGGCAAGAAGGGATCTCTCTACAGCTGCGAGGTGGGCTCTCCTTCCCTCACTGTCAGCCTCCAGAACTGAGAAACGCTTGTGGTTTAAGCCACCCAGTCGATGGTAATTTTGTCATAGCAACCTGAACTAAGACAATATGCTCAGACACACACACACACTTATATATAACTATGCAATTTTAACGAGCATTGATCAAGAATTTAGATATTGTAGCATTCCAAGTCTCACTGAAAAATAAGGAGGGACTTCCCTAGTGGTCCAGTGGCTAAGACTACGTGCTCCCAATGCAGGGGCCAGGGTTCAATCCCTGGTCAGGCAATTAGATCCCACATGCCACAACTAAGAGTTTGCATGCCTCAACAAAGATTAAAGATCCTTCATGCTGCAACTAGGATCCAGCACAGCCAAATAAAATAAATAAGATAAAATAAAAATAAATATTAAAAAAGAAAGATATAAGAAACCGAGGCCACCAAATATCTACACTCTCAGCACATCTAGTCTTCTGCTCTGGGTTTGTGCAGGAGGACTCAAGTGACACTGAGAGGCATGGGGGAAGGGGCCTGGGTCAGGGGTTCCTAAGGCCACCCCAACCTTGAATACTCACTAGGAGGGCTTACAGGGGTCATCATGTATTATATTCATGGCTGTGACTTATTACAGTGAATGGGTACAAAGCAAAGTCAGCAAAGGGCAAAGGCTCGAAGGAGCAAAGTCAGCAAAGGAGGCTGAAGGAAACCGGGTGCAAGAGTCCAGAGCCTCCTCCCTTGTAAATCCTGGCTCCCAATACTGCTTCATGCCTCAGAGCTGACGAGTGATCTTTTTGCTTTAGATGAGACCTTTCCTTCTGTGAGGAGACCCTGTGGCATTATTGTTGCTGTTGTTCAGTTGCAAAGTCATGTCCAATTCGTTGTGACCCCATGGGCTATAGTCTGCCAGGCTCCCCTGTCCTTCACTATCTCCCAGAGTTTGCACAAATTCATGTCCATTGAGTCAGTGATGCTATCTAACCATCTCATCCTCTGCCACCCTTCTCCTCCTGCCCTCAAACTTTCCTAGCATCAGGATCTTTTCCAATGAGTTGGCTCTTCACATTAGGTGATCAAAGTATTGGAGCTTCAGCTTCAGCATCAGTCCTTCCAATGAATATTCAGGACTGATTTCGTTTAGGACTGACTGGTTTGATCTCCTTGCTGTCTCAAGAGTCTTCTCTAGTACCCCAATTAGAAAGCATTAATTCTTCAGTGCTCAGCCTTTTTTATGGACCAGCTCTCACATCCATTCACAACTATAGCTTTGATTATATGGACTTTTGTTGGCAAAGTGATGTTTCTGCTTTTCAATATGCTGTCTAGGTTTGTCATAGCTTTCCTTCCAAGAAGCAAGCATCTTTTAATTTCATGGCTGCAGCTACTGTCCAAGTTATTTTGGAGCCCAAGAAAATAAGATCTGTCTCTGATTCCACATTTTCTCTACATCCTCACATTTCATTTCTGAAAGGATCATCTGCAGCTGTACGATGTTCACAATGTAAATATGCTTTTATGAATATTGTGTCACAACAGCTCAGCCACTGAGGTAAGCATATTCATTGCACAGGTAAACTGAGACTAAAAGAAGGCTGGTTCATGGGCAGAGCTTGAATTTGAACTTATGTCTTTAGACTTGATGTCCAGTAACTTCCTTTTTAAAAAAATTTTATTATTTATTTGGCTGCACTGGGACTTAGTTGTGACATGCAGGATCTTTAGTTGCAGCATGCAGACTCTTTGTTATGGCATGTGGGATCTAGTTCCCAACCAGGAATTGAACTTGGACACCCTGCATTGGAAGCTCAGAATCCTCTCCATTGGACCAGCAGCAGAGTCCCTAGTAAACTTCTGGCCTACATGACATTCCTTGCTGGCCAGAGACAACTTTACTGACGTTTGTACTCTGTGGATAGGTGCAGATGCAGTTCAAAAAAAATAAGTAATCTTTTCTTTCCTGTCCAAAATGATAGTCTGAGTAATAGTCCACAAAGACGTCCAGTCCTAATCTCCGGAACCCATAAATATATGACCTTACATAGCAACAGGAACTTTGAAAATGTGACTAAGTTAATGATTTTGAGATGGGAAGATCATTCTGATTATTTGGGTGGACTCCGATAATAAGGCCTTATTAAGAGGGAGACAAAAGTGTCAGAGTCAGAGAGAGAGATTAGAAGATGTCATGCAGTGGCTTTGAAAGTTAAGGAATGCAAGTGGCTTCCAAAAGTTAGAGAAGGCAAAGAAACACCTTCTTCCTAGAGCTTCCAGAACCGACACAGCCCTGATGACACTTTGATTTTAGCCCACTGAGATTGACTTCCTACTTATGACCTCCAGAGCTGTATGATGATAAATCTGTGTTATTTTAAGCCCCCAAATTTTTGGAAATTTGTTACAGAAGCAGTGGGAAATGAATATATCTGGCATCCTGTCTTGTAGCAGAATCCATCTTGGCCTCTTGGGGTGGTGGCCTCTTGGGGTAGTGGCCTCTGGGGAGCCCCCTGCCCCTACTCTTGCTTCTTGTGGTGTGAGTGGAACTGATCTCATATCTGGCTCCAGGATGAACATACTATCCAGAGCTGACCAATGAGAACACCATGATCTCTGTCCCAGTGACAGGTGACCATAGCCGGGCCCAGCCAAATGAAGCACTGGACACTTGCTGGAGCTGTTCAGAAGGAGGCAGGCACTTCTCACAGGGGATGCAGTGCTGCAGAAGGCAAGCCTGGAGCTTCCCTGGTGGCCACCTGAGAATGAGGATGACACACAGGTGAGCAGGCGGAATGCTGCGAAGAGACACTGTCCTTAAGACATGTCTTCAAACCTTGAATCCACTCATGCCTAAAGCTGGCTTTGCCCCTTGAAGTTCCCTTTTGGTTCACCCTGGTTGGAATTGGATTTCTGACTCCCAGTGTCTCTGGCTAAAACAGTTGCTTGGTCAGGCATCACGTAAATGGTATCGCTGGATGATTGATTTTGGTGAAGATCAACATTATTGAGCGTAATCTAGTACTACTCAAGAGGAGGCGTGTTCTTGTCTGAATGGTATTGACGTTGCAGTTAAAACCAGGGAGAAGAGATGGCTCCTTTCCCACCCCCTGAGGGATTGTTACCACTGAGAGTTACTACCTGAGTCCTTTTACTTGTGTGTTTGTTAGTCATTCAGTTGTGTTGGACTCTTTTTGCGACCCCGTAGACTGTAGTCCACCAGGCTCCTCTGTCCATGAGACTCTCCAGGCAAGAATACTGGAGCAGGTAGCCGTTCCCTTCTCCAGGGGATCTTCCCAACCCAGGGATCGAACCTGGGTCTCCTATACTGGCAGGCAGATTCTTTACCATCTCAGCTACCAGGGAAGCCCTTTTACTCAACATATCCTAACAAACACTTAGGTATCTGGATATTGCATTTCTCTGGCTTTATTTCAGGTGCCTATTGAGTCCCAGTGAAGGAGAATGACTTGTTTTAAGCCACATGATCAGTTGGTGGCCGACCTCAGATATCGGAACTCCTGCCTCTGAGTCACGGTACTGCACTCTCTCTGAGGCATAATCCTTCTGCTCCCTTGGCTCTGAAAATTCACACCCTGCTGTGTGCAATTAGTCCTTGCTGCTCTCCCTTGCTGATTAGCATTCTTAGTTTCATTTTCAGAGCCCTGGGTTTATCATTATTATAATGAGATTATTTAACATCTTGAATATTAAAAATTTGACTCCACAGAATAAGATTTGTGTTCCAAGTTGCTTGTTGTTTGTCAGCGCCCAACATTCAACCTGCTCTTGTTTGAGAAACATCATTTTGAGGGCGATACACCTCCAACTCCTGGCAGAGGTCATGTATAAAAGGATCTCTGTTTGAGTTCCAATTCTTAGTGGCACCGATCTGATCCAACTACAGGAATTTGGAAATATCAAGTTTCAATTCAACCCGCCCCAGAATCTTAAAGGTTGCCTAGTCCCATCTTTGCAATTCTTTAAACCATAAATTTTTTCTATAATTTAAAGATGTCTTTTTAGGGAGTTCCCTGGTAGCCTAGTGATTAGGACTCTGGGCTTTCATGGCTGTGGTCTGAGTTCAATTCCTGGTCAGGGAACTGAGTTCCTGCAAGCTGAGGTGTGGCCAAGAAATAAACCAATTAATTAAAAAATACTTGAAGATGTCCTTTTAAAATTAAGACAATTTTGTAGAGTGATTCAAGGTTCACAGCAAAAGTGAGGGAAAGTAGAGATTTCTCATATACCTACCCCCCTCCTCATGCACTACCTGCCTGATGGAACATTTATCACACCTGATGATGTTGTATTGGCACATTATAATCACCCAAAGTCCATAGTTTCCCTGAGGGTTTGCTCACCATTATGGTATCATACAGAGTGTTTTAACTGCCCTAAAAATCCTCTATGCTCCAACTATTCATTCCTCCCTCCCCCTAATCCCTGGCAACCATTGATCATTTTACTCTTTCCATAGTTCTGCCTTTTCCAGGATGTCATATAGTTGGACTCATAAAGTGATTTGCTTTTTTTTTTTTCACTTAGAAATACACATCATTCCTTGCATTTTCCCATGGAGAAAGTGAGCTTTGAAAAGTCAAGTATGTATCAATCAGAGTTCTTGGTTAAAGGCAACTACTCTGCTAGCTAAGAAGATCATGAATATTTTAAAGACTGTTCAGTGGCTCACAGGGATCAGGGAGGTCAGAGAAGCAGACAGCTGTCTCTTTAACTAGAACCAAGTCCTTAGGGGCTGCTCCAGTAGACACATCGCTATTACTGTCTGTAGTGGGTTGTAGCAGGACTGGTGGCTGTCACACTTCATACGTTATATGTAATCGCACTTGGGATCTCAGCCCCGCTAGGGGGACATCTATATTCCCGAGGTGATTGTTCAAAGGGAAACGTATGAGTTCATACAAACCTTTGCTACTCTGATACACTAATATGGCATCTTTTTGTTTTGGTTTGCTTCTCTTAAATTATTGAGTTTGTGTTTTTCCTAGTTCTATTATCAGGTTATATTTCCTTTCTGTATCTGTGAAGAATCCTGTCCATGGTTTTCGTCCATATGTCTATTGAGTCTTGATGACATTATTAGTTATTCATATGAGCTCTTTATATATCATAGTTTCGTCCTTCATTTTTCTCTTTTTCTATGTTTCTCTCTCCCCTCCTCCTTTACTCAACGTCCTTCCTCTCTCCCTCCCCCTTTCTTCCTCCTTCCTCTCTGTCTCCCTCAATGAATGTTCCATCATGATTTTACTTGCTGTTTAACTTTGCTCCTTTTCTTTTGATATACGGAGTTTAGTATTTTGAAGACAAGTATGTAACAAATATTTCTCAGGCTGCCCACATAATACAAGAGATTGTTTTAGGAAAAAACATCTTTCACCCTAAATATTTAGATAATTCCTCTTTTTTGTGTGTCCTGACACCTCACCCTACTTTTGAGTCAGTAGGTTTATAGAGAGTCCTTTCATCTCTACCGAGGGTCATGAACAACTCTGAGAAGCATGGTTTTTCACTACATCCCAGGGGAAAAAAAAAACAAAAAACAACGAAGGTGAATATGATTGAACCAATCTTTTATGCAGACTCAACTTATCCTTCCATCTAAATGACTGTTGTAGAGTGAGAGGAGAAGGGATGTTAAACCATGATTTAAAAGTCACCGAGATCTGACCTGCACTAGGAAGGCTGTGAAAGTGAGCATGTCTGTGAGTGCAAAGGCCAGAATCTAGATGACTAGTGGAAAATCTCTCCATTAACTCCTGACTGGTGGACCCCTAATTCCCCTACATTTATATGACCTCTGCCCCCAAGCTCCTTGAAGGGTTTTTCTTGATTAGATTGATCTTGATGAGAAATCTGGGTGAGGGTGCTGTTCAACGTTTGTAGTATGGATAGAGACATGGTTGATTCACTCTGCAGTGTGGGTCTTGGTGCCACGTAATTGTGGTTCAAACCCACGTTCTACAAGCATATGACAGCGGTGCCAATGTGAGCAAGTCCCTTAATCTTTCTGAGGCTCAGTTTTGTCATCTGTGTAATGGGATGTGGGGGTTTCTAGGTGGTTTGGTGGTAAAGAATCCACCTGCCAATGCAGGAGATGGGCAGACTCAGTCTGATCCCTGGGTTGGGAAGATCCCCTAGAGGAGGGCATGGCAACTCACTCCAGTATTCTTGCCTAGAAAATCCCTTGGGCCAAGGAGCCTGGTGGGCTACAGTCCCTGGGGTCACAAAGATCTGGACACGACTGAGCGATTGCGCATGCACACACAGTACACGTAACGGGATGCTCATGCTGTCTGTGATTGAGATGAGGATCAGTGGTGGTGTGTGTCACGTGTTAGCAGTGGCTGGCCCGGGGTAGGCAGCAACAGGAGACCATTGTAACATATCAGGAAATTAACTGGCAAGTCCTCATGGGTCATCTGCTGTGTATTTAGCAGATGTCTGTGGCAACAGGTCCCAGTGTCACTCTTCCTGAGCTTATGCAGTGTGGCCCAGGAGATGGGGTACAGCTCGCCAAATGACTCTCAAATATATGGCACTGCTGAATTATAGTGTACTCGTGCGTGCTCAGTCGTGTCTGCCTCTTTGTGACCCCATGGGCTGTAGCCTGCCAGGCTTCTCTGTCCATGGAATACTCCAGGCAAGAATTCTGGAGTGGGTTGCCCAGAGGATCTTCCCAACGCAAGGATCAAACCCACGTCTCCTGTGTCTCCTGCATTGACAGGCAGATTCTTTACCACTGAGCCACCTGGGAAGCCTGCTGAATTATAGAGGAGGGGTCCAACACAAGCAGGAAGAGATCTCCATAGGCTGAAGTAAGTTAGGAAAACATCATGGAGGAAGTAGGGGTTTAACTGGGGTTTGGTGATTTAAGAAACATAGTCTTCTTGTATTAGAGTAGTTTTCCCTCTGAAAATGAAAATAGTTGTACAGTTTTCCTTTTTAAAAAATAATATGTACTCTTTAAAAAACACTTAGAGAATATAGTAAATCAATTAAAAACAACTCAATACCCAGGAATACCTATTAATACTTTCTTATATAATATATATGTTTGTTGTTTAGTTGCTAACTTGTTTCCACTCTTTGCGAACCCCATGGACTGCAGCCTGCCAGGCTCCTCTGCCCATGGGATTTGCGGGCTATAGTCCATGGGATTCCCAGGCAAGAGTACTGGAGTGGGCTGCTATTTCTTTTCCAATAATATATACATATATATATATGTATATAAATTTATTTATATCTGTTAATCCCAAAACAGGAGCAAATATACACACTGTGTTTTAACATTGTTAACTGATTTAGTCACTTAACTTTTTAGTAACTGTAGAATATTCTATCATATGGAGGTTTTATAGGTTGTTTAGCCAAACCCTAATTATTAGGCACTTTGGTGGTTTTAGCACAAAGTACATGAATGCTCTGACTCTCTCAACAATTATTTGGTGATTTCAGACAAGTTATTGCTGAACTTTTCAGAAATGTTATACAATTTGTATCAATTTATAATCACTTCCACCATCAGTATGTATGGCTTCTCTTCTCCATACCCTTCCCAGCATTGGGCTTCATCAATATTTTATAATCTTTGCAGGCTGCTAGGTAAAAAGCATATCATTCATTTACTATGTATTTCTAAACTGCTTTGTGTGTACACTGTCATATTCGGTTTGATACAGATATGGTCACAGTGGTTCTCAGAGCTCAGAGACCACTGGAAAAAGACACATTAAATAATTGCCCCTTGAGATTTTTCAGTGACGTAACCTCATGTTTACCTGAGGACCGAGGAAGTGGCTATTCTTTTTAGCCCCTGTTAACTCGTGGAAGGACACAGTGATGGGGTGATTCAGGAGAGAAAGATGAACTCGGTCATGCTTTTCTGACCTCATTTCTATAGCATTATTGGAATCCTGTTATTAATGTCTTGAGGACTGCACCATGCCTATGGGGATTTATATATCCTGGTGTGGCATCCTTTGATTGTACAACATTGCCTGGGGTAGTGTCCGAGGGTCCGATGGTCTGACAGGTCTCTTTCCTCAGTAAGGGAGGGAGAGGAGACTCTTGGGGCCTAAACTGGGAGGAAGGGCAAAGGCAGCATCAGAAAGCAAAACAGAATAACAGCGCCTCTTTCTTCTCTTCTTCTATTCCCTCCCTTCTATCTTCCCTCCTTCTCTATTTCTTCTTCTGTCCTTTCTTTCTTCCCTACCTTGTTCTGAAAGGCCGGGGAAGAAGAGCCTCGCTCAGAGCCATGTCATGAGTAACCCACTTGTGTACTTGCGGTTTACCTACCTGGAGAAGGGTTGTACCCTCAGACCTCCACATGCTGTGGGCATATGGTTTCTTATTCAACTCCACAAATATTTACTGTGCTCTGGTTAACTGAGCATACTTTGTGCTGGAGGTGCCAGAGAGATGCAAAAAGGCAAAGCCCCTCCTGGGAGGGGCTAGTCTGGGGCCCCTGCCTGAGGTTGGCCTAAGACATACCCCCCTTCCTCAAGGATGCAAAATAACTCTCTGTCTTCCAGCGCCCTGGGTCCAGGTCTCTCTCCAGAAACTGGCAGCCAGTTCTGCCAGATCTGAACAAGGCAGTACATTGAAGGTATCACCTACAGGATTGGGATAGAGTTCAGGCTGCAGGTACTGGTGGGCTTGGCGAGTATCTGTGTTCACTGCTGATGGCACACACAAGTCAGAATTCTGATTTTGTATCCGTTCCTTCCTCACCTCTGAATTTCCCAAGATCATCCACTCACAGAGACCTTTCTCCTCAACAGTATCTAGGGGCCATGCCAGGTTTTGAAATAGACAGACCCCAATTTCATTTGTTGTTTTACCTGGAGGGTGGGCTTCCCTGGTGGCTCAGATGATAAAGTGTCTGCATGTAATGTGGGGAGACCCAGGTTCAATCCCTGGGTCGGGAAGGTCCCCTGGAGAAGGAAATGGCAACCCACTCCAGTACTTTAGCCTGGAAAATTCCATGGACAGAGGAGCCTGGTAGGCTACTGCCCATGGGCTCACAAAGAGTTGGACACAACTGAATGTCTTCCCTTTCCCTTTCGCCTGGACAGTAAGAGTCACGCCTCTCAATCAACCAAGGCTTAGCCAGGCCTCACCCTGAGGCAGTGCTGATGGGCAGAAGCTCTTGGGGTGAAAGAGAATTAGAAAAATGATTAAATGAGGTCTGAAAAGGGATGGGGGGATTGCAGCTAGGAGGACTATTTCCCAAATGCTTTGGGCTCTCTGACTTCCTAGTCTGGGTGGGATGCAAAGCAGTGCATGAGTAGTTCTGGCTGATAAATGGTGAGTATAAGTGACACATGCTTCTGGGTGGGAATCACTGCATTGTGGGGGCCAGAACTTCAAGAGATCCTCTTTTCTTGGGCATAGACATGTTCTAGGTAGGACTACTTTGGCCTCATCCTGTATGTGGTATTCCATGAGTTCAGCCCCTTTCACCTGATTTCAGGTGAGAAATCAGGAAAGGCTTCTTGGAAGAGGTGGTAGTTTCACCTGTCAGAACCTTATTCTTCACTGTATGTTTGGGCCTATGTGCCTGCGTGCTTAGTTGTGTCCAACTCTTTGCGATCCCTTTACCACTGCGCCACCTGGGAAGCCCATGTTTGGGTCTGTGACCCACAGCAGACACATGGTAGAGTAAGACCTAGGTCCTAGTTGTTCTGAGCCAGTTAAGTTAGGGCTCATTTGTTATTGCAGCATAACCTTGCCTGTTCTGAAGGCTACACTAGGAAAATAAAAAGCTTGATTTCAGAGGCAGCCTTCCATTGATTTCTCTGCAAAATTCAAAATATCCAGACTTCCCTGGTGGTATAGTAGATTGGAATCTGCCTGCCAATGCAGGGAACATGGTTTTGATCCCTGGTCTGGTAAGACTGCACATGCCATGGAGCAACTAAGCCTGTGTGCCACAGCTCCTGAAGCCCAAGGGCCCTAGAGCCTGTGCTCCTCAACAAGAGAAGCCAAGGCAGTGAGAAGCGTGTGCACCACAACTAGAGAGTAGCCCCTGCTTGTCACAACTAGGGAAAAGTCTGAGCAGCAACAAAGACCCACCACAGACAAAATAAGTAAGTAAGTAATCAAAAGACAAACAGAATATCAAATATCCTTTCTCCTCTGTTTTATCAGTCAACATTTTCCTTTATCTGGTCAATATTTATCATGTAGCATGCATAAAAGATATAACAAAGCTTTGTAAGGAGAGGGATGGAAAGAAAGCAATGACTGTACTTGTGGTTGGGAAGCTTATTGCAGTGTGAGGAAGAGACAAGAAATTAGAACTTTTCTCTCACCTCTAATGTGCACAGAACAACAGAATTGCAGACCATTACCACTGACCATGACCGCAGACTTTAGAGGGGGTCTAATTTAACTTCCCAGTCCAAGAAAGTGTCACTTCTCCATCTCAGACTTATTTGTGCCTACCAGGTGCCAGTTACTCTGCTGAGCACTGGAGAGAAACAGAGATGAATAAAACTCAGCTTACTAGGTACAGCAACCCAAGAGGGGTTTAGACCTGCTGCTCAGAACATAGAGGGGGAAAGAGGCTATTACAGGTGAGAAATCAGGAAAGGCTTCTTGGAAGAGGTGGTAGTTTCACCTGTCAGAACCTTATTCTTCACTGTATGTTTGGGCCTCTATGCTCAGTTGTGTCTGACTCTTTGTGAGCCCATGGACTGTAGCCCACCAGGCTGCTCTGTCCATGATATTCTCCAGGTAAAAATACTGGAGTGGGTTGCCATTTTCTCCTATAGGGAATCTTTTCTATCTAGGGATCAAAACTGCGTCTCCTGCATCTCCTCTGTCTTCACAGGCAGATTATTTACCACTGTGCCACCTGGGAAGCCCATGTTTGGGTCTATGAGAATGCAGAAATGGATTCAGGGCATGGTTCCTCGTTCTTCCTCACCACATGGGTTAACTCAACCTCCCCTGACCCATCAGGGATTCTGCTTCTGACCTCTCCCTGTGACCTCCCTGACAGCCTTATGCATGTCCAGGCTTTTGTACTGGTACAGTGCGGTCTCTGCCCTGGGAGATGAGGGACCAATTGGGTAACCTGGAAGCAGAGCCCAGCCTGCTCTGTAAAACTAGGAGTTAAATGAGAGCCTGCTATTCCAGGCCAAGCACTGCAAATGCCCATCTAGTCATGTTAACTGCAGGGATTCCCTGCCCTGGTCAAGGATGGGTGGGCAGGTGGGTAAGTCAGTTCCTATCCCTGGGCTCCTGGGTGTGGAAATCACTGGGGAATGTACTGGATCTTGTTCAGCTCAACTGCTTTTATTATGCAGCTCATTTACAAGTGAGCACAAATTAATACAGTACAAACTGGCTACATAAATATTGTGTTGTAATTGATTGTCTTCTTGTAATCAAAGGCAAGGCTGCTGACTTTGTTAGTTTCTCTGCTTTGCAACTGCTGGAGGAAGACTTGGTGGGGAAGGGAACTCAGGTTGTTGAGGTGGTTTTCGCTGCATGTATCTGTTTACATGTTGTGTCTCTGATGTATTAAGAGAAGGAAAAGATCCATTACATTCAGATTCAATAAGTATCAAATGCTTGCTACATGAGAGGCAGTCAAAGACCCATTATCTTATTTTATTATTAATTGCATTCATAGTAGTAAAGCTTTGATGAAAAAAGTGAAAGCATTAGTTGTGTCTGACTCTTTGCCACCCTGTAGACTGTAGCCTGCCAGGCTCCTCTGTCTATGGGATTCTCCAGGCAAGAACACCAGAGTGGGTAGCCATTCCCTTTTCTAGGGGATCTTCCAGAGTCAGGGATCAAAGGCAGATTCTTCACCTATTGAGCCACCAGGGAAGCCTAAAGATTTGATAATGTGTGCAAAACTTAGTCTTTACAATAACTTTTTCCCTGGTATATGTTATTGTAGAATTTAATAATCCTTTAACTTTTAAAAACATGCTGTAAATTTATAAGGAAAATAAAAGGCTATAACAGACTTCTCTCTTTGCTTATGGAATTCCCAAAGGGCAGAACAACAAGATCTTCCATTCTAAGTAGTTAGATGAGCCGACTACAGTAACCGATTTTCTCCAGCTGGTACTAGGTGGGTGACACAGTGATCCCTGCACTGTTTACCTGCATCCACCTTGATTGCTAAACAACCTAAACGCACGGAATTGGAATTTTAAAATCACTTCAGACAACACAAGAAAGCAACGCCATCTTTCCATTTACCTGCCAGTGCTAAGGGGGGCTGGCTTTTTCAGGCAGCGGTTAGTTGTCCTGGGAGGAGTGACTCAGTGGGGACATCCTCTCCCATCCATCCCGCTTTGAGGATGTGGACGGAGCTCTGTCCTTTGGAAAATCAGACTTCAAAAATCCACAAAACCTCCTTTGCCCTGAATAAGGGATGTGTGTGTGTGTCACACACACACACACACACACACACACACACACACACACACAGAGCGAGCGAGCGAGCGAGCGAGAGAGAGAGAGAGAGAGAGAGAGAGAGAGAGACTGCATAAACCCCCGGGAAAGCTCAGCTGTCGCCTGATCCCTGCGAGTTATGCAGTTTTCCTAACCTTAACCTGAAGTCAGACGTCTTTAACCCCTTTCCAAAACGTCGCTAGCGCTGGGCTGCCATTGGAAAGGAAAAAAAGGAAAAAGAAAAACGAAACCTCCCTATTCCGAGACTCGGGGAAAGAGCATTCGCTCCCAAGGGGCTTGGGACAACTTGCCGTCTACCCTGCCCAGGGCTTTGAAATCTGCACAAACCGCCGGACCCCTTAGCGCTTCGCTTGCCCGACTCGCATCCCGCCACTTTCGTCTTCACACGCCGGCAGGAGGGGGTGGCGGCACCGAGGCGATTTTGTTCGTACGTTTTTCCTCCGGGTTTTGTCATGGAAACGCTGACACACACGCTCCAGACGGCGGCCGGCCGGGCCGGGGACTGAGGGCCTTTGGGACCCTGCGGAGCGCGGCGCACACTCCCCGGGAAACAGCTGGACGCGACCAAATCCCGGGTAGGGGCGGGGGGAGCGAGACGCTCCGCCCAGGCGCTCCGGTCCCACCCTCCGCCCGGCTCTCCGCAGGCGCCCTCCCCTCGCCGGGGGCTGCGAGTTGCATTTGGTAAAACCCAGCCCCGGAATATATAGATCTTTGGAGCGCAATGAAGTAGCCTTTGGAGAGGAGGGAGGGAGCCGGTCCGACAGCCACAGCAGCCAGCGCAGCGGCAGCGGCGGCGGCACCACCATCAGCATCACCGCTCGCACCCCAGTCGCCCGGCCCTCGGGGAGGCAGCGGCGGCGGCCGGCGGGAGCGGAGGCGGCGGCGGCGGAGAGGCGAGGAGGAGCCGCGGGAGGAGCAAGAGCGCGCAGCCGGCGGGTCCACGCATCTCCGCACTTCCAGAGCAACTCCGGCGCCTTCCACACCCCTTCTCGGGGCTGGGGGCTCCGAGACCGGCCGCGAAGCCAACCCCTATCCTCCCAGCGATCCTTGCCCAGCCCTGTCCTGCTCCTCCCAGGCTCTGCTCCGCGCCGCGGGGTCCCCGCTCCTGCGCTCCGGGAGCGCCTCCCGGACACCCCGGTTCCCGCAGCCAGGACAAAGCCATGAAGCCGGCGCTGCTGGAAGTGATGAGGATGAACAGAATTTGCCGGATGGTGCTGGCCACTTGCTTGGGATCCTTTATCCTGGTCATCTTCTATTTCCAAAGTATGTTGCACCCAGGTAGGGGGCGCGTTAGCGTGGTTTTGTTGGATATTTTCTTCTTTCTCGTGCTCTCGCTTCCTCGCTCACCGTGGCTGGTTTCTGACTCTTCCAACCTTTCCTCTTCTCTCTGGGCCACCTCGGGGTCCCTTGCTGACCGGGTCTGCCCGGATCCCCGAGTCGGGATGGGGAGAAAAGAAATACTCCTTCCTCTTCTTCCTCCCAACTCCAGGCTGGAGGATGGGACCAGAGGGGCAGTAGATTTTTTTTTTTCTTTCTTTGTGTCTCTTGTCTGTCTACGAGGTAGCAGAGCAAGGTTGACGTTGTGGGTAGCTCCTGGGGGTGGAGGATCAGTTTGAAGAGAACGAAACTCCCTCCTCGCTTCTGCCGAGGTCCGAGGATGAAAGAGGCGCCGGGAGCCAGTCACCCCGCTCCCCAGAGAGCTGCCTCTTCCTTGTGGGGGAACCAGGGACGAAGGGTGAGCGCCGGGCGAGGTTGCCCGTCTGGCCGCGAGCTTGGGAGCCTGAGGCTAGGCTCCCAACTGTGCGGGTTTCGGCGCCGCGCCGAGCAGGTTGGAGGCAGAGATTGGGGGTGCCCGACACTGTCTCCCCCTACCAGCTGGGGTTGGGTCCCGGCGCCGGCTGCTTGCCCCCGGGGTTCGGCTCCGCATTGACCTTGCGGCTGGTGCCACGGGGCCTGCTCCCTCCCTCACAATCCGGCTCGCGACCCTGTACCGGGGGGTACTCAGAGCTCCGGGATCGCGCCGCTTTAGTTTGGGAGGAAACTTTGGTTGGTTCTGGGCTGACCGTCAGTTGCACCCCCGCCTCCCACTCCCGGGTTCTGAGCATCCGGAATCCCCCGGCGCCCGCCGGGCCGTGTGGGAAGGAAACCCGCCCCCACCCCCATCCCGCGCCTCCCCGCAGTCCCGGGTGGCTTAGGCAAGTTCCACACCTGAAATCTGGACTCGGAGAGGGACGAGGCTGCCCCTTCCCGGGGGCGGGAAGGAAAGTTTGGGAGGGACGGGCGGCCTTGAGCGTGGTGGCCCCGGGATCGCAGCTCCACTCCGAGCCCAACAGGTAAAACCTTCCCGAGAAGCTTCCGGGGAAACGGGCATCTTGCCGTGGAGTCGTGGTCTTCCACGCCCCGGCCCCCAGCAGGCCCACTCTGGACCACATGGGCTCCTAAATACACCAATCACGCCTCCCTGTTGCCTTTCTCAGTATATAGTCAGGGCAATAATTTGCTTTTATAATTGCAAGGAGGGAGCTGGAAGCCCATTTCTTCCAGGACTATAGGGTTGTGTCCTACTTTCAGTGTGTATCAGACCCAGAGGCAGCACTGAATTCATCTAGCCTGCATTGGGTGGTGGCAGAGGACCAAAGCTGTTCTTTCCATCAAACTTTGGGATTCCTTGACAGCTCGGACAGAACGGCCCCTCTGCCCTGCTGGGCCTGGAGGAGTTGTTAAGCCCGCCCGTTGGCCAAGAATAAGGTCTCAGTCTGGTGCGGCCTGACAGTACCACATGTAACCTCAGGACCTCGGAGCCAGCCTGGTAAAGGGTGGCTTTGTTTGCAGCTGGGTATTTTTAGTTTCATGTCAGCAAACTGCAGCGGTGTTTGTCTCCTCACCCAAACCAGTGGTTGTGAAACTTCTTAGGGAATTTAAAAACGGACCTGGCTTGCCTGCCGGCAGCCAGGCAGTGGTTGCGATGGGCAGGACCAGACAGACTGCTGTGTCCTGGGCCAGGCTCCGCCTGGAGGGCGGGGGGACTGGGTGGTGTGCAAATACACTGGGGGCCCAACAGCTCAAACAAAGAGCTGAATGGTTTGGTCTATACACTACAGATGTGTTTAGGCCATTTAAGTTTTGCCTGGACCAAACGTGCCGGGTAGTTCTCTGCGGAAATGCCTGGAACAGTGAGGTGTATTAGTCTCCAGCAGGAATGTGCTATGACTCCTCTGTACCTGTTAGTTGTTCAGGGAGATACTAACTAGTGAGACTATTGCTGTCCATGATTTTCAAGCATCCTGTGTTTCTCTTACCCTGTGTGAGAATTAGGAAATAACTTTCCAACCAGGGATACCAGGAAGAAATTTCCAACTTGTAACTGACACGTTGTGAAAATTTCCAGCCTTAGTTGGAATATTAAGTTGGCTTGAAAGTGGTGTTAGTGGCTTTCAGTCTTGCTTTTCGGTACCAGGGACAGAAGCTTTGCCAAGGCTTTCCAGATAAGCATTTGCCATCCTTGACCCTCTGCTCTCAACCTTGGCTTCCCTTCCTGGTCCCACTTCCAACCCCCAAATGGCATTTGTGGATTATTTGCTTATACGAGTATGCGCGTCTGTTATTTTCCGCCAGTTTATAGCAAAGATTACTTTCAATACATTCTATTGAATGTAGAACTATATTGGTCTACCTTGAGCTGAAAGGTCTTCCTTATTTTGAATTATATATAGTTCCATGAAAACTCCATGCCAATAGTTTATTATGATATGGGACATAAAAATAAACTTTGAAATTAATATTAAACATTCACACCCCCACCCCCATTTTATTAAAATATGCTTTTGATGACAACCGATGCTATCTCTTTTTCCTACTGCTTGGAATTTCCTTAAAACTTAGCTGCTCTTTGCTTCTCTGAAGGATTTCGGATCGTGACAGCTGATCTTTTAGCCTGGCACTGCAGTTTCCATTTCTCCAGATCACCCTGGGAGAGGCAGAAGGGACCACAGCATGGCACAGATTGTGTTGCTAAAAATTAGGAGCCCTCTGGCAGAGAGGCTATTTCTATTCCTATCTGAAATAGAAATGTAGTATTCCAAAAAGAAATGATCCTTGGCTTCATTGATGGCTAGAGAATACCTGGAGTGTGTGAGGAGGAAGAGAAAGAATAAATAGAGACAAGCTGGCGAGGGGCTGGCTGGCTGTACCTCTGATTCTAATCTGGGGTTCATTGTCTTTTGTACTTTTTAATATAGCAACTTGAGTAATTGATCTTTAATTTGGTTGTTGGGCTCAGCAGAAGTGTGACAACTGCTCCTTGTCAGTACAGGCAATTTTCTTTAGGTCTTTGACACTCTAAGTTAATAGTCTTAGGGCAGGGTCTGGGCTTTAGGCCCTATTCTAATCCCAGTGTTCGGTACAGTGCCCGGCCCATAGTAGTTTCTCAATAAAGTATTTGCTGGATGAATGAATAAAGTGGCTAGATTCTAGGAACCTGCTTCTCCAATTTTTGGGAAGTTGTATCAAACCTTGCCAAGAATGCCTCGTCAGTAAGTCTGGCTCTCTTGAGGGGGGTGGGGACACTGGAGACAAGGTCTGGACACTTCAGTATCCTCCTGGTCTCTGAGATTCCTCAAGTCATAGGTCAGGTTTAAGCTCATCACACCCCAGACAGAACACTCTTCTTGGCCTAGAGTTGCTGCCCCGAAATGTGAGACAGTGAGGCTGGGTGTCTTGGGTAAGGGGAAGCTTGGTCTCTTTTAGCCACTGACCTGTAGAAATCCATCTGCAGGAGAGACACCCTCTGTGGGCGTGAACTACTCCTGATCTCAGGGAGAATGGAGTGCCATGCCTGTGCTTTCTGCACAGGTTTGTGTCCCTCAGCAATTGCCTCCTGAACCTTGCCTTGTCTCAGGTTCCTGCCCCAGACAGCCGGCCTTTGATGGAGCTGTGTCTTGGGGCTAGGCAGAGCTGAAAGGCCCCCAGGCTGCATTTGTGCTGAGTATGTGAAGGTGGCTCCCCTGAACCTTTCTTTTGTGTTACTACGTAGGGTTGTGGTTTTGTTTGAAAGCTCCTGTTCATAGGAGAGAAGCCTGGGGAGAAAGGCTTTCTTCTCTCTTTCTCTTCCCCTGTTTTTTTTTGTTTTTAATGTTTACTTTCACTGTCGCCTGCGATTCCTTTGCCTTGGTTGAATGTATTGAAAGATTATACCCTTTATTTAAAGGCTTCCTGGGTTACCCCTTTGTAGTTCACTTGATTAGATTGGATGTAAAACACTTGCGTTATAATTTTAACCTAATTATAAAAGTAATATATGCTCAGTTTAGAAAATTTAGGAGGTACAGAAGACAAGCAATCATTCATTCATCTACCACCCAGAGGCAAGGGGTCCTTTTTTCCTGTCTGTTATAGAATATATATATATATTAAAAAAATAATTGAGACCCTACCCTCGATTTTGTACCTTGTTTGATAGATAATATGTATTTTAGACAAATACATCAGTATGGTCATTATGGTGACCAGTTATTAAGTTGAAAAATAGAAAACTTAGCTACAAACTTTTAAATTTATAGGGTTGCCTATGCCTCTAACCTCTCCCGTCCCTGCTACTTTGCAGAGTGCCAGTCTGGTATTGTGTTTTTTTTTTTTTTCTTTCTGCACGTATTTAATTTTAAAGAATCTTTTTGCTGATACATGAAATGAATTTGGAGTTAGACCAGGTTGTAGGGGCTGTTCTCTTATATATCTGAAACTTCTTTTGAAAAGAAGTCAGGAAGTTCTCAAATATGACACTGTTTTAAATCCTGGAAACTACATCAAATAGCTGAAAAATAAGATGCTTCCAGCATCTGGTCTCCCCTTGGTGGTTTAAATGTTTGCACCTCCATGGGGAGTTTCATAGCTGCTCAAAGATGAGACAGATAGACTTAGGCAATTTCCTTCGACAGTTAGATCTGCTGTCCAGGAGTCCTCATTTTGTTGCTTCTGAAATAAAAGTGGTGATCGGGCACCAGAGGAAGAGTGGTTGGGGGGTTTCTGATGGACGAGGGGTGGGAGAATCAACCCTCCAGCAGAAGGGGCTGCTGTGTATATTTATCGGGGTGAAAAGGCATTTTGCTTATGAGCTGTATCGGCCACAATCATTTAAAAACAGGAAATCAAAGGCTTACAAGTGGGCACCGCCCTTTCCCTTCTTAAATCTACCAAGAGGACAAAGCTCTTCTTAATCTGGGGACAGTGAATGGAAAGACTTTCATGAAAGTCACAGCCACTGGTAAGGGCAGACTCTGAAAAAAAACAAAGCAGAAGTTTTACATATTCATTTTCTCTTTTTCTTCTCTTGAATTTTGAGACCCTCATCTTTATCACAAATGAAGAGTGAGGCAGTCCCTCCCCTGAGATCGTTGAATAGTCTGATCTGTCCATTAAAAATTCCTAGAACTTATAATTTGATGCATCTTACATCAGATGTGATTCATCAGAATTTGAGATCAGAGTTGCTCTTTCTCTGTCTCTGTCTCTCCTCTGCTTTGTGCCGGGTGTTGTTCTGGGCACTGGGGATACCATAAAACATTATTTCTGCCCTCATGGAACTTACTTTCTAGTGAGGGTTAGGCAGACCTTAAGGAAGTGCAGAAGTCACATACATAGGTGATGTGGCAGATGGTGTGAAAAGAGAACAAAGCAAGAGATGTGAATGAGGGATGTGAGAGGCCAGGGCTGCAGTTTAACACAGAGGTCATTACAGGATGTCGCTGACAAGTTGACATTGGAGAGCAGAGACGGGAAGAAGTGAAGGAGCTGGCCGCATGTCAGCCCAGTCCCAGAGAGGACATTCCAGGTGCAGAGCAGCACAGGTCTGTTCCCTGAGGCAGGACCTCGCATGGCGGGCAGCTCTGAGTGTCTGGAGCAGAGTGAGGAAGCAGCCAAGACCAGGAGGTGCAGAGAGATTGTGTAGATCTCGGCCTTGACTGGTGACAGGATGGGAAGCTCTGGAAGGGTTTGGGCTGAGGACTCTTGGGGGAGGGGTTGTGGAATGGGTGGACAAGCCCAAAGCCTCTTACTTGCACTTTTGTGTTCATCTTTGAGCAGCCACAGTGCAGTTGGGTGAAGTGTTTACCATGTAAATCCCACTTCTCCATCAACCTCTGCCTTCCCCTCACCTCCAAACTAGACCACCCCATTTTTCAATTTTTTTAAAGCAGTAATTTTATAAATCAGAACAAAACAAAACAAAACCATTTTGACAGGAATTTTAACTGAGTTTGTGTTGGGAAATTCTTGAAATGTCTAAGGCGTGATCCACAGCATTCATAGATGGAGACCAGCCATCAACAGCCCCTGACTTCTGGAGGCATTCAAGAAAAATAGAGAAGGAATGGATGGATGATTTGGGAGTGAGAGGCCTGGGTCCTAGTTGAGCATACCCCCTCTGCCTGCTCCTGTGAATTACTGTATTTTGTCAGTCCTAAGACACTCATTCTTTCACCTTTCTGACATTTGACTTGTTGTAACTGATGGTATCTTAGTGCTGCGCTGACCTTTAATGCATAGCCTTTATTTTCTTAGTGGAACATAAAGTAACAGTGATTCTTATAGTTGATGTCCTTGGACTCAACTCTGTAAATTGTGAAAGTACTCTCTGTACGCCATGGCATACCTCAGAAACTCAGCAAGGTGATAAATGGCGCTAAGGTGATAAATGGCACTCAGGCTCCAGCTGAGGGCCTGGGGTTACCTGATTAATCCTAATCACCTGCTTCATAAAGGCTTTGCTGGTCGGCAGGCCTTTCAGTCTTTTCTGCTGTACCTGGGAAATTTGCACCTATTTTCAGAGCCGCAGGGCTTGTATCTCTTTCTGATTAACTGATGAGGTTGGTAAGAGTCAAAATAGGAATGTGGGGAAGTGAGTTATTTAATATGGGGCTCAACTCTGGAAGTGGAGAAGGCAATGGCACCCTACTCCAGTACTCTTGCCTGGAAAATCCCATGGATGGAAGAGCCTGGTGGGCTACAGTCCATGGGGCCTCTGAGAGTCGGACATGGCTGAGTGACTTCACTTTCACTTTTCACTTTCATGCCTTGGAGAAGGAAATGGCAACCCACTCCAGTGTTCTTGCCTGGAGAATCCCAGGGACGGGGGGGCCTGGTGGGCTGCCGTCTATGGGGTTGAACAGAGTCGGACATGACTGAAGGGACTTAGCAGCAGCAGCAGCAACTCTGGAAGATCACAGAGAAATAGACTTCATGACGTTGTTTGGGGAAAATGTCACCAGTGTGGATTTTGCTTTCTTTCAAGGCTGCTGAACTCCCATGGTCTTGATCATTTCCCTTTTCTGCTGTTGTTTAGTCGCCAAGTCGTATCCGACTCTTTGTGACCCCATGGACTGCAGCACACCAGGCTTCCCTGTCCTTCACTGTCTCTTGGAGTTTACTCAGACTCATGTCCATTGAGTCAGTGATGCCATCCAACCATCTCATCCCCTGTCGTCCCCTTCTCCTCCTGCCTTCAGTCTTTCCCAGCATCAGGGTCTTCTTCAGCGAGTTGGCTCTTTGCATCAGGTGGCCAAAGTATTGGAGCTTCAGCTTAAACATCAGTCCTTCCAGTGAGTATTCAAGGATGATTTCCTTTAGGATTGACTAGTTTGACTTCCTTGCTGTCCAGGGGACTCTCAAGAATATTCTTTAGAAATGCATGGTAGTTGTTTGTTTACTTATATTCAGTACATGTTCCTCTTTTGAGGAACCTTTGCCAAGTTCCTCTTTATAGCCTCTAAGCTTGGCCCAGAGGTACTTAGGAAACATTTAAAGAGTAAATAAGTGACTGGCAAAGATGCCTCTTCCGCCCCCATGCCCACCTCACCAATATGCATAAATCCAGAGGGAAGAGCAGGTTGGCTTGCTGTGACCAAATAGCTTCTGGTATGATCCGCTTTGTTTCTCATACCTCTTTGCTTCTGGCTTGCTAGGATTTAGCCAGGCTTCAGGGTGTGAACTGGGAAAGGGTCTAGGTATTTTAAACAGAAAGGTATTTAATGGAGGGAATCTAGTCCTTAAAAGAGTTGGAAGTGCTGGTGGTCAAGAATCCGCCTGCCAATGCAGGAGACGCAGGACGTGCAGGTTTGCTCCCTGGACTGGGAAGATCCCCTGGAGGAGAAAATGGCAACTTACTCCAGTATTCTTGACTGAAAAAGCCCCTGGACAGAGGAGCCTGGTGGGCTACAGTCCATGGGATTGCTCAGTCATGTCTGAGCATGCACACACACAGAAGCACAGGGCTCTGAGCTGGGCCTCCAGGAGTTAGCCTCAGGTAATAGTAGTAGCATATGTAACAACATAGAAGCAAACATACAGGCCTGGCTACTCAAAACAGCTGACCCGCTCAGCGTGCTGCTGCCTCTGGGACTATCTTTGGAATTACCAAACCCAAGAACAAACTAATAACACTGGGACCTGGGATCAGAAATCGTGATTCCAGAGTCGGGATGCTCCTGCAGCCACCTCTCAACAGCCAGCAAGCCAGAGAGTGGTCATAGAGAGGGTTGCCAAAACCCCTCATCATTCTCACATCATCAGGAGGCTGAAGAAAACCTGGAAGGCAGAGAGGTGGCCTCTCGCTTATGGCCTCTTTCTAAATCTGAAGTCAGTGTTTCTGTCTAGGGGAGCCAAACTCACATTCAGAACCTTAGCTTCAGAACTAGGAAGGCTGGGAAACATAGCTTTTAAATCAACAGCCCTTACTGTATAGAAAGGCTTTGTAGAAGGGAATAGAATGGGTGATGAGCAGACGTCCAAAGTGCTCACCACTCCCTATTGGTAAAGCATATGTGAGCAGCCATCTCCCATCAATTTTGCTTATAGTAAGTGTATTCATATTATTCCCATTATTGAAATATGTAGGATAAGGATGTTTTTGTTTCTAACAATAGTGATTGTAAACCCACATGTTCATTGCCATCTGGGAAATTCTGTTAGCAAACTCCCAGTCTGCTCCGATTCTCTTACCCTTTTTACCTTGTAATGTGGCATATAAGGGGCTTCCCAGGTGGTGCTAGTGGTGCCCAGGTTCCCACCTGCCAGTGCAGGAGACGTAAGAGACACAGGTTCGATCCCTGGGTCAGGAAGATCCCCTGGAGGAGGGCATGCCACCCCATTCCAGTCCTCCTGTCTAGAGGATCTCATGGACAGAGGAGCCTGGAGGGTTGCAGTCCACCAGGTCACAAAGAGTTGGACAGGACTGAAGTGACTTAGCACACAGCACATGGCGTACAAGACTTGGAGAGAGAGGAATTTTCCTCTGTGCATTTTTTTGTGCACGCATTATGAGTATTATTTCCAAGCTGCAGTGTTTCTGTATTTTTAATTTTTGCAGCTTGCAGGGTCTTGGTTCCTCTGTGTGTGTGTGCTTAGTCACTCAGTCATGTCTGACTCTTTGTGATCTTATGGACTGTAGTCTGCCAGACTCCTTTGTCCATGGAGGTCCTCCAGGCAAGAATACTGGAGTGGGTTGCCATGCCTTCCTCCAGGTGGTCTTCCCAATTCAGGGATAGAACCCAGGTCTCCCACATTACAGGCAGATTTCTTTACCAACTGAACCACCAGGGATGCCCAACTGAGGCTTCAGCAGTGAAAGGGCTGAGACCTATCCATTGGACCATCTGGGAATTCCCTTCAAGCTGTAGTTTCTTGACTGGAATCTCTTTGAGCCTCTGTTCCACTTTGTGAGGACTAGTTTAGGTGAAAGTAGATGATGTAATCTGTAAATCTACTTGGGATTCAGTTGTAAACGGTGATCTGAGAGCAGTGGGTTGAGTGAGTTCCTTGGTCCCTCTCTGTCTGCCTCCTCAGGACGCCTGAATTTCATAAATGCATGTAACTTCGTACAGCGGGTTAGTTGAGGGTGTTTATACCAATTTGTATTTTATATTAATTCATATTTTTAACATTACATTTCTTTTTCTAAATTCAATGAAAATGGAAGGCCTGATGTTTCCTTTCCAGGCCCCTTGGTGATAGTTGGAGTGTGTCGGCTAGACTTTGGAACCCGAGGTGGAGACTGGTCTTGAATGTAGTTGGTGATTGTCAGACCCCCCACAGTCAAGTATGAGTAAAAGTATGGTTTGCCACCCAGGTGGCTCAGTGGTAAAGAATCCACTTGCTCATGCAGGAGATGCAGGAGACATGGGTTTGATTCTTGGGTTGGGAAGATCCCCCGGAGTAGGAGATGACAACCTGCTCCGGTATCCTTGCCTGGAGATTCCCATGAACAGAGGAGCCTACAGGAGGCTGACTACAGTCCATGGGGTCACAAAGAGTCCAGCATAACTGAGTGACTAAGCACGTACACACAGTTAGTGCTACTTAGTACTAAAAATAGTTCTGATGGTGGTGAGTCAGAGTTTGGCATTAGACGTGTGGTGTGGGTAGGACTGATATTTCCAGTATCACTGGAGTTCAGGTCTCACTCAGATAGGTATGGATAGAAATGAAGAGGGCTTTCCTGGTAGCTAAGATGGTAAAGAATCCACCTGCAGTGCTGGAGACCCAGGTTCAATCCCTGAGTCGGGAAGATCCCCTGGAGGAGGAAATGGCAACCCACTTCAGTATTCTTGCCTGGATAATTCCATGGACAGAGGAGCCTGGCGGGCTATAGTCCATGAGGTTGCAAAACGCTGGACATGACTGAGCAACTGTTTCAAGCCCAGCAATGTAAGTATTGAAGTCCATATCAGTCTCCGGCTTAAGTGGTTATCTTAAAGGCCTTGTGAAAAAAACCCACAAAGGCAACGCCAATTCAACAGGCTGGTAGTTGGGTTTCTGTTAGAAACTGCTCATTTCAAAGAATCCTGGAAGAGGGAAAACACAAAGGCCCCTGTAAGGTAGTGTTGTAACACTTTACATTTCTTAACGGTTGACATATCTTACCTTAAGTGCCGCTGTTCATGGTCATTCACTGTGTTGGAAAAAAAAGCACAGAATTTGCAGCCCAGGATCAGCGTTCAGGCTCTGACTGTCTACTGTGTCCATTCAACAGCACTTAGGATGGTTTGGTTGAATGCTGTTGAGAGTTAGATTCTGTGCTGGGTGCTGGAGATACAGCAGGGACCCAAGTGGACAGGAGTTGAGGGGAGGAGACATAATATAAACAAATGCATGTTTGAACCATTGAGTCTGTTGGATGGTGACAGGTGCTGCAGAGAAAAAAAAATAAAGCCAAGAAGGAAGATGTGAAATGGAAGCAGTGAGTGAGCACTTCTAAATAGAGTGATCAGGAAAGGCTCCCTGAGAAGAGGGCTTCAGGATCAAAGGAGGTGAGGGCTCAAGGGGGTGCACTGACGAAGAAATACAGCTATTTATTGGGTATTATTTCCTGGAGGCTGACATAGGTCAGGTGTTTAACATATATTACATATTCCCTATAGGGATCTTACAGGGTTCATCCCTTGTAATCACCATTTTACAAGGAGGGTAGGAGACCAGAGTGGACTTGCCAGGTGACGCTAGTGGTAAGGAACCCACCTGCCAATGCGGGAGACATAAGAGATGCGGATTCGATCCCTGGCTTGGGAAGATCCCCTGGAGGAGGGCATGGCAATCCAGTCTAGTATTCTTGCCTGGAGAATCTCACAGATAGAGGAACCCGGCCAGATACAGTCCGTAGGCTTGCAGAGAGTCAGACATGACTGAAGTGACTTAACACAGCAATACACAGGAGACTAGGGCATAGAGAACGTGACTTGTCTGAGGTCACACAAGAACTGATGACTCTAGAATTAAACCATGGCTGTCTGACTCTTTCTCTGAATGTCTAGTTGGGGCTCTCAGTTGGGGGGCTCTCCCTGGCCCCCACATTTGGAAATGTGTCAAGATGTGCTTGTTTGTCCCAAAGATTGAGGACATCAGTTTATTGGGCAGAGCCAAAGATGCTAGACATCCCACACGGGGTGGGATCTTTCTTCCCATCAGATCATCATCCTAGCTATGGGCCAACAACTCTTCTTTTGGATAAATCCCTCAAGACTCTCCATGCTTCAGTGGTGTCTGGCATAGTACCTGGCCACACTCAATGACTTGGGAAAGTGCCCGGCACATTGTAGGGGCTTAATAATTGATTGATTACAAGTCACCAACTCACAGATTTGATCTCCTCATTTGCCAAGGGAAGGTAGTAATATTACTACTTTTCCTCAGTAGTGGGGAAAATTAAATGAGGAATAAGATGTGAAAATACATTGAAGATGGGTGCAAAAACAGTATACATATATTTTTAAAATAGGTACACTGTGGTTCCTCGTTCTAAGATTTTATTTTTCATGTTGATGACAGTGCTGTTGTATTGCATCCTGCTGGAATCCTGAGCAAATGTTTATCTGTTTCGTAGGTGTGACCTACCCTGTAAGGTTTGCCGAAAGGGTCCTGCTTTTCGGCCTCAGTGACACCACCTTTCGGGATGTCCTGATCCTCCATCTGCTATGCTGTCACACCTCCCTTGCCAAGGCCAGCACTTAGCACTGCCTCCGTGGAGCTTGGAGTGTTTTGCAAAACCTGAGTTTATCTGGTGAAAAATCAGCTTTGTGGTTTCACACCAAATGCAGAGACCATAGCTTGCTTCTCCCCAATTAGGCACACAGTTACCTCTCAGGTTCCCACAAACTTTAAAAAAGTGGCACTTGAAAAATATAGCACAGGCCACCCGTCAGTGCCGTTTCTGCAGCTGAACTCTGAGGAGAATGGAAGTCATTTCGGAAGAGGAGACGTTGTGGAATGTCAGGGCACGTTACATGGGACAGAACTGATTATCCTCGGTCTCCACATTCGAGCCCGAGGCGTGCCCAGGAGGACTTTCTGGGTTCTTCTAGCATAGGGCCGGTCCTCCCAACTCTTATCTGCAGGGGTGGAGCCTCCTTGGCAGGCTGGCACTCAGAGCGTGGGCAGAGGCCCATTTCTGCCCACCGTCACCAGAGCAGGTACTGAGATGCAGTCGAAAGACTGATTCTGAGTTGGGTGAGGCCCTGGGTTCTTTAAGATTCCTAGGTGGCTCAGTGGTAAAGAATCCACCTGCCAATGCAGGAGACTCGAGTTCAATCCCTGGGTCAGGAGGATCCCCTGGAGAGAGAAATGGCAACCCACTCCAGTATTCTTCCCTGGAAAATCCCATGGACAGAGGAGCCTGTTGGGTTATGGTCCATGGGGCTGCAAAGAGTCGACGCATGCACACACACACAGGGTTCTTTGGCCTGAAACCAAGGACCTGTCTGATGCTCTTCTGCTCCGCCTCTGGCCCCTCAGTCCCTGCTGGACTTGATGCTTAACAGAGGATGGGAAAGTCTGTCAGTGCTCACAGTTCTGTTTTTTCAGGCAAGGCTTTATTGGTGCCCGTGTTGCAGCAAGTGGGGGCCAAGAACAAGCAAGTCCCCTTGCTTGCTTGCTCCCCAAGGTAGGGGCAAGCTTGTTCCTTATATGGGGTAAAGGTAGGGGTACAAGTTGAAAAGGTATCTTTAAGCACGTGGTCCTCTGGATGAACTTTCTACCTATTCTAATTGGTTTAGAGCAGGGATTCTCAATGGGGGACAGTTTTGCTCCCTCCTCATGGCAGGGGACCTTTGTCAATGTGTGCAGACAGTTTGGTTAGCACAACTGGGGAGGCGGGTCCCACTGGCCTCTAACGAGAAGAAGTCAGGGATGCTGGTCAGCATCCTACAATACATGGGACAGCCTCTTACAGTGAAGAATACTCCAGCCCAGAACATAAGTAGCTAGGAAATCCTTACTTAGATTCCCTCTTTTTCTGGTACGTTACTGAAAATAACAGTAATGAGCTATCAGTTAGTGATACTATGTATCAGACAGCATGCCAGCTGCTGTACTTAGGTAATGACATTGACTCTTCATCATAGCCTGGTGAGGGGGGCATTGACCAATCCCCTTGTACAGGCGAGGAAACTGAGGCTTCGGGAGGCTGAGGAGCTTGCCTGAGGTCACAGAGCCGAAAAGTTGGAACAGGATTCCTGCTCAGGTCTGACACCAGAGACGTACTCTTTATCTCACCTGTGTGTCCCACCTATATGTGCTTGGGTTTAGCTAATTAGGTGGGGAGGTAATTATTTTATATGGGCCTTCAGCGCAGCTGTGGGCTTTGTGTGGGGCATGAGTGGTAGTGCTTTCTCTTCTTACCCTACACTCTAGCCTGGGTGAGCTCATCCTGTCTTGAGGCCCATGATATCACCTATGTTCGGATGACTCTCTTCATCACTCTCATCAAGGTGAGCTCTCTTCAGCTTGGATATGTCTTAAGGTAAAACTCCAATTTATATGTTACCTCCTGTGCAAAACCAAGATCCGTCTCCCTTTGGTCAGAGGAAGGGGACATGTCCCGGGGTACTCTGCGTGTGCACAGTTCTGTTATTACGTGTGTTGGTGCCCTGGCTCGTCAGGAGCAGGCCAGTTCTGGTGATAGCAGTGGCTTACCTTGTTCGAGCTGCTGCAACAAAACCCCACTGACTGGGTGGGTTATAAAGGACAGATGTTTGACTTAGCCACTCTGGTCGCTAAGAATCTGAATTCCCAATGCAGGGGGCCCGGGTTTGATCCCTGGTCAGGGAACTAGATCCCACATGCCACAACTAATAGTATGCTGCAACTAAGGATCCTGCATGCTGAAATGAAGCTCGAAGATCCCACATGCCACAACTAAGACTCAGTGCAGCCAAATAACTAAAGAATAAATTTGTTTTTTTTTTTTAAAGGAAAGAACGAGTACACTCTTCCCTGGGCTTCCTTGGTGTCTCGGATGGTAAAGAATGATTCTATGGTGAGCTGCATATAAGACAGCAAAGAGCAGCTCATTTAACACCATGGCTAGATGCAGATGCAGCAAAAAAAGTGAGCACCTCTCAAACACAGCGCTGTACAGTGCTGTAACCAGTGTGTGGCAGGGAGGGACATGTAGATCCAGCTCTAGGTGCCCTGCTGAGGCAGTGCCACCCAAGGGAAGATGCTGTCAACAGTGCGTGTGTGCTAAGTCGCTTCAGTTGTGTCTGACTCTTTGCGACCCCATGGACTGTAGCCTGCCAGGCTCCTCTGTCCATGGGATTCTCTAGGCGTGAATACTGGAGTGGGTTGCTGTGCCCTCCTCCAGGGGATCTTCCTGGCCCAGGGATCAAACCTGCGACTCCTGCATTGCAGGCGAATTCTTTACCACGGAGCCACCAGGGAAGCCCCAGCTGCACATGGCACGCTAACCTTTCTAGTAGCCAAATTAAAAAGGTATAAACCAACAGGTGAAATTAATATCTACAGTAGTATCATTTTAAGAGGCGATACTTTTTTGTTGGCCATGTCACAGGGCATGTGGGATCTTAGTTTCCCCTACCAGGGATCAAACCCTTGCCCCCTGTGTTGGAAGTGTAGAACATTAACCAGTGGATTGCCAGAGAAGTCCCCAAGAGGCAATAGATATGAATAATTATTGAGATATTTTGAATTTATTTTTTTATACTAAATCTTCAGAAATTCAGTGTATTGTTTACATTTCAGTTCAGTTCAGTTCAGTCGCTCAGTCGTGTCCGACTCTTTGTGACCCTATGAACCACAGCATGCTAGGCCTCCCTGTCCATCACCAACTCCCGGAGTCCACCCAAACCCATGGCTATTGAGTCGGTGATGCCATCAAGCCATCTCATCCTCTGTATCCCCTTCTTCTCCTGCCTTCAATCTTTCCCAGCATCAGGGTCTTTTCCAATGAGTCAAATCTTCGCGTGAGGTGGCCAGGTATTGGCGTTTCAGCTTCAACATCAGTCCTTCCAATGAACACCCAGGACTGATCTCCTTTAGGATGGACTGGTTGGATCTCCTTGTAGTCCAAGGGACTCTCAAGAGTCTTCTCCAACACCACAGTTCAAAAGCATTAATTCTTCTGCGCTCAGCTTTCTTAAATGAGTCCAACTCTCATTTAAGCACATCTTAATTTAGACTTGCCACATTTCAAGTGCCCCACAACTGCATGTGGCTCAGGGCTACCTTGCTGGAGAATACAGCTCAGAAGTATTGGAGAACTTTCTGTGCAATGGAGTATAGTTTTTTTGTTTACTTTTCAATCTCTCTCTCTCTCTTTTTTTCCCCTTCCCCTTTTTTCAGTTCAGTTCAGTTGCTCAGTCATGTCTGACTCTTTGCAACCCCATGGGCTGCAGCACGCCAGGCTTCCCTGTCCATCACCAACTCCCAGAGCTTGGTCAAATTCATGTCCGTCGAGTTGGTGAAGCCATCCACCCATCTCATCCTTTGTCATCCCCTTCTCCTTTTTAAGGGGACATTTTCCTTCCTGGCTTTAAGCAATACCCTTTGGAAAGACTATTGACTCTCTTAGGACTCTAGCTATTAAATAACAGTTATTGGTAATGGAGTCACATATGTATAGCTAAAGTAACGCCAGTCCTCTGAGGCATCTTCACAGCCTTCTGGTGAATCAAGGCCATCTAAAACTTAACCCTTTTTGTTGTTGTTCAGTCGCTCAGTTGTGTCTGACTGTTTGCGACCCCATGGACTGCAGCACGCCAGGCTTCCCTATCTTTCACTATCTCCCAGAGACAGTGCTTAAACTCATGTCCACTGAGTCAGTGAGATCCAACCATCTCATCCTCTGTCACCCCTTCTCCTCCTGCCCTCAGTCATTCCCAGCATCAGGTGACCCTCCTAATTCTCATACAGCCTAACAAACTCTGTAATGTAGAGAGACACTTATCAACTTCATTCTATAGACGAGGCAGTGGAAACTCAAAGAGGCTCAGAGAACTGCTTATAATTTGGTTTAAAGTGGATCCTAGGGACTTCCCAGGTGGTTCAGTGGTGGTTCATACTCTCAATTTATGGGACCTGGGTGCAAGTAAGAGCTGGCACGGCCAAATAAAAAAAGGGGGGGTTCTAAAGCAAACATTTACATGCAAACACTGGTCCAAGGGAGATTTGTTCTATCAAGGTGGACAGAAGCACACATGACTAAACTGTCTGTGGGGCCAAGTGTGATTGGGGTTACAAAGGGAGATAAAGAGCTCAGGAACTGGGGGTGATTGATTCAGAGAGGGGTGTTGAGGAAGACTTCACAGGAGAGGTGGTGTTTGCACTGGGCCCTGAAGGATGAGTAGAGATTTGCTGGGGGTTTTAGAAGGAGAGGACAGGCACTCCAGGTGAGGGTACCTACAGGACCAGGGTGAGGCAGGAAGGAGAGTGATGTCTCGGGGAACGAGAAGTTCCAGGGTGGATAGGTGGACCAGCCACCAACCTGGAGAGCTTGGAAGGCTTTGAAGTTTGAATTTTATTCTGGGGGCCCAGGAGCCATAGAAGGTTTAGGGTAATGTCTTCTGTTTTTCAGATGATGAAATGTAAGTTCAGTTGAATGAAACACTCGTGTTTCATTAGAAGGGTAAAGGTTTTCAACTCACTTTCTTCAAAATGAACTTGGAGTCATTTTGAAATAGTTTCTATTATGGTCATTTAATGGTGGGGGAAGAAGGTTATTCATGAGTGTCTAAAGTGCAAACTAAGAAACAGCTTGAAAGCCCTCTGGGATGGGATTGAAAACTCCGCTGTTTGCATCGCTCCTGCCAACATCAGAGGCCATGGAGGTCGCCTTTCAGGCTCTCAGTTGCTAATGGTGCCCTCGGTTCACCCTAGAAAGGCCCTGGGAGAAGTGGCAGGAGAAAGGGTATGTATGTAAATAGTTGCCCGGTGGAGAATTTCTTGCTTCAGTGTAAATTCTTGGGTCTGTCTGGGGTCAGGTTGCGGCTGTGGACTGCCCTGGAGATGAGCAATGCAGGCTTTACAAAAAGTTAGCCTCTTCCTCCTGGGAACTGAGACCCCAGGCTTTCATTGCATTCCCCTCGCCCCCCAACTCACCCCACTCACCCTGTGTACTGTGTGTGGGGTCTGATCTCATTGTCCCCCTGAAAGATGCTGCCCTGTGTAATCTTCATATCAAAAGGCTGCCTCTTTTGAGTCCCCACTCCTGGGTTGTGGGAGAGAGGATGGGTTAATTGTAGAGCTCTTATGCTATAGAGAAAGCCATCTCTGGCTTTCAGAATCACTTCTGGGGGGCATTGGGCTTGATACAAAACTGAGGGCCCCTTCATTTTCTCTGGCGGCCTGTGGCACTTGACATTCATTGATAAATGAATGTCATCTGGAGCTGGTTTCCTCTTGGGATATCTCACCACCCTTGATCTCTGTTTTTTTCCTCATTAAAATAACAATACACAAGGAGAACTCTCTCAAAGGCTTAACTTTAAAAAAAAAGAGAGAAAGTAATGTCATCACAGATGTGCAGCATTTTTTCAGGGGGCGTGTGGCTGTGCAGGCTACAGTGGTTTTGGGATTTACACTTGCCAACTTGTATGGATCTAGGGATTAGAGATTGGAAGGTCTAATTAAGACAGTGCTTGTTATTGGGAGTCTGTGCCAAAGTATTGGAATGGAGATTGTTCTGAAAATGCAGAAGTTAGGTCATGAATCCTTTAGGAGCCGGTTTTTTAGTGGTACATAGGACTCTCTGTATAATTTTGCTATTCAAAAATGGAAGTACAGGTTTGAAATCAGAAACTGAACAGGCAATTTTTTAGTCACTTGTAATAAGACAACTTTTATTGGGAGAGTGCAAGCCATTCTGTGAAAGACAATTATGTGCTTAAAAATATTAACTCGTAACAGTAGCTTTGCTCCTTTTAGGATAATCCATTTAATTCAGGAGAGGAGTGGCTCGAGTCTCTTTCCTGTAGGATTCCGCAGAGAATTCTTTTGAGGCTTGTGCAGACTTTGTTTCCTGTGTCTGTAAAAGCAAATTGAGAATTTAAAAATAAATACAGGTCTGATAGCAAGTACCTTCCTGCAAATGGGATTCTAGCGATGTGAAGGATGTTGTCATTGGAAAGTCACAGTGACATTCCGCCTTTATTTTCATGGGAAATAAAAGAGCCATGGATTCAGAGCAGTGAGTTCTCAGCCTTGTAAACCTTGGCTGCCAGAACTGAGTGTTTGGTTTGTTCTAAAACATAGGTAACCCCTTCCAGAAGAGGAGGTACAGTTAAGTAGAAAGGGCATTGGGTGGGGAGGTCAGGAAATGAGCGTTCTGGTCCTGGTTCTTTTGCTGCCTTTTGGAAACCCTCTCACATGGCTCAGATTGTAAAGAATCCACCTGCAGTGCGGGAGACCCAGATTGGATCCTCAAGTTGGGAAGATCGCCTGGAGAAGGGAATGGTAACCCACTCTAGTATTCTTGCCTGGAGAATTCCATGGACAGAGGAGCCTGATGGACTACAGTCCATGGGGTTGCAAAGAGCATGGCAGGGTATTCATGGGGTCCCAAAAAGCTGGACACAACTGAGTGACTAACACTTTCACCTTTTGATTCACCTGTTACTAACGAATGTCAATGTTTGTTGGCAGTTTTCAAACTGTTCCTCCAATCCCGAAGGGTCCAGAGCAGATAACTTAATGTCAAGGAGGATTCTGGCACCCCACCCTCTTCAGAGTGGCTCTGTGCCTATTTTATATTTTGGGGTTCTGAGTAAAATTTTGTTAGGAGAAAGTGTCTCAAGGCTAAAACTATGGACAACTTTGTAGTTAGTTGACTGCTAAGACTATTTCTAAAACTTTTACCCAACTCAGGTCTTATTCTGTTAGCAGCTCGCAAAATTGATGCACATTTACAGTTAGAGTTAAGTCTCAGTTGAAGTGAATAATTACTGTGAATCTAGTGTGAACAGGCTGACGTCTCTCCACCTCTCCATCCATCACTCAAACGTCTATTGACCAAACATTCATTTGACTACAGAGACAAATCTAAATAAGACTTAGTTCCTGCGTTCAAATAACTTGCAATTTAGCGAGTGGCAGCAGACCCATAATTGTGAGCTGTAAAGCTTTGTAATAACGGCTCTGGGTCTCTAGGAAAAAAAAGAGTAATTAGTTTAGGAGAGGTCAAGGAACTTCACAGAGAGGAAGAACATTTGAGCTGGACTGCAGTCATTTATTCAGTTACTCAACATGCATTTACTGAATACCTTCTGTGTGTGCCAGGACCCTTCCAAGAGCTAAGGAAACAGCAGGGGACAAAACGGACAAGATCTTTGTCTCAGTGGAGCTGACATTCCTTAGCATATGGTTTGTCAAATGGCAAGGGCAGTGACACCCCTGGCCTTGTCCCACCATTGCCCTGTCACCTGCCCTTCAGTATCAAAGTAAAGCAATGGTTTGTGTAAATCTGTATTTTTTTTCTTTTTTTTTTTAAGATTATAAACTTAATTCAGTCATGTTACAGAGAATTTTGAAAGAATGAAACCCACTTCCAAAAATGTGACCCCTTATCCTGTCATCCAGGAGGAATCTCTGTTAACCTCTAGTCTGTTTTTCTATGCATTTATCATATATATGGGCTTCCCAGGTGGTTTGGTGGTAAAGAATCCACCTGCTAATGCAGGAGACTTGGGTTTGATCCCTGGGTTGAGAAGATCCCCTGGAGAAGGAAATGGCTACCCACTCCAGTATTCTTGTCTGGAAAATCCCATGGACAGAGGAGCCTTGCTGGCTATAGTCCGTGGGGTCACAAAAGAGTTAGACATGACTTAGTGACTAAAAATAAAATCCCATATTTATTATATATTTTTTACAAAGGTGAAATTATCATTCATATTATTATAGTGTGTCCTGCTTTCTTTGCTTTATACGAAACCATAGGCATTTTTCTCCTGTCATCCAATTTTCTTTGAAAACACCATAATATATTCAGTCATATGGATGTCATAATATTCCATCATATGGATATGTCATCATATGAATGTAATTTAGTCTTGCTGTTTTGTAGAACATTTTTGAAAATGATTTTCCCTTTAAAAATACCACAGTACACCTTTCTGTACATAAACCTTTGCGTTTTAATGCCTCTCTGAAACAAATTTTCAGAAGGGGAATGCACAGGTCATAAACTATTGAAGGCTCTTGATAGGTATGGCCAGAGCATTTTCTAGAATGTTGCATCTGTTTATGCTCCAGCTGCAGCCTATGAGAGTATCGGTTGTACCGAAAGCAGCCAGTTTGATTTGGCTGCTGTCCAGATTCCTAACGGAGCCTTTCTCAGACTCGGTGTGGATGCTCTTGTTTAGTTTCCAGGCCACACTAGATAACAGGCTTCCGGAGAGCACAGAGTAAGTCCCCAGTGCCTGCCCTATCGCAGACTTGCAATAAAATGCAGGTTTGTTGAATACATGCTTGTGTGTCTGAATGCGTGAGCCACAAAGTGTAGGAGGGAAGTCTCCCTTGACAACTGGGAAGAGAGTAGAACTCCTGTCAATGTCCCAGAGCGTCTTATCAATGTACTTTCAGGAAGAGGGAAACCCAGCAATACACAAGTGCTTGTCTGAAAGCCAGCTCCACAGTCTCCATGTGAGCCTGAGAGGCTTGTAGATCATCCACAGGGTTGAAATTCACTTAAAAGAGAAGTCTTGGCTGCTGACTCCCTGGCAACCTTTATCTGTGTTCTCAACAGCCTGGCGAAGGAGGCATTCATTTTTAGGTGGGACTCAGAGAAGTTCTGTAATTATTTAAAAAAAAAATTGTTTATGAATTTTTTGGCTGTGCTGGGTCTTCTTTGCTTTGTGGGCTTTTTCTCTAGTTGTGGTGAGCAGGGGACTTGTCATTGCTGTGGCTTTTCTTGTTTCAGAGCACGGACTTAAGGGTGTGCTGGCTTCAGTAATTGGGGCTCCCGGGCTCTGGAGCACAGGCTCAGTAGTTGTGGCGCATGGGTTTAGTTGCCCTGCAGCATGTGGGGTCTTCCTGGACCAGGGATTGAACCTGTGACTCCTGCATTGGCAAGCGAGTTCTTTACTTCTGAGCCACCAGGAAGTCCTGTAACTAACCTATGGTAACAGAGCACTGTGGTCTAAATACTTGTGTCCTCTCAAAATTCGTGTGTTGAAATCCTGGCTTTCAAAGATGATGACATCAGGAGAGAGAATTTGGGAGATGCTTTGGTATTGAGGATGTAGCCTTCATGAATGGGATTAGTGCCCTTCTAAATGAGAGTCCAGGGAGCTCCCGGCCCCTTCCGCAATGTGAGGGTGCAGAGTGAAGGTGCCAGCTATGAGGCAGGAAAGACCATGCTGGCACCTTGATCTTGGATTCCCAGGCTTCAGAACTGGAAGACACTGATTTCTGCCATTTATAAGCCACCCACCCTGTAGGGTTTTGTGTAGGAGCCTGAAGACACACCGCTGGCTAGTGTCAGAGGTGGGATTCCTACTAAGGACCTAACTTCCGGGTGCAAAGTGGGGGTTAGTGTCTGTATGAAAACCTCCTTTCTGTGACTGAGGAGAAGAACTAGATAGCAGGGTGATTCCTCAATTGGAAGGAAAATGTACAGCTGCTCAACAATGATAAGACATAATACACAGCCCTGGGAGGCACTGTGCACTCAGTAGTTCTAACCAATGTGAGGAGGGAATTCAGATATGAGGGAGTTTGGGTAGGACCTGGCCTGAGATATTGTGACACCGTGGAGTGATTCTCTGCACACCTGCACCATTCCCAGGAGGGAGACGGTTTGCAGCACCTAGAGAGGGAAGTCTTTTCCTGGGAAGCTGTGCCTTGATCATGCTCTCAGTGTTGTGGGAACAGCCTGCCCCCTAAACAGGAAGCAAGAGTGGAGGGGGCGTGGAGAGAAAACCAAAACCAAACCCAACTCATGGCTATGTCTTTCTTTTTGCAAAAGTGAAAGACACTGCTGTTGGACACATTCACACACCCACACATACCCCTCACCCCATCCCCTACCCCCCCAGATAGGGTTTCCTGTGTGTTCTCTGCATTGCCTCTGCCTTCAAAGGGGAGGCCTGGATGTATTTAATCACTCTTTTCTTGGATATTTTACGATGAGATTTTCCATTTTAAGAAAAGCCACGGTATACATTTTTATACATGTATCTTTGAGCTTTATATTCTTCCTTTGAAACAAGAATGGTAAGTAACTTATTCTTGGTATTAGAGTGAAACTGAGTGTAAGCCACTCTACTGGCAGCAGTAACAGGTGTCTTGGGGCAAACTGTAGCCCCATCATGATTTCCACTAGTCTGCACTGGATCACTCCAAAATACACGTGAAGGAAAAATGCAACATCTGCTTTGCAGATGTGGTGCTTAGCACCTCTCTTCTTCCAGATAGTCTCCTCAAAGCCTTTTCATCTCTGAACTCTGGAGTTGTCACTGTCCTCCTCCTCATATTTTTGTAATACACAGTCTGACTTTCCATCAACCTAGTGTTGTGGTAGAAGTGGACGAGGGGGAAGTGAGATGAATCTAAAATAGCTGGCTATTGGGTTTCCTGTTAAATAGGATGTGGTCAATTAATTTTGGTTATCGGTGGGCCTAGTTCAGGCCCTCTTGCAACACTGGGTGTGCAGAGGACCCCAGAGCGTGGTGGTCTCTGTCTGGGCTGAAAGCAGTTTAAGAAGCACGGGGACCCAGCAGCCACCTTGAAAAAAACCAGTGTGATTTAGCTCTTTGGGAAATAAAGGTGATGTTCCCTGTAGCCCTCAGTGGTGGCAGGCAATCTCAAGAGCTCCAGGTCTAGGCAGTGGCTGGAATCATCTAGTCTCTGGTTGTTTGTGGGCTAATACACAGTGGTTTGGTTCCTAATGCACAGTGTGAGCAGCTGTGACCTGGTCCCTCCTTTCCAGGGTTTTGTTGGACGGAGGTTGGCTTCTCTGGTGGCTCAGAGGGTAAAGCGTCTGCCTGCAGTGCAGGAAACCCAGGTTTGATCCCTGGGTCAGGAAGAGCCCCCGGTCTTCCTGGGGCAAGGAAGGAAGGAAATGGCAACCCACTCCAGTACCCTTGCCTGGAAAATCCCATGGACAGAGAAGCCTGGTAGGCTTCATTCATGGGGTCACAAAGAGTCGGGCACAACTGAGCAACTTCATTTTCACTTTATTTTCAAACTAGAAATGACAACATGGAAGGTGAAGGGTGAGGAAATGTTCAACGGCCAGTTTCAGAAATATACCTGTCTTTGCAGCATTTCCAGACATGCTTCAGATATCTGAGGAAGTCTTAAGATAGTGGTTAGATTTGTTTTGTTTTGACCATGTTACATGGCTTGCAGGATCTTAGTTTCCTGATCCGAGATTGAACCTGTCCCCGAGTGAAAGCACTGAGTCTTAACCATTGGACTGCCAGAGAGTTCTCAGAAGTCTTTTTAAAAATTTATTTAATTATATTGAAATATAATTTATTTGCAGTGTTGTGCTACTTTCAAGTATATAGCAAAGTGATTCAGTTACATATTATATGTGGTCAGTCTCTCAGTCATGTTCTACTCTTTGTGGTTTTATGGACTGTAGCCTGCCAGGCTCCTCTGTCCATGGAATTTTCCAGCCAAGAATACTGGAGTGGGTTGTCACTTCCTTTTCTAGGGGATCTTTCCCACCCAGGGATTGAACCCACATCTTTTGCATCTCCTACATTGGCAGGTGGATTCTTTACCATTGTGCCATCTGGGAAGCCCCATATGTATATGTGTGTGTGTGTGTATATATATATATATATTCTTTTTAGATTCTTTTCTTGTTTTAGGTTATTGTGAGGTAATTGCAAGGAAGGCTGGGCAAGGTAGTCTTTATTCTGTGTGGTCATGTACTCAGCTAAAATGTTGACCTTTTAGCTTTAAAGAGTAGTGGGGGAGGGGGAGGGAGAGAGAGGGAGGGAGGGAGAGAGAGGGAGGGAGGGAGGGAGGGAGGGAGGGAGGGAGGGAGGGAGAGAGACCGACAGAGAGAAAGTATATTGAGGGATAACCAGTAGATCTGCTACATTAAGGTTCTACACTTCAGACTGTTAAGTGCTCAACCTTTATTAAAGGCAAGTATATTTTATAACTTTCTGCCTGGTCGGTGTGCTGTGCTGGATGATGCCCCTCCAAAATTCATGTCCTTCCTTGAACCTCAAATTTTGACCTGATTTGGAAATATAGTTGTTGCAGATGTTATTAGTTAAGAAGTCATATTGAAAGAAGCACCATGGGGGAGGGGAGGGTCCCTAATCCAATATAACTGGTGAACTTAGAAGAGATGCAGAGACACAGGAGTACTCATGGGAGGAAGGTCATGGACAACAGAGGTGAAGACTGGAGTGATGCTGCCACAGGCCAAGGGATGCCAAGAGCCACCAGAAGCTGGAAAAACAAGGAAGGATCCTCGCTTAGAGGCCTTGGAGGCCTTGCTGGCATAGCCTTGCCAGCACCCTGATTTTGGACGTCTAACCTCTGAAACTGTGAGGGGATAAATTTCTGTTGTTTTGAACTGTGGAGCTTGTGTACTTTGTTACAGTAGCCTGAGGAATTGAATACAGTCAGGAAGAATGCATTTCTGGCCTTGACCCAGTGGGAATTGTTTCCAACTGGAGTCAGTAGGCTTCTCAGCTTTGCCCTCTGTCCACGTGTGACTCAATTGAGGTCACAGTCCAGGGACATTGTAGGTTGTCAATGATATACAGCTATGATAATTGTCAGTCTGATAGAAGATCAGACATTAAACAGATACACGAAAAGGTGAAGGTGTTAGTCACTTTGCAACCCCATGGACTGTAGCCTGCCAGGTTCCTCTGTGCATGGAATTCTGGCAAGAATACTGGAGTTGGTAGCCATTTCCTCCTCCAGGGGTTCTTCCTGCCTCAGGGATGGAACCCAGGTCTCCTGCATTGCAGGCAAAATCCTTTACTGCTGAGCCACCAGAGGTATATTTACTAGCAATTAATTGTCATACAAAAGAAAAGGATATCTCTTTTGTTATATGGAAGGAAAGGGTATCAAGAAAGGCCATAGCAAGGAAACCTAGTCTTGTGTTGGCTGATGGGGTTGGGGGCAGTGGTGGTGGTCACTGAAGGTTTTCTCTCCTGAGAAAGCTGCACTGGAGCTAAGACATGGATGAGTGAGAGTTAGGGCAAAGATGGGAAGGGAGTGGGGACCACTTTCTTTGGGAAACATGGCTTGGATGTCAGGAGCTCACAAACATGGGTGCTCTCTGGGGAGTTACATTTCCAGGCCCCACCCCAGACCTTATCTGTCAGGCTTTGGGGAGAGCGCTCTCTGAGACTGTGGGGTCCAAAAGTGCGTGTTTCTTTAACTTGTCCTTGGCCCTTGTGGGGGCAGGGATTGTTGTGCTGGGGCATCACCTGCACACCTGCAGAGCTTGCTCAGAATGCAGACTTAGGGTTGGATTCCGTAGATTTGAGGTGGAATTTAGGAGTCTGGGCTTCCCTGGTGGCTTAGAGAGTAAAGAATCTGCTTGTAATGCAGGAGACCCGGGTTCAATCCCTGGGTCAGGAAGATCCCCTAGAGAAGGGAATGGCAACCCACTCTAGAATTCTTGCCTGGAGAATTCAAAGAACAGAGGAGTCTGATGAGCTGCAGTCCTTGGGGTCGCAGAGAGGTGGGCATGACTGAGTAACTAACACTTTCACTTTCAGGAATCTATTTACCAAACAAACTCTCCCACCCCGCTTCCCCTCGTGGTTCTGACATAGGAGTTCCCTGACCTCATTTTGAGAAACACATCCGTGGAAGGTTGGATGACTGAAAAACCTGCAGTTGATCTTTGCAACAGCAAATGATTCCAGTGGAGAATAAAAGGGGTCACCGCAGGAATGCCTGTGTTTGATGTTAGAAAGTTGAGAGGGAGCAGGTCAGACTTGTAGCAGCAAGGGGGTGCCTGGGATGGCAGGTCGCAAGAAGGGTCCATGGCCACTGGGAACTGTTCAAGGCCTTCATCCCACCCAGAGGGTGAACGCAGCACCTCTGACACCCAGTTCTGACTTGGGGCCGATTGGCTCCTGTCCAGTTGTGGCAGCAGTAAAATACTGTCTGTTGTCAGACTTGGGAGCTGGGTCGTGGGGAGCCTTAAATTCAGATTCATAGCTTGGTCTTGTTCACAGTGCTTTTCTGATCAGTGGGGCTCATCATAGCACTTGAGCTGAAAATGGAAGCAGTGGGAAAATGAAAAGGCCTCTGACCACAGACTTCCTCCTGACCCGCCTTCCTGCTGGCCCGCCTTCCTCCTCCACTTGGGGTACACCTCTGGTTGTAATTACCAACATGCCATTTTTAGGTGGCAGGGCGATCTAAGGTGAATTGGGGCTTTGCACAGCTTGTCTTGGTTTGAAGCTGGAGCATAAATTATCACGCAGCTCCGTGTGTGTGTATCCATGTGTGTGTCCATGTGTGTGTGTGTGTGTGTGTCTGTGTCTCTGTGTCTCTGTGTGTCCCTGTGTGTCTGTGTGTCTCCCCCTGCCTCTCACTTCCTTCTCTTCTCTGCTGGGGATTCAGTGCTTCCTGCCCTCTGAGCCTCACTTTGCTGGATGGCTTCCATCCTGTGAGACTGCAGCTAGTCATTCCTTCTTGACCTTTAGATTTTTCTCTTTAGGGAAAATATGATCGTTAGTCTGTATTCTCGAGCAGATATATTTGACTCACAGGCCACCTTCCCACCTCACTTCGCATCCATGGAAGAAAAGCATTTTTAAAATCCATGTACATATCTTCTTAATTTTTATTTTATATTGGAATAGTGTTGACTAATAATGTTGTGTTTCAGGTGTACAGCAAAGGGATTTAGTTATACAGATACATGTATCTATTCTTTTTCATATTCTTTTCCCATTTAGGTTATTACAGAATACTGAGCAGAGTTACAGAAATGAATACTAGGTGAGAGGACCAGCTGTATGGCCATTGGCTGTTCTGGTGGACATCCTTGCTTTTGGAAATGATGACTTCAGCTTCTGGGGGTCTGACTTTGGCCTGTGGGCCATATATTGTGGCTGGACAGTGGGGTGGATTAGCCAGAGTCTGATCCTGGGCCTCGCAGACTTGTGTGCTGGGGAACTGGAGAGAGCCAGGCCGAGTTCTTGGGCTGCCTGTTCTGCTTCATTCCTCTGGATGGTGAGATTGTCTCGAGGGTGTGTTCCTGGAACTTTTCAGCCAGGCTTCACCATGGTGTGTATTTGATGACCACACACTAAAGGCTTGACTGCCAGGGCCGCTCCCTAGGACAACCCTAATCGTGGAATCTCAGAGCTGGAAAGAGCCCCCGGGCAAATCTGAGGGAGGAGACCTTCCCTGGGATGAGGGAGACCCCCAACTTGGGGCTCCAGTTCCAAAGCCAGGACTTCTGATGGAGAAGCCTGTTTAAAAGCACTGGAGGACTTGCCAGCTTTCTACCTTTTGTTTTGTTTTGTTTTCTTACCAGCTTTCTACTTTTGTTACACAAATTAATACTGGTCCAGTGGAGCAGTCTGGGAGAGCTAGGTTTTTATAAAGAGACAGACCCAGATAAGAGTTAAGACTAAGCAGCCAACCACATTTCCGGTCTGAGCTATTTTTAAGTCTCACCTTGTTTTTGGTGCATCCATTGGTGGATGCTGGGTAAATGAAGAACCCAGCCTCGAGTGATTTTTATTTCTTTTTGCCTAAAAATAGCCTTCTTCCCCTCCCATGACTGTCAAAAATTCTTGCTTGTAATGACCCATTGTTCCCAAGAATTGCTCTAGACTTCTCACAGTGGCACCTCTTCTCGCGTGCCTACTGCTTGTGCTGCCCAGTGTACTTTAGAAGCAATGCCTTGTTTGATATTAATTCAACTTTAGAGGGGTTCTCAATGTCCTTATTTTATAGGTGAGTAAGTTGGGCTTGGAGAGGCAGGGAAATTTCTTTCAAGGTCACTGCTAAGTTGTTTCAGTCGTGTCCGACTCTGTGCGACCCCAGAGACGGCAGCCCACCAGGCTCCCCCGTCCCTGGGATTCTCCAGGCAAGAACACTGGAGTGGGTTGCCATTTCCTTCTCCAATGCATGAAAGCGAAAAGTGAAAGTGAAGTCGCTCAGTCGTGTCTGACTCTTAGCGACCCCATGGACTGCAGCCCACCAGGTTCCTTTGTCCATGGGGTTTTCCAGGCAAGAGTACTGGAGTGGGGTGTCATTGCCTTCTCCTCAAGGTCACTAATGGAACTTAATTCACTGGTTTGTTTTGCATTGAGAAACCTGTTATAAAGGCACTTGGAACAGTATGTATGCTTTTGTTAAAAAAAAAAAAAAGTGAATCTTCCTGGGTAGGAGGTAGGGTTATAGGCCATTTTATTGTTGCTATTTCCTTGTATGTATTCTTTGCATACTGGTAAACTTTTCAGAGAGGTGTTATCTGAGGGCTAAACTTTTGATGTGGATGGCGACTTTTTTCTTTTGTGTTAGATTAGCTGGTGAGGGGCTGCTTCTGGGAGTTAGGCTGTGTACGTGGGACTAGCGTTTGAGAGGAGGAGAGGAAAAGGAGGCTTCTCTGTCCCAAGAGGGAAGTTCAAGTCAAAGCACCAGAGAGACTGAGGATTTGCTCCATCAGCTAGAGCAGCCGCAGAGTGGAGCAGTGTGTGTGTGTGGGTGTGTGTGTTTTCTCACTGTTCTGGAGGCTGGAAGCCCAAGATCAAGGTGTGGGCAGGTTTGGTTTCCTCTGAGGCCTCTCTCCTTGGTGGGTGTAGGAGGCTGTCTTCTCCCTGTATTTTTACATCATCTTTCCTTTTTGTGCACGCATCCCTGGAACCTCTTTTTGTGTCCAGGTTTCCTCTTCTTGTAGCGACACCAGTCAGATTGGATTAGTACCTACCCTGAGTGTGTGGTTAGTCATTCAGTCATGTCCGACTCTTTGTGACCCTATGGACTGTATGTAGCTCACCAGGCTCCTCTGTCCATGGAATTCTCTAGGCAAGAATACTGGAGTGGGTTGCCAGGCCCTCCTCCAGGGATCTTCCTGACCTAGGGATCGAACCCGGTTCTCCTGCATTGCAGGCTTATGCTTTACCGTCTGAGCCACCAGGGAAGCCTAGTACCCACCCTAATGACCTTCCTAAAACTTCAGTTACCTCTTGAAAGACCCAGGCTCTAAATACAGTCACATTCTGAAGTCCTGGGGGTTAGGACTTCAGCATTGGGATTTTGGAGAGATGCAGTTCAGCCCTTCACAACCATGGTTGGCTTATCTGGGCAGAGACCTATGCCTCCAGCATTTCAAGGGAGCCAAGGGCTATTGGGCCTCCCATGTAGTCTATCTCAGGAGTGTGAAGGTGAAAGCAAGTCTTCGACCAAGTTCTGCCTCATGTACATTTCCAGAAGGCAGCCACATAAATGTTCCCGTGAAGCTCATCCTTGGAATCTGGCCAAGTGCAGTTGTCTATACTTGCAGGCTCTCTGACTGCATCTTGCGTGGAGGTTTCCCTCACAGTAGAAGAGAAAGTTCTGGAGCCAGTTCAGCTCTCTTTTTAATTGAAGCAGGCATCAACATCCTCGGCAGACATTGGCTCACAGAGCAAGCAATGCTCTGGGTCAGAGTGTGCTCTGAAAGATGAGGGTCTTGGCCTACAGTTTGCTGAGGAAAAGTGGAAAAGTTTAGCCTAGCCATCTTGAACACCACTCACTTCATGGATACAAGATTATTTCTAACATTAGCTAAGCTAAATTTCCCAACTTCTGGTCCCTGTGGGAGATAAAGATTGTGAATGCGCTATTAGATGGCCAATGGAGAGTGGGCTTCTGATGTCATCTCTCAAATACTGAGCACCCCCAGCAGTGTGTGTTTCCTGTTTAGGGACCTTTGAGGTTACCTGACTGCCCCTAGCTTAAGATAGACATACACTGTATCACGCAGCTGATGCCAAAGTGTAAATCGCAGACAACATAAGAGTTTGTCAGAAAACTTCACCATATCAACATTGTATCTTGAGCCTGCCCTGTTCCCAGATCAAGATAGAAGCACAGTGATTTATTTCTTTTTTTGAAAAGTTCAACAAAAATCAAGAGGGAGATTGGGTTTGAAGCTGCATTTTTATTATATGTTAGGTCTTGAAAATGTTTTTGCTGAACATTGGTTAGGGGAATTGACAAGTAGAAAGGGGCCTTCTTTCAATCTTTGAAAAGAGAGAATAGATTCATCTCAAGAACTGACATCTGAAAAAACAAACAAAAAAAGCTTTAGTGTGTGTGATCTGTCTGAAGAGATAACAGTTACATCTCAGGAGTGCCTATTTTTGAACTGTTTCCAAAATTCTAGAACCAGATTTGAGAAATAATAAAATATTGACCATCATTCAAAGAGAAACACACAGGGTGATCTTTGGCAAAGCTTGTCATTTTGCTTACATTTTACTCAGTTCTCTGACTTGTTGGGAGTCCCTGCTGTGGACCAGGTCCTCTGCTGCATGCCAGGGGTAGTCTCTGACTTTTTTTGGTCTCTATCTTCACATCAAGTTTAGTGGAAACGGTATATTGAATCATTTATCCAACAAGCATTTCTGAGAGCCTGGTGTGTTCAGACATGGTTCCAAGCTTTCAAGTATTCTCTTATTGGGTACACAGAAAATGCACATCCTGTTAGATTTTCTCCAGATATTTCCTTTCGTGACCATTGGAGAGAATCCTGTTATTGCCAGTCCCATCGACTGTACCCACTTCATTTGATCCAGACTTTTCTGAGAGTGATCTGGGGTAGGACAGACAGGAGAATTTAGCTAGAGCATCTAAATAAAATCCACAGGGACTTCCCTGGCAGTCCAGTGGTTAAGACTTTGCCTTCCAATGCAGGGGTCATGGGTTCGATTCCTGGTTGGGGAACTAAGATCCCACCCACCTTGCGGCCAAAAAACCAAAACATAAAACAGAAGAAATATTGTTAATAAATTCAATAAAGACTTTAAAAATGTCCACATTAAAAAAAAAATCTTTAAGATAGATACTAAAAAAAAAAAAACCACACACACACACACACAGAAAAACCCCAACTAAAACATGACATCCATGTACCCACCATCCAACTAGAGAAATATAACATTACAGATATAATTGAAGCCCAGTATATACTACCTGTGTCCTCCAGAAAGATATGCCTAAGTCCACGTCCCTGTCCCTTATAAACGTGACCTTATTTGGAAACGGGGTCTTCATCATTGCAGTTACCTTAAGGTCTAATTTAATGGAATCACTCTGGATTTGGGAGGGCCCTAAATGGACTGAGAGCTGTCCTTATCAGAGAAAGAGGAGTGAGTTTTGAGACACCGACACAGGGAAGAAGGTCATGTGAAAGCAGAGGCAGAGACTGGAATCGTTGTGCCACAAGCCAAGGAGGGCCAGGGGCCACTGGAAACTGGAGTTGGCAAGGAGAGTTCTCCCATAGAGCAGCTTGCTTTCAGACTTCTGGCCCCTAGAACTGTGACAGAGTAACTTCTATGTTATTTTTTTAAACAACAAAACATAAACAATTTTATGCTGTTTTAAGTCCAAATAAACAAACAGGTGAATAGAATCCACATTATGAAGAGTTGCCACTCATCCCCATGATCTGTTCTTTATGCAATAGTTTGAAAGAGATTTTTAAAGACAAAAATCCAGAGATTCCCACTGTGCTTAGGATGGATTTCTGACCATTACTTCCTAGGTTCTATAAGATGCTTCAAGACCAGGCCCTTGCTCACCTTTCTGACTGTTTCCTGCTGCCCTTGGCCTCACTGGCCATGCTTCAGTCACGTGGATCTTCTTTCTGTCTCAAAAATGGCTCCAGGAAATTTGTACTTGCTAGTCTCTCTACAGAAAATGCTGTTGTTCCTAAAGACTGCCTAATGTCCATGAATTAGTCTCTGCTTACATGTTTTCCCCACTTGGAGACACCATCCCTGACCATCTGTTCTAAAGAATTCCCTCATTACATTACCCTCTTTTATTTTCTTCAAAGCACATATCACTCTTTGATATTGATTTCTTCTTTTTGTTTTTTACCTCCCCCACCCCAGTCAGTGTAGAGGCTGCCTGTGGGCAGAACCTTAGTCTGTTCATCCCTCCCTGGGTATCCCTGGCATGTACCTGACTGCCAGCTCCAAAGTAGGAACTCAATAAATATTATTGTTGACTCACTGAATGAATAAAATCCTGCTAATGCACTTTGGAAGTTATGAATAAAGAATGGAATTCCTGTTTGAAATTATACTTTTGGCTGTTGAATGGTCCTTCTGGAACAAGATTCAGCTTGGAGATACCACCATGGGGTATGAGATCAGTTGTGCTGATGAAGGTTTTATTAACAAGCATCCAGGATGTAGCTGAGGAAAATTTTGGGGTTGAAATCCTGTGCCACACTTCCCCATCGTTCTCTTTCCTGCTTTCAGCTGAGTTGGATTTTCTTGAGCAGAAAGAGAAAGCTCAGAAAGTGAAACAAGACAGTAATCGAATGGTGTGTTACAGCTCAGCAGTTTGCTGGCAGCAGGGTAGCTTCACTTACTCACAAGCACAGGGGAACCTCTGATCTGTGTGTACCTGGAACCTGGTGTCTATCGACAGCACATGGTCTTGATTGCATTCTCATTAGATGATGGAGGTAGAAAAGAACATTTTTATCTGGAACCCGGTAGGCTTCCTTAGGACATGTAATTGACTCTATTTTAATAGACACAGATGTTTTCAGAGGGACCCAGGTATTCCCTCAACAGATACTGAGTACGTCCTTTCAGGTGTGAGAGGCTGTGTGTATACTGCTGAGTAATCTAGGCATGCTGGTTTGTAAGGCTAGTTGATTGGACCTGTCCTGGGTGTGTGCTAGTCGCTCAGTCGTGTCTAGCTCTTTGCAACCCCAAGGACTGTAGCTGCCAGACTCCTCTGTCCATGGGATTCTCCAGGCAAGAATACTGGAGTGGGTAGCCATTTCCTTCTCCAGGGGGGATCTTCCCAACCCAGGGATAGAACCCAGATTTCCTGCATTGCAGGCAGCTTCCTTACCTTCTGAGCCACCAGGGAAGCCCCTGACCCGTGTAAGAGAGATGGAAATAATATATGCAAATATGTCAAATGCTTCATAAATGGCAACGGCATTTCTCACGAATGTGGGAGGTGTGCTGGGGAAGTGAACTTCAGGTTGGCAGTGGAGGGACCGTTTGAAGGCCTGAGGATGAGAGCAGCCAGCAAAGCTTCCCTCCCTTCATCCTTTTCCCTACCCCAACTCTGGCTCAGGCTCATGCTGGCAGTGACTCACCCTGAGAGCAAGGGAAGGAGGAGAGGAACTTGTATATAAGAACACAGGTTTAAGGTCTCTGGAGGGCAGTCCCTTCTGAAGCATCTCATCGCTTGGTGTGATGCTCCCTGGGGTCTGACATGCACAGAAACGTGCTTTTCGTTATCTGTGACCCAGTCGCTCTATAAGGACTGGAGGCCAGGGGCTGATGGATAGAACTGGGCTCATTCCCCCAACACTCCGCAGGATCCCCTCTAAAGGGATGCCCTGGAGGTGGAAAGATAGAGCCTGCACCTCTCAGCAGAGCCCGGGACTTGGCAGCTTGCTGCTGGACCCCTCTGGCCTCACTGGTATCTCTAAGCCCTCACTGCCTTGGAGCCATCGCATCACATATTCAACGTTCCTTATCAAGGCTCTTATTTGAAAATTTCGGTGATAACATCTCTGAAATGAAAAGTAGGGTCTCCACTTCTGAGGATGTGATGAGTGAGCTGGAGGGAGTTTCCCAGGGGAAGAATTTTGTCTCCAAGCTCTGAAATAGAATCCATTCTCAGTCAGAAGGTTTCTTTTCAAGTTAATTGCCTCCAAACCCCTCCAGTCTTGAGCCCCTCCCTGAGTGGAGGACTCCCAGCGGTGAGCTCCACAGCTTCTCGAGCAATCTTGTCGGCAAACAGTGTGTGTGTGTCAGTCGCCTCAGTCGTGTCTGGCTCTTTGCAACCCCATGGTATAGCCCTCCAGGCTCCTCTGTCCAAAGAATTCTCCAGGCAAGAATACTAGAGTGGGTGGCTATTTGTTTCTCCAGGGGATAAAAAAATCCCCCAATAAGTGTACAGTTCAGTAATGTTAGGTGTATTCCAATCATTGTGCAACACATCTCCAGGACTCTTTGCTTGCTTGCAAAACTGTATCCGTTAAACAATTCCCCATTGCGCCCTACTGCCAACCTCCGGCAAGCACTATTTTACTTCTTGTTTCTTGAATTTTGACTCTTGGTATGTGTCTTGTGTCTGACTTATTTCACTTAGCACAATGTCCTCAAGGTTCATCCACGCTGTAGCATGTGTCAGAATTTCCTTCCCTTTTAAAGGCTGAATAATATTCCATTGCATGTATTTATCACATTTGCTTTATCCATTTATCCATCAGTGGCTGTGTGGATTGCTTCTACCTCTTGGCTATTGTGAACAGTGGTGTTGTGAACATCAGTTTGCTAATGCCTGTTTGAGATCCTACTTTCCCTTCTTTCAGACATATGTCCAGAAGTGGGATTGCTGTGTCACATAATAATCCTGTTTTTAATTTTTTGAGGAACCTCTGTACTGTTTTCTGTTGCAGCCACACCATTTTATAGTCTTACAAACAGTGTATGAGGGTTCTGATTTCATTACATCCTCACTGGCATGTGTTATTTTCTGTTTTCTTGATGGTAGCCATCCTTGTGGGTACGAAGCAGTATCTCATTATGGTTAAAAAATGCAGTTTTGTAACTTTATACTTTCTATTGTAATCAATATATAGATTGGAACTAATCTAAACTAATGGGCTTCCCAGGTGGCTCTGTGGTAGAGGACCCGCCTGTCAATGCAGGAGATACAAGAGATGCAGGTTGGATCCCTGGGTCAGGAAGATCCCCTGCAGCAGGAACTGGCAACCCACTCCAGTATTCTTGCTTGGAGAATCCCCATGGACAGAGGAGCCTCGTGGGCTACAGTCCATGGGGTCGCAAAGAGTCAGACGTGACTGAGTGACTGAGCATGCAATCCAAACTAATAGCAGCTGTTTATTGAATGTTCACTAAATCTTCCAAATACCTTGTGTGACTTAACTCTCACTGTGATTCTGAGGAGGGTTCCGATTTTTACTCCCATTTTACAGATGAGGAAATTGAGGCTCAGAGACTTTTGAGTAACTTACCCAAGATCATACAACTAGTAAAGGCATATGTCTGGATTTGAACCTGGCTGTCTGGCTTCCAGAGACTTCTCTACGTCCTTCTTCCTAACTAACTAAGCTTTTCAAAATTCATATCCTGAGCTGAACCATATCACGGAAGGTTTAATGGACAATGAGATCCTTTCTCGAGAGCAGACTTCCTTCGTGGCTCAGGAGTGGAAGATTCCAGAATAAGGCCCATGCCACAGTCATCATCGAAATGTCCTGTAGCACATGCACCCCACAAACAGTGGCCAAGTCACTTAAGCCCTTGGCTTGTAAAAGACTATTTTTGGCCTGAGTTCCCCTAAGTCTTGAGTAAATAATAGAAAAAAGTGAAGAAAGAGACACACAATTTTGAATATTTTTTTTCTTGGCACTATTCTGCTCCTGAATTTGGTTTGTATTCTCTATGTGTGTGTGTTGGGGGGTGTAATAGAAAAAAGTGAAGAAAGAGACACACAATTTTGAATATTTTTTTTCTTGGCACTATTCTGCTCCTGAATTTGGTTTGTATTCTCTATGTGTGTGTGTTGGGGGGTGAGGGATGTTGCATTAATGAGTTATTATTGCATTAGAAGCTTTATTTCTTTGAGTCCCTGGATTTTCTAGAAAGCCATGGGAGCACTGAAATGCCTGCCAGTTTAAAAATAGCTGTCAAATACAGCTTTTCCTTGATATTCTCAGGGGCTTGATTCTAGAATCTCCTGAAGATACCAGAATACTTGGGTGTCCAAGTTCCTTATATAAAATTGTGTAGTCTTTGCTTATAATCTATGCCTGTCGTCCTCTGCACTTTAAAATCACCTCTAGATTACTTGCGATACCTAATACAATGTAAATCATGTGTAAATAGTAAATACAATGTGAATGCTGTTCCTGTGAATGTTAAATTCAAGTTTTGGTTATGGAACTTTCTGGAAATTTGTTTTTAAGTGGAAGCAAGTTTATTCTATAGAAAGAACGTTGTCCCGCTCAGAAGGTGAGAGCCTAGAAAATTAAAAAAGTATATTTTTGTTCCTTGTTTGGTTGAATCCATCGATGTGGAAGCTGCAGATATGGAGGGCTGACTATATTTGGTTTATTTTTTGTTAATTTTTATCTTATCTGATTGTGTGTTTTTTTTTTTTTTGAGATAAGAAAAGCAGAATTTATTTATTTATTTATTTATTAGTTTTTAAATAACACTTTACAAATATTGTGTGTGCTTCACTGCATGTCATGTGGAATCTTAGTTCCCATACCAGGGATAGAACCCGCACATGCTACAGGAAGCAGGGAGTTTTAACCAGTGGACCACCAGGGAAGCTCCCTAATTGTTTTTGATTAGGCCTAATATTACTCAAGTTTCCTTTAGGGTGTTATGGAAGTGACTGCTGGCCGCAATTCCCCATATCACTTCTAAAGTTTGCGTTGGATTATTGTATTAACAGACTCTTCAAATTACATTAGGAAAAATACATTACATTATTTTAAGCCAGGGGAGCAATTCCACACTCACATCTGCTAATCCTATTAGTAAATAATGGCCCAGAGCCCATGAAATCTGCAGGTCCCTTCCTCACTCTTGGAGACGCCCTGTTTACAGTTGTCTTGTTTTGACACTGTAAAATCAAATCTCCATTAAGAACTCAACTCACAGATTAATCCCCTGAAATTTTTTTTTTTTTAAACAAGATCAAAAACCCCCATGATGTGTGATTTCCTGTCACAACATCCTGGACAGAGTTTGAAGGATGAGTTTTCTGGTGTTCTTAGGATCGTTGAACTGGGGAGTCTGAAAAAATTTGCCATCTAGAAACAGTCTTTCCACTGGAGCTGGGGAAGGGAGGCCTTGCTCATCCGCATCTTGGGCTCAGACCTACCTCTGTTCTTAAGCTTGGGGGCTATTTAGCCACCTTCTAACTGAGTGACTTGTAAGGAGAATATCTGCCTCATGGGAACTCTGCAGAGAGTTAACAAACGGAGGTGCGTCAAGGACCGGGCATAATCTGATTATCAGATGCCTTAAGTGCAGTGATCCCCAACTTTTTTGGTACCTGCAACCGGTTTTGCAGAGGACAGTTTTTCCACAGACCAGGGGATGGCGGGGATGGTTTCAGGATGATTCAAGGACATTATATTTGTTGTGCCCTTTATTATTATTACATCAGCTCCACCTCAGATCATCAGGCGTTAGGTCCCGGAGTTTGGAGAGCCCTGCTTTAAAGGACAGTTACTGTCATTGTCTTTTGTTTTGGGCTGAATTGCTTCCCCTCCTACTTTCATACATGGAAGTCTTAACCCCTGTGACCTCAGAATGTGACTGGAGACAGGGTCATTAAAGAGGTGACTGGGTTAAAATGAAGTCACTTGGCTGGACCCTAATCCAGTCTGACTAGTGTCTTTGTAAGAGGAAATTTGGACGTACAAAGGGTCGGCAGAGGTCCACGCTCACAGAGGAAAGACCATGTGTGGACGTGGGGAGAAGGTGGCCGTCTGCAAGCTGAAGAGAGAGCCCTCAGAAGAAATCAGCCCTTCCCTGCCTCCTTGATCTTGGACCTCTAGCCTCCAGAACAGTGAGACAGTAAATGAACATTTTCTCAGCCCCCCAGTCGGTGGTATTTTTTATGGCAGTCCTAGCAGACTCATACATGATTTCATTCCTCTGATGGTGTCACAACTTCTCGAGTACCTTGTGAATGAAAAAAAAAATTTAACATTCTGTTTTCTCTAAAAATAGTTTCTTTGGAGTTTTCGTCTTTAGCTGTTTTCTGGGAGGGGCTGAAGTTCTTGGCCCCCACTGACCTCTCTCTGGTATGTTGATTTCTGTATGTCTTCTTTGTCCCATCCTTTCCTAGGTCCTGGGTCAGGGACAAGGGTGAGAGATTGGATGGAGAGGAGGAGGGCCATGTGCCAGCAAGCCTGCTGAAGGCACCTATGCCTTGACAAGGCCACTCTGCCCTGCAAGAGCTGCTGGTGGGCATTTCCTAAGTACTTCTTTCTGCCCCCCTACTTTGTTCCATCCTGTGGCTTCAGGGATGTTGGACATCATGTTTTACCTTAATAATGTCACCATCTTTGAGGGAGCTTTTCTCTCCTTCCTGGGCTGTGCGTGAGTCAGATGTAAGATGCTTCCCTAAGCAGATGGGTCCATTTTATTTCAAAGGCTTTACTACCAGCCATTACTGGGAGTTGGGCAGATAGAATAATGAGCGACTAGATTTTAGAGGAATCTTCAGCTGCCAGGGTGAGCTTCACTTCAATTCACTAAAAAGCCAGAAGGACAAAGGGATGTGCATACGAAGAATAGGGACAGTGTTAATGTCTCGTGACCTCAGTAATACACTGTGCAGTTCACAGGAGGGTCAGGCCTTCAAAGATGCTTTTGTTGGAAACTGCCCTTAGAGATTCTTTTCGTTGAAGATTTCAGCAAGTTTCACTTCTGGGTTATCTGACTTGTCAGGAAGGGGTCTTGGTTATTTGTGCAGCTCTTAATGATTTCCGAGAGCCCATTCAAGTGGAAGTGGGGAGGATTCAGTTCAAAGAGCTGGGATGCTTGAGTTAGCTATTGATTTTAATAGTCTTTTGCAGCTGATAACATTGTGCATGCAAGCTTTCTTTGAGAAAACTTTCGAATAGCCGGAGGAAGGAATTATTTCTGTTAATGTTCTTTTCCAGCAGTAAGAAGGGAAAAAGAAGTGATTTGGTTGTAATTTCTTCTCTTTGTGTCATTATCTTTTTAACTCTTTTCAGCAGGGCCACCACCCTATTGCTCCACAACCCTCCAGGACTCAGTATGGCCAGTCCTCACCCTCTTTTTCTCCCCAGAATTAGTTTCATTTAGGTCTCTCTCTCTAGTCCATGGTTCTTGTTTTTCAATTCACATGGATTCCAAAAAATAGAGCAGTCAGTTAGCAAATATTTATTGGTGAATCATTTTTGGTGGGAAGGAAGTGTTTGGTTTTTCATTCTTTTTTCAAAGCCTGCTAGAGAAGCAAGTTTTTTCCTCATGCTTTTTTTTTTTTAATTGAAGTGCAGTTGATTTACTATGTTATGTTAGTTTCAGATGTACAGCAAAGTGGTTCTGTTATATATTTTTTTCAGATTATTTTTCATTATGGGTTATTGCAAGATGTTAAATATAATTCCCTGTGCTACAGTAAGTCCTTCTGGCTTATCTATTTTTTGTATGTGGCTGAAACCATGAAGTATTTGCTTATCTAATTCATGTACAGTAGTCTTTACCAGTTTTTCCCAAACTCTTAATTTGTCCTTCCCCTCTCCTTTCCTCTTTTGGTAATCATAAGTTTGTTTCCTATGGAGAAGTAGACAGTTTTGATTTACTTCTCTGTACCTGGGCTTTCTGTAGAGGCATGTGGGAGCTTAGCTTCCTGGTCAGGGATTGAACCTGCACCCCTGTGTTGGAAGGTGAAGTGTTTTTTTTAATGTAATTTTGTTTATTTATATTTGGGATCTTTCTCAGACCAGGGATCGAACCCATGTCTCCTGCATTGGCAGGAAGATGCTTTACCACTGAGCCACCAGGGAGGCCCTGGAAGGTGAAGTCTTTACCACTGGACCACCAGGGAAGCCTCACCATCAGTATCTTTTGATAGAACTAAATAAGATTCATATGGCATTGCAGGATTTGATTGTGAACTTTTAATCCAGCGCCTCTGGTGACCCTTAAGCTCTGTCTGTTTTTCCCTAGAGCTGTCTTCTGAGATACACTTGCCAGGCCTTGTTAACAGTTCGTTTTTTCCGCTTTGATTTATTAGATTAGAAGCTCTGTTCTTGGCCTCCTCTGCCCTTGGGAGAAGTTCTTCCTTTGTCTCCATAAAACGTTGCTATTGGGCCTTTCCCTGGTTTATTACTTTGAATTAATACCTGGCAGTTTATATTTCAGCTCTCCTCTTATTTCCTTCTCATATAATATTGCCTCTCTTTCAGAGGGCCTTGTGCTTGCTAAGAGTTTGTTGGCCTCTCATTTTTTATGTTGGTAGGTAAGGATTTGCCTTGATCAGTCCCAGCTTAGTGATAAGCAGCACAGAGAATTTGAAATGTTGGTTTTAAGCCACATGATTAGCAGGGGCAAAATGAAACGAAGGTCCAGAAATGGAAGAAAAAGGGAGAAGGCGAATGACCTTATGGTGTCTTCTGCCCTTTGGTGTCTTACAGATATAAAACTGATTTGTGTTTGACTCGGTGTTTCTCTGTGAAGCATTTGAAGGGATTATGTGAGCTGAGAGAGGAGCATTCAACAGGAAAGGGGTAGAGGAATAAAATGCCATGATGACTATGGTGCTGGATCTATTGAAGTTGGAGATACACTTTCCCCCACAAAACCTATTTTGGTAGAAGAATTATAGATCCTTTGCATTGCCAGGTTTCATTTGGGTAACAGAGCTGAATAGTCATTTTTTTGTGCTGGACTGGTGTGGGACTCATTCATCCCAAGGGTTTTAGCTCTCAGTGCATCCGATTCCCTGTGGTAAGGAAGGAGAGGAACTGAACTGTTGCAGCAGGCTGGCCAGTTAGCCTAGGATGTTAGGGAATGAAATGGGGGGAGAGTGAATTCCCTGGTGGTTCACTGGCTAAGACTCCGAGCTCCCAATGCAGGGGGCCTGGATTTGATCCCTGGTCAGGGAACTAGATCCTGTATGCTGCAACTAAGTGCATGCTGCAGCCTGGCACAGCCAAATAAGTCAATCTAAAAAGTAAAAAATGTGGGGAGGTTCCTCAGGTTCTGGTCTCTGGAGGGTCCCAGGTGGGAAGGTAGGTTTGATTGAGGGGTTGAATAGAGTCTTTTGATTCTATCCCTAGCGCAGGGCTGACATTCAGTGTAAACAGCGCCTGTTGATCAGGATGCTTCATTCCTCTCTGAATCCTTGAGGATCAGAAGGGCTCTGAGCTTCTCAGACTTAGGGCAAGAGGGGCAGAAAAGTGGAGCAGCTTTTCAGAGCATTCTGGAAGAAGAAATGAGACCATAGTCTGGAGATGGAATAGAAAGATGCTCGAGATAGTACTCTCCCTTCTTGCCTTCATAGCGGGACCATGAATCTGTCTGTCTTCTGCAGGTTTCCTGCCCTTGATTGTAAAGCCAGCACCTAGGAGATACCAGGGAAGGACAGGTGTTAGCGTGCACCTTGGGTGGATACATAGTGGGGCCTGGGATCCAGGAAGTAGCAAGAGGGCACTTCCAAGCCCCTGGAGGCAATAAGTTTGCTGGGTGGTCTTGTGGCGGCACCAAGCAGAAGGTACTAGACTCAAGTGCTTTTCTCCTTCTTGAGGAATGTGGTCGAGCATTGGATGGTCACATCCTCAGTTCCAGTCTTCGCCTGACCACAGCTAGATTCTTGACATTGAGTGAGTCACTTAAGCATGCAGATACTCAGCTGACCTGTAAAATGGGCTCAGGTTGGGACAGGAAGTGCCCTCCTGGGTATTTTTGAGAATTAAAATAATCTCAGACAGGAAAAGTTCTCAGTCCAAGGACTGGCCAGTCACATTGACCTGGAGGGAGTGAATTTGTAGTTACAGTCTACACTTGTTGAGCTCCTTCAGGTGCCCCCAGATGTGGGAGGAAGGAGCCAGCCTCCCCCTCGGAATGCAGGCTGATTCTTAAGTGCCTTCTACCAAACCCTGGATTGGGAAGATCCCCTGGAGAAGGAAATGGCAATCCACTCTAGTTTTCTTGCCTGGGAAACCCCGTGGACAGAGGAACTTGGTGGGCTACAGTCCATGGAGTCGTAGAGAGTCAGACACGACTTAGAGACCGAGCAACAACAACAAACCAAACTTTGGTTCAGTCACTGGGGAAAAGATAATCAGACCCTCTACTGCCAAACACCTGACCTTCCTCTCTTTCCCTGACGACACTTCTAGGACCTCAGCTGCTCTTTCCTCTTCCTTCGAAGTGCGTGGTTTTTACAATACACTGGAATGACCAGATGTCTCATTTGATGGAGATACACTTGTTGAAGTACCTGTCAGTTGCTATGGGGCAAAAATACCCCCCAAACAGAACTCATGTCTTCTCCCCAGATTGCTGTGTCATTCACCTCGGTGGAGATCATTTGATTAGTGAGTGATAATTTCCATCTGCCCTGAAATCAGTCTTTGAACTTTTGAGCCCCACCCTCTGCATGTGTGAGACAATTAACGTGGGAGCTCCCTGGGAGGCAGCATGGTGCTAAATCAGGCAGCTGACAGACTGTGCGGTTCCAACTCTCTTGTGCCTGTGAGATGCAGTGGAGAAAGGAGAGCAAGGTTGCTCATCAGGAAAGAGTTCATGAAGGGAGCACAACACTGGAAATGGAAAAATCTCATGTTAGACTCGCCAACCTCCTGAAGCCCAGACCCCCGAACCGGGGAGCTGGGAGGCAGCTCCTTATATTGAATCAGGAAAGTAAGGATCTTATCAGTGCTTCTTAAACTGGCTGCAAGAGCTTGGGGCAGGACCGAGGAGCCTGCATTTCTGACAAGCTCCCTGGTGATGCTCCTGGTCTGAGGAGCTTGGTCTTAGATCAGGGGTCCCCACCCTCCAGGATCTGATGCCTGATGATCTGAGGTGGAGCTAATGCAATAGTAATAGAAACAGTGCACAGTAAATGTAATGTGCTCGAATCGTCCCGAAACCATCCCCCGCAATCCTGGCCCGTGGAAAAAGTGTCTTCCACAGCCGGTCCCTGGTGCCAAAAAGGTTGGGGACCACTGTCTTAGATGGTAGATTAGGCATTACCTTCAGGTCTGTATCATGTGATTAGAGGTAGTAGATACACAAGGGAGAAGGAACTGCTGGCACACGAGACTAATACAGATGTTTGCCAAACACGCCCCGCGGTGGTGAGGAGCATTGCACAGCCTCTGTTCAGACTCCACCTCTGTCACTTCCTAGGTGTGGAACTTTGGTGTCTTAGTCTGTTCCTGCTGCTCTCACGAAACACCGCAAACTGGGTAGCTTATACACAACCAATGGCTCTCTCCCAGTTGTGGAGTCTGGAAGTCTGAGATCAGGGTATCAGCATGGTCAGGTGAGGGCCGTCTCCTTGGCTCATAGCTGTGTCCTCCTCTGGCAGAAGGGACTGGGGATCTTTCTGGAGCCTCTTTTATGAGGGCACTAATCTTATTCCTAAGAATTCCACCGTTATGATCAAAGCATCTCTTCAAGGCCGTGCCTCCTAATCTGTAGGAGTTAGAATTTCAACCTATGAATTTTGGAGGGACACAGACCTTCAGATCGTACAACTCGAACAAGTCTTTAACCCTCTCAGAACCTCATTGTTGTTGTTTAGTCGCTAAGTGTGTCAGACTCTCTTGCAACCCCACAGACTGTAGCCCGCCAGGCTCCTCTGTCCATGGGATTCTTCAGGCAAGAATACTGGAATAGGTTGTCATTTCCTTCTCCAGGGGATCTTCTCAACCCAGGGGTCGAACCTTCGTCTCCTGCATTGGCAGGCAGATTCTTTACTGCTAAGCCTCCAGGAAAGCCCTCAGAGTCTCATTCATTGCCCACCTGCAAATTGGGGGTATTAATTAATACCCACCTTTAGAAGTGTGTATGGGTTTAGGAGTAAAAAGACAAATCTGTGTAAATGCTTACAACAGCTCCTGGCCCACACGAAGCAGCCAACTAGGTTCTTCCCATCATCTTATCTGGGAGCGCCTCTGCTTAATCGAACTTGACCAGGGAGACTCTCATCCTGTGGCCCCCTGTCCCCAGAATGAACTCCAGGACTTTGAAGCTGGTCTCCTCTCACCTGGTTCATGAGGGCTGCCTTAATCCTCTCCTGGAATTCTGGCATCTGGGACCCACTTAGACCTCTAACCCGTTTCTCTGTTTCAGGAACTGGTAGGAGAAGTCAGAAAGAAGGGCAGTGACTGAATGGATGAGGGTTTATGGGAAGACAAAATCTTTGTAAAGAAAGAAAACACAGTTGGGTGGATTCATGAATTAAAAATGGTAAAACACTTTTGGGCTCAACCTACTGTGTTTGAGCTCAGAAAGCCCACGAGTTGGTTTTCTGTAGGACAGAGTCTGCATCTAGTAACTTGGTGTTTAACTCTAGGAAATTTCAGGTCTGTTTCTGGGACCAAGTGGCATGGCGATCCTGGCTGCTGCTTATATACCCTTGGGGGTGTTGACTGAATATTAAAGTTGGTTCACAAAGGTTCCCTTCAGATGGCTGTTGTTATTTAGTTGCTAAGTTGTGTCCAATTCTTTGCCACCCCATGGACTGTAGCCCTCCAGACTCCTCTATGGGATTTTCCAGGTAAGAATACTGGAGTGGGTTGACATTATCTTCAGGGCATTTTCCTGACCCAGGGATTGAAGCCGAGTCTCCTTCACTGGCAGGTGGATTCTTTACTGCTGAGACACCTGGGAAGGCCTCCCTTCAGATCCGGGAAATAAAAAAAGCAACAAGATGGGGCCTCTAGGTTTTTTAGAAATGAACCCAGTGCCCTTTCCTTCGTAAGTGCTGAGTGTCTAGGGCTCTGAATCCCAGTTCCCTACCTGTAAGATAGAGGTACTCAGGCTGCATTGGAGTCCGGCTGAGCTGGGGTGAAGGAGACGGTGCACGTTAGTTGGAGGCCCTCCATAAACATCAGCTGTGGCTTTCTGACTCTGCCGAGAATCTTTGAGCCTGCTCTCGTTTAGGATGTGTTTCCGGCTCTCTGGCGTCTTTCCTGGGCTTCCCCGTATACCCAGAGGCAGCATCCTCTGCAATCAGCATCTCCCTGCCTGGATAATCTTTCCTGTCCTGTGCAGTGCAAAATGTCAGCATCTAGGAATTGTTAGTAAAGAGAAGTTGCTAGGGAGAGTCAGTAACTAGGAAGGACCCTCTCCTCCGGGCCTGCGTTAGCACCCAGTGCAGGAAAGTCTCACATGTGTGTCTCCTTCCCCAAGATTGCCCTTGGCTGGAGCAGCCCCGCCTCACCTGACTCTCTCTGACTGTATTAATGGAATTAGCGGCAGGTTCCGCTGCGCTCAAGATAGTCCAGCCCTGCAGGCTGCCTTCAGTCCTGCCAAGCGCCCTGCTGGAGACGGGAGGCCGCCGAGGTGCGCCCACAGTGCCTGCTGGGGCCCAGAGTGTGGTTCCTGCTGGTTGGATCTCAGGTGGGGCAACCTGAGGATTCCTGGACTCCCGGTAGGTAACATGGGTGGGTGGGGAGGAAGCCCGAGTCATTGACCATGAAGGCGAAGGCTTAGAATTCAGGGCCTCTTGAAATGTTCTGGTCTAGTGCTTCCTAAAAACCAGTTCAGGGATGGGGTACCTTAGAGCATCTTGAGGAACTTGTTAGAGAAGCAATTCCCATGGGGTGAGGTGGGGTGGAGTGGGTGGGGAGGGTGCCCCTTAATCTCTATTTTAAAAAATATTTATTTGGCTCTGCCAGGTGTTAGTTGTAGCATGTTGGATCTTTAATTATGGCATATGAGATCCAGTTCCCTGACCAGGGATTGAACCCAGGCCCCCTACATTGGAAGCTCGAGGTCTTAGCCACTGGACCACTAGGGAAGTGCTGTAATCTATGTTTTTAAAAAACAACTCCTGGGTGATTCTGGTATGCAGTGAGGTTTGGAGGAACCTCGCCCTAGGAACCCTGCTTTATTGGTGGTGAGGCTGGATTCAGGGGCACAGACCTGATTCTGTCACTCCCAGCTCCACCGGCCAGGCAGTGGCAGACCTGGAACCCAGTCCCCAGAACTCAGGTTCTTTTTTGGCTAACACATCCCTGGGACACAGGCCTCCACTTTGTGCACACAAACCTCTGCTCCACACGCCAGAAATTCAGCCCAGCAGGAAAGCATTCTCATCTAGCCAGTGGATCTCAGCTGGGGGCTATTTTACTCTCAGAGGGAACATTGGATTCAGCCGTAGACCTTTTCAGTCATCATGACTTGGCGTGGGGAAAGGGGAGTTACTACTGGCATCTAGTAGGTATAGGGGTGGGAGGTGCGGCTAAACACCCTACACTGCCCAGGACTGCAAAGAATTATCCAGCCCCAAATGTCAGTAGTGCTTGGGCTGAGAGACCCAGGTTTAGGCGAATGCTTCTCAGACTTAACTGTGCACTTGGTCCTGATTTCATAGATCTTGGGTGTGGCCTGAGAGTCTGCATTTCTAACACGCTCCTGGTGGATGGTGCGGCTGCCCTTCTGGGGACCACTCTTTGTGTAGCAAGTGTTTTTACTGCAGTTGATTTCAGGGTGACTCCAATGTGGGTTGGAATCACAGCTCTGCTTCTTAATTAGCTATGTGACCTTGGGCAAGTTAACCTCTCTACATTTAAGTTTTTTAATCTGTAAATTGCTTCCCAGGTAGCTCAGTGGCAAAGAATCTGCCTGCAAGTGTGGGAGACGCAGGTTCTGTCCCTGGGTTGGAAAGATCTCCTGGGGGAGGAAATGACAACCCACTCCAGTGTTCTTATTTGGAGAATCCCTTGGACAGAGGAGCCTGGAAGGCTGCAGTCCATGGGGTCACAAAGAGTTGGACATGACTTAGTATCTGAGCACAACACACACAGTCTGTAAATTGGGGATAATATTACTTAGGCTCAAATGAGATAATATCTGTAAAGAGCTTGGCTGTGGCGAGCAGTCAATAAATATAGCTGTTATTTTCATTATTACCATTATTATTTGCTTAGCAGTTCAGTTTCTATAGTGTCTCATTATTTACCTACTTTATGCTTTGCTAAAATAGGATTAGTTGGTAGGAGATACAAAAGATTGTGACAGTGAACTATAAAGACAACTAATGTCAATTTTCCTTGTAAGTCACCCTACCTCTGGCCCTGGGTGGGAATTGAGGCTAGAATAAATGTAAAATCAACAGTGTTCTTCACGTCCATGGAACACAGTTACACTACACTTACTCATCAAAAATAAGTATGGTGAGAACGTCCTAAAAATAAGGTGCCTGTTTTCTGAGTTTTCATTCTAACAGTGGCTTTATGGGTAATAGAGAAACATGACAAGTGAACATAGGTACCCATTTTTATCGGCTTTTGGAAATATTGAAGTTCATCTAGCTTATGAGAATTTCAGAGCAGGTTTAAAGGTTGGGGTTGATCTTTATTCAAAGCCTTACATTGCCAGGTATTAATCATGTGACCTGGGAATTATTTAAGATCTCAAAGGCTCAGTTCCTCATCACTAAAATGGGAGAAAAATTGTATCCACTTCTAGAGTTGAAATGAGGCTGATGTGAGATTGATGCATAAATTGCCTGCTGACTGTTGGCCAGATTGTTCTAGGCCTCCCTTGGAAGGTCTTCTCTTGGAAGACTGTTTTCAAGAGTGAGTGTGTTAGAACCATGTGGGAAACTTACTGTGATGAACTTAAAACTAACCTTCTAAGTCTCATTAGGGCCAGGCTCAGGAACCTGCATGGCAAAGAAGCAGCCCAGGGGATACTGTATGTGTGCCAACTTTGAGAAACTCAGTCCTAGTGTTGAAGTTAGAGTGGTCACATTGAGTACCATGATGTCCAGCAGAGATGGAAATCACATAGGAAACCTGGCCAGGCAGAGAGGTAAGAGGACACAGTAACTCCAGAGAGCTGTTCTGACGGACCTTTTGTTTTGGCAGAGGCTTCTGCTTGCTTTGCCAAACCATCATTAATTACTTGGAAAGAGGAGGGAGAATGGGGAGGGGAGAGGGGACAAATACAGCTGGCTGTCAGAACAGTTGACCTCCAAATGGGATAACCTCGAAGTCAGGCTCGAGCAATCTGGAAGCAGCAAGTGGAGGTGAGGGAGGTGAGAGCAGAGGCATGTGCTGGAGTCATTTCTGCAGATTGCCTGGTAAATGTAGAAAGATGATGGAAAGCTTGGCAGTGGGTGAGCCTGGGGGTGGGGGGAGGGTGGGTGGACAGGAAGCCCCTCTCGCTCCAGGTGCAGTTGTTACCAAATCAAACTCGAGTCTCCTTGCCTGACACACAGCAACGCCAATCTACTGATGCCTGTGGTGGTGAAGGAATGCACCGTGCTTATGGCAGGGCTGGTGCCAAGCAAGGAGAACGGGCAGCTCGTGCTCTGAAGACTCGAATTCCTCGATGGCTTTCAGGGAGGGGTTTTTAAAGGCAATATTTAAGCTGAGGATTGTTGCTCCTGACTTTTCTTTTGATTGATTGGTGGTGTGGTAACAGGATGGTGTTTTCTGGAATCTCCATCATCAACCTTCTGGTTCCAGCCTATTTGGGGTCTTGAGCTTGTGGTCAGCATGTAGTCATCATCTTCCACTGGGTTGCATGGGAGGTCTTAGTTTCTGCAGAACAACTTAAAGATATGCATCAGATTATTATCTGTAGCCCTTCAGGTGAAGCTAGGAGTCTTGGGACTCTGTTAACTGCTTGTCTGCTTTTTGGAACTCAGGCCAAAACAAAGAGGAGGGGACATAGAGGGACTTTTGTACCCAGGAAGGCCCAGCAGGGTCTTGCTTGGTTTCATCTCCCCCTTTTCTTTGATCCTCCTTAATCCAGAGGGTAACAGGGATGGAAAGAAAAGGGAATAAAGTTTTGGATAGAGGGGTTAATCATAAACTCAGCAGGGGAACTCGGTTATAGGGGGACTTGGTTTCACTGGCTCTGAGGAGGCTGCTTTGGAGGACCATGTGAGCTGTGACCGGGCAGTGCAGGGAGAGGCAGGGAGAGCTCAGGTGGAGAGCAGATGGTCCCCATCACTGCCAGCACTAAATCAATGACTGGAGGAAAGTGAACGGCACGAGTTAGCAGGATACCCAGGATCCCTTCTCCCAGCCTGGAGGCCCCACCTGGAGCCCAGGCAGAACACTTTGCCTCTTTAGATAAAGAGTCAACTCATACCGCCTTATAGTGAGAAGTTACGGTGAACGGAATGGATAGGAGCAGAGACTATAGAGTTACTGCCTGCTTTCAAATTGCAGCTTTGCCATGTGTACGCTGTGAAATCTTTTTTTTTTTTTTAAATTTATTTTTGGCCGAACTGGGCCTTCGTTGCTGTGCACGGGTTTTTAGTTTTGGGCTTCAGTGGTTGTGGCGCGTACTAAGAGTAGCATTCACAACCGACAGAGGACAGTGGGTTCCAGGGACAGGCACATTTGAGGAAGCCCCACAGCCAGTAGGGGCTCTTAGAGGCTTATAAATGAATTCTTCATGACTTACTGTCTTACATAAAGTAACCCTAGCTTTTGTAACAGAAATCTCCAGGTCACAGTAAAACAAGAAAAGCTTCTTACTTATGGACCAGTCTAGAGGAGGAGTTCCTGCTGGGGCAGCTGTCTTCCATTTGGTGTTTCAGGGACCCAGGCCCCTTCCATCTTGTTGATTGGCCATTTTTCAACACAAGGCAACCAAGGTCACTCTGAAGGTCATCTTTTTTTTTTTTTTTTTTAAGACAGCCAGCCGGAGAATAAGGACATTGAGTTGACTGAACCAGGCCTGGCTCGCATTGGCTCCCATTACTTCTGCTCCCATTCTGCTGGCCAGAGCTTAGTCTCCATGGGGGCAGAGAAATGTAATTAGCTATATGTTCATTGTCTATTTAGCAAGACCTCCCATGATAGTGTTTATGTAGCATCTTTTTTTTTTTTTTTTTTTTTAATACATCTATCTGATTTTCTGCTGTGAAGCCAGTCTTAACCAAATCCTACTTCCATTTCATGCAACATTGGGTCTTGACCTGCAAGCTCTGTGACAAAATGAGCATCTTGGACCGGGAAGGAGGGGTTGGAGAATGTGAGCTGCTGCTTATGATTTATGCTTTTCATTCTACTCTTTCCTAGAACACAGTGAATTTTTAGGGTACATGTTTGCATATGTGGTGTTGCTGGCTGGCAGCTACAGGGACCCAGTGCTCATTTTGCTTGGTTTAAGGCCTTTGAGATCAAGGATAGTGAAGTACGCTTTTGGGAGCAGATTTTAACCTGCAGGTAGCTGGTGACTACTGAATTTAGTGACTGCAGCAAAACTTTCTTTCTCCTCATTGTGGAAACATTGTACAGCGTGTCTTCCATAATCAATACAAATGAGGTATTAACAAACAAAACTTTCTCTCTGTTGGGATTGAGACACTCAGCTTATTTCCTGGGAGTGTCTATGAGAAGGCAGTTTGTGATTCCTGCAAGAGTATATGTAAGGTTCCTGAATTTTTTTTTTTTTTTTTTTACAGAGAAGTCAACAACCCATTGGATTCGTGGAAAGTATTTTGGAAGCTTGTCATTTGAGGAATGTACCCACGAGAATCCCTAGTTTTATGGTTTTGGGAAATTTGTACATTAAAATAGGTGGGGTGGAGGCTGGACACTAAACCCAAGCATCTCACTTTAAAGAAAACCTCTTGTGTTAGATGTGCGACTGCCATGAATCAAAGCATTATGGAATATGGATTTTTCAGGCTTTATGTGTGGAATTTCATGGCCAAGAAGTTGGACAGGAACTTCCCCGGTGGTCCAGTGGTTAAGAAAGCTGCCTGCAATGCAGGGGATGTGAGCTCAATCCTTGGTCAGAGAGCTAAATTCCCATATGTCACAGAAGAGTTTAACCTAGGTGCCGCAACTAGTGAGTCCTGGCACTCTTGAGCATGTGTGCCGCTGCTAGAGTCTGTGCGCTGAAGGGAGGATCCTACGCGCTTCAACTAAGAACTAAGATCTGATGCAGCCAAATAAATACATAAATAAATGGTCCAACTTTTTAAAAAAAATTTTTAATAAGTGCCAGAGAACCCTTGATTCAGTCATTCTCTGCTCTCATGGAGTTTGCAGCTTAAATTCCCTTCTCTCCAAAAAACCAATTTTTGCCGGTTCTGTCTAGGAATAGAATCTCTTTCCCCTCCTCCCACTGTTTCCTTCACTTCCCTTCAGAAAAGCAGGTGCTCACTTCTTTTCATCGATTAAGAAATTCTGTTTGTGAGTTCCATCTGGTCAGGAAAGCTTATTTGGTACTTAGACATCAAGATGCCAGTTTCTGCTTCAGGCTTTTTTTTCTGCCAGTTTTTGCTTTTTCTCAAAGGGGCTGTGCTGTGTGTTATCAGAGAGTTTTGCCAGTGTTCTTCCAGGTCTCCTCTTTTTCAGTTAGTCTGAATCCACATCATGTTAGAATAAGTATCAATACAGTAGACAGTCAGTGGTATAGTTGGACCATGCCTTGTCAATGTCATGACTTTGTATAGTTCGCAGAATGTTATGCCACCTTGTCTCAATGGTAACATGGTTTTGAAAAATAACACCGTAGAACTGAGATATTAAGGTTGGTAAGTTTCCTAGTCAAGGGAAGGGAATGAGCTTGGCCAGAGTCTGTGATCTTACGGGGATTTTTTATCCTTGCGGAGCTTCTGTTTCTTCACTTAGAGACTGAAGTCTACACATACATTCCTTGTTGGGGTTGTTGAGAGAATGTATCTAAGCTTCCTCAACTGTGATTAACATTCACAGGATTCAGTAAGTGATAACTATTTATTATTATTAATACAAAATCACAATCAGTGAGAGATTAAAAAGTACCATGGTGGAAATAAAATGAAATAGAATATCAGAAGCAGGGATTTTTCTGGTATGATTATATTTTATAATGAGCTACAGCATCCTTTGGAAACAAATCTGTAGTAACTGGTACTTGTACCATTTTAAAGTGCCTGTTGTTTCAATTCCACAAATGTTTACTTAGCACCTATGGTGTTTTAATCCTCTGTGGGAGCTGTTCGGTTGAAAAGGTGGGATGGAGTTAACAAGGTAAGACAGATAAGTGCTCTCCCTCTAAGATCTTATCGGAATGACCTGTCCCCCAGTTTGAGATAGTCCTGGTTTATTGTGGTCATTTAGGCATAATGTTTTATAGTGCCCCTTTCATTTGAACAGTGTCTTGTTTGGGGAAACCAATTATATGGTCACTAATGACAAACCTAGACAGCATATTGAAAAGCAGATACATTACTTTGTTGACAAAGGTCTGTCTAGTCAAGGCTGTGGTTTTTCCGGTAGTCATGTATGGATGTGAGAGTTGGATCATAAAGCTGAGCACTGAAGAACTGATGCTTTTGAACTGTGGTGTTGGAGAAGACTCTTGAGAGTCCCTTGAACTGCAAGGAGATCCAATCAGTCTATCCTAAAGGAGATGAGTCCTGAGTGTTCATTGGAAGGACTGATGCTGAAACTCCAATACTTTGGCCACCTGATGCCAAGAACTGACTCGTTTGAAAAGACCCTGATGCTGGGAAAGATTGAAGGTAGGAAGAGAAGGGGATTATAGAAGATGAGATGGTAGGATGGCATTACTGACTCGATGGACATGAGTTTGAGAAAGCCTGTGGTTGGTGATGGATAGGGAGACCTGGCGTGCTGCAGTCCATGGGGTCGCAAGGAGTTGGACGTGACTGAGCAACTGAAGTAATAATCTGTTATTGAGACAGAGGGCGTTCATAAGAGAGGAGGGCTGTTGAAGCAGTGACTGAACAGGAAGGAGCAAGATGGAGGCTATTCTTCAGTGAGTTGAGTCCAGCCTAGAGTTAGGACCACAGGGAGGAGGTGGAGGGGAAGGCATTTTGGAGCCAGAATAAGTGCTTCCATGGGACTGATACAAACCCAATCTGAAATGCCATCTTGAATTCCAGAGTATGAAGAACCAGACTCAGGTGCCCAGGCTTTTTTTGTTTAGGTTTCATCCATCAGTTGGTCCCCACGTTTTTGTGGCAGCCCTAACTCCTAGGCTTTGGCTTTTGCTTAAAGAATTCCCTAGCAAAATGAGGGAAACACGCCTGCTGCCTGCATGCCGAGTTATTGCCCTGGTTTTTATGGTCATTTCCCTTTTCCTTCGTTTTCTTTTTTAACTCTGGGTGCTCAGGTCCTCGGGGGTGAAGCTCAGGGTTGCTTTTGCATTTCCACTACAGGTTCAAAATGACCTGATTCCTGAGTGGAGGTGGGGCAGGGTAGTTAACTCTTCCTTGACAGAGTGTTTGAAATTGGAGGGCTTTTTTTTTGTGTGTGTGCGCGCCACATCTCATATACATCGAAAGAACATTGGTTACAGTAGATTTGAGAAGTATTATAAAATGATATGTCCATGTGTCTAGAGATAATAACCTTAGAAATAATGCAGAATGCAGTTCAGACTTTTTAGATGTGAATTTTTTCCCCCCGAGTGTTTGCCTTTGGTTTGAGTATCTTAATTACCATTCAGGGAACCTTTAGGAAATTAAGGTGGAAAAAGTCACGCCTGGCTTAGGTATTAAAATATAATAGTAAGTGTTTATTGTGGAGGCTTCACCTTTAGAATTCCTATTTGCAGTTCTGGGCAGGACAGCCAATTTTCTGTGTCGTTAACTTTTTCCTGTAACGCCAAAGGGCAGGCAGGAGGCTGCTGGTATCCACATTTTCTTTCTCCGAGGCAAGTTGAACAACCATCTGTGCTGTGAAATGGATGATGTACAGTTGCCCTCTTGATTTGGCATTTGTGTGTGGGTTTTTTTTTTTTTTTTTTGGCTGCACTACAGGGCATGTAGGATCTTAGTTTCCCGACCAGGAATTGAACCTGTGCCCACTGCAGTGGAATCATGGAGTCTTAACTACTGGACAGCCAGGGAAGTCCCTAATATTTATGTTTTAATACACAAATCTTTGCTGATGCTCACTTCACCAGAATGTTCCATGCTAATTCTCTGAAACCAAAAATGGCAGCCACTATGGAAAACAGTATGGAGAGTCCTTAAAAACTAAAAATAGAGTGACCATATGAGCCAGCAATCCCATTACTAGGTATATATCTGGAAAAGATGAAAACTATAATTCAAAATGATATATGCACACCAATGTTCATAGCAATACAGCTTAACAATAGTCAAAACATGGAAGCAACCTAAATGTCCATTGACAGATGAATGGACAAAGGTGTGGTATATGTACATACTTTGGAATATTACTCAGGCATAAAGGAGAATGAAATAATGCCAGAAACAGACTTACAGACATAGAACAAACTTATAGTTACCAAAGGGGAAAGGGTGGGGAGGGAGGGATAAATTAGGAGTTTGGAATTAACAGATACTATGTATAAAATAAATAAACAGCAAGGACCTACTGTATAGCACAGGGAACTATATTCAATATCGTTAATAACCTGTAATGGAAAAGAATCTGAAAAGGAATATCTCTTATCTCTCTCTCTCTATAGTGTATAACAGAATCACTTTGCTATGCACCTGAAACTAATACAACATTGTAAATCAACCTATACTTCAGTTTTAAAAAATGAAAACCAATAATGGATTAATCGAGGTCTTTGTATCCATATTGGCAAAGATTTGTGACAGTCTGTTAAGCGCAGAAAGAATTCTGGCAGTGGAGTGGTAAGGCCAGGCTCTGTGGCTTCAGATACATCATGCCAGGCCTCGGTGTGCTCAGAGGTAACCTGAGATAGAGAACGAGTGAACCCCCCCCCCCTTGCCTTCCAGCGTTGTCCTGAGTATGAGTGGGATGTCGATAGTGAAAGGACTCTGGGCCACCCCCAGGGTGCAGTGCTTTTTTTTTTTTAATCACCCAAATTCACAAAGACCTAGAACAAGGAAGAGTAAACAATGGCCCACGAGCCACATCTAGCCCATCTCCTCTTTTCTCTTGGCCTCTCGAGCCAAGCATTATTTCACATTTTAAAAAAGAGTTGGGGGAAAAATCATAGAAGAAGAATATTTCCTGACACATGATAATTCCATGCAATTCAAATTACCAGCGTTCTTAAAGTATTGTTGGAACCTAGCCCTGCGTGTTCGGATATCGATCTTCTATGGCTGCTTTTGTGTGACTGTGGCCGAGTCGAATTGTTGATCCAGAGAACAGCAGGGCTGAAAATGTTAGCCTGGCCCTTTACAGGAAGAGGTGCGTCAACCCCAGTCTAGAGCAGTGATTGTTGTAGCAAGATGAAGCAGGTTCTGCACAGAGGTCTTTGTCCTAATGCGGCTACAGCTTGGGGAAAGCTGAAACCCTCAGCTTCCTCAGGAAGAACCCTACTAGTTTATTTGTTCGTTCATTCCTTCTTTCACCAAATATCTTGAGTTCCAGCCATGTACCAGACACCCTGATGGGTGGTGCGGAGAAAACAGTTAAGTGACACAAAAAAAAGATCCCTGCCCTCAGGGAGCTTCCAATCTGATGGGAGAAATTAGCTAAATACTACACAGGTCAAGGTACTTGTCATGTCCGGGTGTGAGCAGCGCTCTGAGGAGAGGTGTGGGGGCAGTTAGGAAAAGTAGAGGAGGTGATCTGTGAGCCCTGAGCACACACAGTGGGTTGGAGGCTATGAGAGAGAACCGCCCAGCAGAGGGAAAAGCAAGTTGCAGAACCTTGGGGGGGAAACTAAGCAAGGTGTCCACAGTGGGGGTTATTTATTTTCAGCACTGGTCACAGAGCTTGGTCATCTGATTTATGGTTATGTTCGAATAGTATCTATTGTCCTCTTCGGGCACATTAGAAAACAAAAAGGGGGCTGATACAGTGCAGTAGATAAAAGAGGAAGTTCCAGAGTGGGACTTTTCAACATCTGTGCTATTGACATTGAGGTCTGAACAAGTCTTTGCTGTCCTGTGCAGTGTGGGATGGTTGGGTGGTATTCCAGACCTCTCCCCACCAGATCCCAGTAGTAATCCCCCAGTTGTCGCAACCAAAAGTGTCTCACAACAGTGTTACCCATCCACTGGGGGCAAAATCACCCCTACCGAGAACCACTGCTTTGGGGTTAGGTTGCTTGCTGGCTGTGTGACTTTCAATGAGTTACTTACCCTCTCTGGGTCTCCGTTGTATTATCTGTAGAGTGAAAGCATTACCTCCACCTGCCATCCCAGGGCTGTTGAGAAGTTTAAAGGGGGAGTGCATCCAGTGGAGCTTGGTGCTTGGTGTGGCCAGGCGTTAGCTGGGGGAGCAGAGACCTCGGCTCTCGTTTTCCTCTCATTTACCTTATTCTGCAGCTGAGAGCACAGTCTGTTCTTGTCTTGGTGAGGGAATTGTGTTTATGTGATTGGCTCAGATCCTTTTGTTAAAATACAAGCCACCAAAATGTCATTTTTTGGTTTTATTTTCCCATTTAATGATCACCATCCTTCATGTGTGGCTGCTGTTTGACAGCTTCCAAATTGACCTGTGATGTGCAGAGGTGGAAATCATTTCTTCCACTTTCAGGGGTGGTGGGAAATGCTGGGCCTCTGAGCTAAGTAAGGAACGTGCCTGTGGTCTCCCTGAGTTGAAGGGTGGAGGCTCTAGCTCCTGGTGGTTGGCTCTGGGCAGCTGGCTGATGGGGTGTGAAAGGGGAGGAGGGCTGTACTGTTAGGAAGAGGGAGAAGTCTTTGTACCTTTTCTCTGTGGCTCTGCTGGTGACACATTTGTTTAAAACTGGCTTCTTTAGTGACACTAGTGAACTTATTTACAAAACAAAAATGGACTCAACTGACTTAGATAATGAACTCCTGGTTGGGTTGGGGGAAGAATGAGGCAAGGGATAGTTAGGGAGTTTGGGATGGACATGTACGCACTGCTGTGTTTGCAATGGGTAACCAGCAAGGTACTACTGTGTAGCACATGCAACTCTGCTCATTGCTACGTGGCAGCTCAGGTGGGAGAGGAGTTTGGGGGAGAATGCATACAGGTATATGTCTGGCTGAGTCTCTCTGCTGTCCACCTGAAACTGTCACTACATTGTTAATCAGCAGTACTCCAATATAAAATAAAAGGTTTAAAAAAATAAAAATAAAAGGACTTCTTTGTCCCAGGGAGCCCCCAGGACACCCTGGCTGACTAATGTCACCCCTGGCCCTGTAGAATGAAAGGGATGCCTTCTGTAAAGAGGAATGGCAACCGGGAGGAATTGCAGACACTTGGAAAACTAGTGTTTTCACCTTCCAGTCCGCTCAGGGCACTTGGAAGAGGCACATGGGGAGAGCCTGAAGGAAGTACCTCTGTGGATCTGTGTCGTGGTGGACTCATTTGGACTCATTTCCTCCCCTGTACCCGAACTGGTTGCAGGACAGAGTTCCTATTAGTGCTTCCTTCTAGACTGTTGGATGGCCATGTTTTGAGCCCTTAGGGTGCCCTGGAAAGCACTCTTTATGTGTCATCTTTTTTCACCCTCTTCCTTCTCTACGTCAGGGCAGTTATCTCTACTCAAAGACTGGAAAGAGAGTTCCAGAGGGTTAAGTAACTTTCCTAGGCTCGGCAGTTAAGTAATTTGGAGAAAGTGGAATTTGATCCTTACAGTTTTTTTCTTTCTTAAAATCTTGGATACAGCAGCAGAAGAGGCTGACTCTCCCAAGAAGTTAAAATTGTACCCCAAAGCTCAGTGCCTGGTGGGATTCCTGGGCTCAACCCTCAAGACCTTTCACGTCACTGAATCCACTTTTCAGTATGAATGTGGATGAGTCCCTTGAAGTCTGTCTCAGTGATGGACCCACAATGGATTGACATCTTTCTGGGGGATTATTTTTAATAGTCTTATAGTGTCTTTTTCCTTCTGCCCATTCTGTTCTGAAGCTTGTCAGATTTAGGCTTATTTCGGAGAACCGGGGCGTATGAAGGAGCCCTCCTGACCCCCCGTCCCTGCAGTCATCCTTTATAGAGCGTACCCTGAAATGGGGAACACCCCGCAATAAGTCAGTTGTATCTGACTCTTGGTGATCCCATGGGCTGTAGCCTGCCAGACTCTTCTGTCCCTGGAATTTTCTAGGCAAGAATACTAGAGTGGGTTGCCATTTCTTCCTCCAGGGGATCTTCCTCACCAAGGGATCAAAACTTTGGTTCCTGCATTGGCAGGTGGATTCTTTACCACTGAGCCACTGGGAAGCCACCCCTCCACCCCAACCCCGCAAACCCCTGGATCTGGTTAAAAAGCAGATTGTGATTCCTCTGTAGATCTGGCCTTGGCCTTGAGTCTGCCTTTCAGAAAAGCTCCTGAAAGGGTGATGGTGAGGCTGCTGTCCACTGATCACACTGGGTAGCCAGATATATCAATAGCTGATGATTCTCTTGCCCTCACTTCAGAGGCTGAACCAAATTCTTAGGTTCCAGGAAGAATTCTTTTAGCAGCACATGGAGTCACAGTGAAGTGGTGTTACCTACACTGACTACTGATGAGCCTGGTGAACTTAAGCCAGATATTTTATAATTGGTGCCTTCTCTTAAGAGTAGCTAGCATTTTCTGTATACCCACTGTGTGCATTTACATTTTCCCACTGAGTAGTAGCACACTGGATCACTTTGGATCTAAGGTCACTCCAGCAGTGAGAAACACAATTCATTTCTAATAAGCCCCAGTTTTGAGTCAGCAAGCCTGCCATCAATTTGCATACCAGGAGCCCATGGATGAGAGGTAAGATTCAGATTTTACACACATTTTCATGCTGTATTTCCCTGATTAGTTATATGGGTTCTGAGGCAGGCAGCTTCTTGGAGGCCTGGTAAGGGATATTAGGGGGTTTTGTCAGTTGCCTCTGTACCAGGTTTACTTAGACTCTCTGGTAAAGCCCCTGGAAAGGGCTTCACTCTCAGACCCTGGAACGTCTGTGCCTGGTGACCTGGACAGCACTTAGCAGAGCGTGGCAGATACACTGTACCACTCACCGTGCCCTGGGCTTTCCCCTCGCTCTGCGTATGGTGGCTTATGTGAAAGAAAGGTTGGCTAGAAAATCATTTGTGTCACTTGCAGGAAAACACTTCTGGTAATGAGACAGGATTTGAGGACTTGAGGCTCTGAGTGGGCAGGTGGTTATAACCAACCCTTCATTCCTTCTCTCCAAAACAGTCAACATGCCATCTCCTGAGCTGCGTCATGAATGTAACATCCAACTAGGGATGTTGGGAGAGTTTATATATATATTTTTAATCCATGACCTGTTATTAATTTGCCTTAAACAAAAGAAATAATTTATGGTGTACTTCTGAGGCTTACGGTGTTTCTCCGAAGTCCTTTTATCTTGTAAAGGGTGGTGGTGTTATGCATTTTAATAGACTTTTTAAGAAAACAACAGTTTCTTTCTTTTAAAAAATGCTTTCTTCTCTCTTCAATCAAATCATAGAGCTAATACTGTAGAGCAGCGGTCCCCAGCCTTTTTGGCACCAGGGGCTGGTTTCATGGAAGACAACTTTCCCATGTACTGGGGGAGGAGGGTGATTTCAGGATGATTTAAGCACATTACATGTACTGTGCACTTATTTCTATTATTATTGCATCAGCTCTGCCTCAGAGAATCAGGCATTAGATCCTAGAGGTTGGGGACCCCTATTGTATAGAGAGCTTTGAGACTCAGAACTGCAAATCTGTTCTTCATAACAGTACCAGCCATACATAGAAGTATGGTATACTTTTGTGGACAAAATTACTGTTTCTCTATCAGGGGATCTGAGCCTTCACAGTTGTACTCAGTGTGGATTGTTGTGCTGTGTGTCATTGGCTAAACTGTGTCACGTTTAGCCAGTCTATCAATTACAGACTTCCTTTAAGGAGTTTTCAGGAAACCCTCTTACCATGAAGTTACAAATTGATGTTTTTCTAGTTTAATTACAGCAGTTTAGAAAGGAAGCACCTTTCACACAATTATCTAAAGCCAGCTTCCTCTAAAATTAGAGGAGGGCACAGCATAATATAGATGGAAATCTGTCCTGGCATGCTCAAAAGCACATGCGCCTTGGGGCACTCATGTGATGCATTTTTGGAGATCCGACTGGAGGTATCTGTGAAACAGCGAGCGATTGCTTTACTCTTAAGGTTGTCATCATACTTGTCCAATTCCTACTCTCTCTTTAGTGACCATCCCCCTGCCCTCCATTGAGGTGACCCCCAAGGAGCCCATTATCACAGTCTTGACTTGATGGATAATCACTGGTTATGATGTCTCGGTTGGCACCAGCGCTTTGTGTGGTAGCATGTTGGACTTGCTTGGCTCCAGTTGGTGTTTCCATTTATGTGAGGCTGCAGTGTGGAAGCATGCTTGCAGTGGGATTTGCCAAAACGTGAAGATTTTCTTTGTGGTAGCTGGACCGGAGCAGCTGTCCTGAGAACTATTTTAGCAAAACTTTCCCAGTTGGTTCTGTGAAGGTTCTTCTGAGGGTATGGGGTTGAACTCTGGAGGATGATAGCCTGGCTTTCCTGGGAGACTGCTGGCAGCATGTATACACATGTGTGTGTATTCATGTGTGCGTGTACACATGTGGGTGTCTAGTGTAAGGGGCCCAGCTGTAGAAGAGAAGGAGACACTGTTGGAGCATAGGAGCCCCTTCTGCTGGCCCTCCTACCTGCTGGCATCAGCACAGGACAAGGGTGCAGAGCTGTCATCAGAGTCACTTGTCTTTCTTCACAGCCGTGCTGCAGGCAGTGAGCAGGATGCAGTAGCTAAAACAACAACAACAAAAACTTAACTGCTTTATCAGCTGTAATCCCTTAAAGGAGTTTCTGAAACTGCTTAGCATCAATTTTTAAAATCTGTTAAATGTTAAATGGGTCTAATAATATGTGCTCTGCTTATCTCATATGGTCTTAAATATGCTGTAAGATGGGCTTCACTGATGACTTGGCAGGTAAAGAATCTGCCTGCAGTGCTGGAGACACAGGAGATGCCGATTTGATCCCTGAGTTAGGAGGAGCCCCTGGAGAAGGGAAGTGGCAACCCACTCTGGTCTTCTTGCCTGAAAAATCTCATAGATGGAGGAGCCTGGTGGGCTACAATCCAAAGAGCTGGATGTAACTGAATGACTAAGCACACACACGCATGCTGTAAGATCCCCACAAGTAAATGCTTTATAAACCAGGAAGGAATAGACGTGGGTCTGTTCAGTGAGAGGCAGTATGGCCTCAGTTAGTAGTGATATGCCAGCAGAGTGGTTATAGCAGTTGTTAGTAGTAAGAAGAGCTAGTTAGATCGTGGGTAATGGTTAGGAGGAGTACAACCACGGCTACTACTGAGCCTGTTGTCGGGCTTGCTTTTTTAATTTGCTTTGCTTTTGCTTTTTCCAAAGCACTTGTTGAAAGGGATTCTTAGGGTGTACTAGTTTTGTTTGGAGATAGGATCTCTTACCTGGGGCATGGCCCTGGCAGTGGACAGGACCAACTCTGAACTGAACCAGTGCAATGTCTTCTGTGGCTTAAACTGAGTCTCTTCTGAGCATCGGAGGGGGAGCATTTGAATTCCCTTGAGAGCCCGTGACCTTGGCATGACTCTGCTCAGGAAGTCAGACAATCTACTGCCCCGATGCCTGCATCTCCCCATGTGTTTTGTGGCCTTGGAGGCTGTGGGCCTTTTGTTCTAAAGTCAACTGTCTGATATTCCTTTGGAATATATGAGTCAGGGGGGAAGGAATTGGACGTGTTCCCAGTCTTACTCGTGAACTTTTTTCATCTATTAAAGGAATCTCAGTATCACTTAATTAGATGTCTTTTTTTTCCCTTCAATTGATTTGATTAACTATTAGTAATCATAATAATTAATAATAATACTGATCATAGTTGATCTCAGTGTGCCCCCACCCCTAGTGCAGTTGTGTGTGTATGTTAGTCACTCAGTGGTGTCTGACTCTTTGTGACCCTATGGACCATAGCCCGCCAGGCTCCTTTGTCTGTAGGATGTCCCAGACAAGATACTGGAGTGGGTTGTCATTCCCTTCTCCAGGAGACCTTCCCAACTCAGGGATCAAACCCAGGTCTCCTACATTGTAGGTGAATTCTTTACCATCTGAGCCACCAGGGAAGCCCTCCAGTGCAACTAGTTGCTCATGCATATTTACTGAGTAGTTGGATTTGGAGAGCTACAGAGGAAGATTTAGAGATTTACCATTAGCTTCAAGTCTAGGGAATATTAAGGCAAACATTTCTTTTTTAATTGAAGTATGGTTGATTTACAATGGTGTGTTAATTTCTGCTGTACAACAAAGTGATTCAGTTATACATATGTGTACATTCTTTTTAAAAATCCTTTTCCATTATGGTTTATTACAGGATAGTGAATATAGTTCCCTGTGCTACACAGCAGGACTTTGTTGTTTATCCATTCTAAACATAATAGTTGGCATCTGCTAATCTGAAACTCCCAATCCATCCCTTCCCCACCTTCCTCCCCCTTGGCAACCACAAGTCTGTTCTCTATATCCTTGAGTCTGTTTCTGTTTTGTAGATAGGTTCGTTTGTGTCATATTTTAGATTCCTCATGAAGGTATCATATGGTATTTGTCTTTTTCTGACTTACTTCACTTAGTATGATAATCTCTAGGTCTTTTCATGTTGATGCAAGTAGCATTATGTCATTCTTTTTTGTGGCCAAGTAATATTCCATTGTATATATATTTCATATATATATATACACACACACCACATCTTCTTTATCCGTTCATCTGTTGATGAAAGTCTAGGTTGTTTCCATGTCTTGCCTATTGTGAATAGTGCTGCTATGAACATAGAGGTGTATGTATCTTTTTGAATTTTAGCTTTGCTGGATATATGCTTAAGAGTGGGATTACTGGATCATATGGTAGTTCTGTTTTTAGTTTTTTGAGGAACCTCCATACTGTTTTCCGCAGTGGCTGTACCAACTTAGAGTCCCACCAGCAGTGTGGGAGGGTTCCCTTTTCTCCCCATCCTTTCCAGCTGTTATTAGTAGACTTCTTAATGATGGCCATTCTGAACAGTGTCAGGTGGTACTTCATTGTAGCTTTGATTTCAGTGTTTTTTCATGTTTTGGCCATCTGTAAGACAAACATGAGAGTAGAAGACGTGGGCAACAGAGGATGAGATGGTTGGATGGTATCATCGACTCAATGGACATGAGTTTGAGCAAACTCTAGAAGATGGTGAAGGGCAGGGAGGCCTGGCGTGTTGCAGTCCATGGGGTCGCAAAGAGTCGGACATGACTGAGCAACTGAATAACCACAACTCAGAGTCTTTTTCTCTGGGTCCCTACCCTTTACTTCTCCTGTGTAACCACTTTCTTCTTATCTGCCTATGTATGGCAGTGTGTGTGTCCCATAGATGAGTCTCCATTATAATTACAGGCAGAGTGATTTTCTCCCTCCTAGAGCTTCTCCCCAACACCCTCCCACTGCATTGACTATCCTGCCAGCCCAGGGGCTACTGTAGTCTGAGTTTCATGTGTTGTCAGAGCTGGTGGGAAATTCAAAGAGGGTCTCGTACTACCTTTGCATTTTAGAAATGCAGGCCCAAGGGGAACTGAGAACACACTGAGTTAGTGGGGTGGCCAGATATGAACCTTGCGCTCCTGGCTCCTCCTAGCCCTGACCCAGAGAGCAGACTGTACTTCAGCCTGAAGAGTCCAGCAGAGATGATATCCTGGAGGAGGGTGTCCTGTATGGGGCTGTTCAGGGTACCCCACTGCCCGTGGGTGACTGATTCTTTAGACACTAAGGAGAGATGGGGTTGGGTCTTCTCTACCATCTGAAGATGGAACTGTGCCTCCCCCAGCCTGGGGAATGGTACCCTCTTGCCCTGCCAGTGGGTGTTTTCTGCCTTTATCCCTTTCCTGGCTGCCAAGTGCAGTGCCCAGGCTGTGGCCGTCAGAGCTGCCCTGCAGGTGAATGGACTTGGATTTGTTAGGTCCAGTTCTGCTTGCTGGTGAAATCCCAACAGGATTCTCACACCCTACCCACACCAAGGAAACTCTGGAGTGTGCTGGAGCTGATAAAATTGGGATGTCTGTCTCCTCTGGTATTGCTTTCTCAGTTTTATTAATCAATTATAGGAAAGGAAGTCAAGACATTCTTGAATCTGTGCTGGCCTCTTCAGTACTTTTATGGTCTCTGTGTCCTAATGCTCGCTCTCTTTTTCTTAGAAGATTTTTCTCAGCATTGTAGGAGCATAGGACTGGCTTTCTTGGGGAAGCCTGGGAATTCATACGTGCTGTGCCAATCAGTATATATTGATGGATTCAGGATTGAGTCTGCAAGTGTGAATTTGCAGCCTGTGGATAAATAGGGCTGACTCTAAGGCTGTCGAACACTGGGGACTTTGATATCCACAGGTGTGGGAGAGGTTCCCTGGAGCCAATTTCCCATGGAAACTGAGGGATGACTGTGTTACACTGAGGCCCAGTTTTCCTCTCTGTTGTTGTTATTTTAGTTGCTAAGTTGTGTCCAACTCTTTAGCTACCCCAGGAACTGCAGCCTACCAGGCCCCTCTGTCTATGGGATTTTTCCAGGCAAGAATACTGGAGTGGGTTCCCATTTCCTACTCCAAGGGATCTTCCCCTAAATGGGTGTAATTATGCCAGTCTTGAAGATGATGTAAAGATTCTTGACGTTATACTTTGTGTGGAATACGTCTCCCTCATTGCTTGGTGGATTTATGCATTAAGGTGTATGCTGTCCAGACAGCCTTCCTCCAGAGTGATCTGTGTAGGTGCATTTTTGCAGGGGTTTTCAAGCAGGCTGGTCACCAGAATTGTCTGGGTGCTTTCCAACACTAGCATCCCCTGCACTAGACGTCTGGGCCCTTCTAGACCACCCACTCATTCAAATCTCCAGAGGTGGACCCAGCATTCCATCACATAAAAAGACTCCCTAGGGAATTCCCTGGCGATCCAGTGGTTAGGACTCCACTTCTGTCGCCGAGGGCCCCTGTTTGATCCTTGGTCAGGAAATGAAGATCTCATAAGGCAAGCGGTGCTTCCAAAATAATGATGATAGTAATAATAATAAAATGAAGAGGTTTCCTGGTGCTGGGTTTTGATCCCCAGCTATGTTTAGGAACCTTGGCAGGGTAGGTTTTATTCTAATCCTCTTTGATCAAGGCAATATGGTGGTGTGGTGTCAACGATTTGAGGGTTTAAATATTCTGGCTATGTTGTGGTGTTAGATTTGGGCTCTATTTTTCATAGCACATTATTTTCACGTATTGGAATGGGTTGGGTGAGAAATAAGAAAATTATAAGAAATTGCCTAGTAAGAGAAGGTGTGATGATTGACTAATTAGAAATGGATACTTTGCTCCTTAAAAGGCCTTTTTCATAGCATGAAAGTCCAATTGGATTGTCTCTCTTCAGGTACCCCTGTGTTCATTTCCTAGACACAGGTTTGTCTGTGAGATGAAAGCTTTAAGACGAGTCAGTCAGCCTGCAGTTTCCTCTCTGCGTTCAGATGTGTTTCTTGTTTCTCCCACCCCTGACTCCATCCCTCACTCCTCCTCTGGCTGGCTTGGTGCTGGGAGAACTCTTACCACCTCATGCAGGACTTGGTGTTTGTGGTGTCAGGGAAGCCAGTTTAAATTTTGGCTCTAACTGTTAAATGTCTGGAAACCTCATGAAGATGGGACTGTTCCCAGCTTGGAACTTACCTGAGTATGGCCTGGCACTCATCATGAAGCCTTGAAGTGTTTGTGTTGAGCAAATAGAAATATATCAGAGTGGGATGTAAAACGTGCTTCTTTCTCTTTCCTGATTCTATGACCTGAGACAAGAAATTGATCTCATCAAGTAAGCTGTGTTTCCCTTCCTGTTTAAATGGAGTGTTTACCTCCCTTCTCCTTAGCTTTCTCAGATGAAATATTATGATACTTTGTAATACCAGAGAGCAGTGTCAGGTTCTTATATGAGAAATGTTTCATTGCTTGTTAGAACACTGGCTTTGCTCAGAATTCTTTCTGATTTGTTTGCCTGTTATTTCTGCATTATGGGGCTTCCCAGGTGGCACAGTGGTAAAGAATATGCCTACCAATGCAGAAGAAGATACAGGAGATACAGGTTCAATCCCTGGGTTGGAAAGATCCCCTGGAATAGGAAATGGCAACCCACTTCAGCATTCTTGCCTGCAAAATTCCATGGACAGAGGAGCCTGGTGGGCTATAGTCCATGGGGTTGCAAAGAGTCAGACATGACTGAGCATGCATGCACAGCACACTACACCAGGGCAAGTGATTTGTAAGTTTCTTTTTTAGCTTTCTAATGCTTTGGGCGCTGAAAAATTGATGCTTTTGAACTGTGGTGTTGAAGACTCTTGAGAGTCCCTTGGACAGCAAGAAGGTCCAACCAGCCCATCTTAAAGGAAAATCAGGTCTGACTATTCATTGGAAGGATTGATGCTGAAGCTGAAACTCCAATACTTTGGCCACCTGATGGGAAGAACTGACTCCTTGGAAAAACCCCTGATTCTGGGAAGGATTGAAGGAGGGAGGAGAAGGGGACAACAGAGGATGAGGTGGTTGGATGGCATCATTGATGCGATGAACATGAGTTTGAGTAGGCTCTGGGAATTGGTGATGGACGGGGAAGCCTGGTGTGCTGCCGTCCGTGGGGTCTCTAAGAGTCAGACATGACTAAGTGACTGAACTGAACTGAATGCCTTGGGAACTCTGCACAGGCACTTTGAAGAAGGGTGTTCTGGGAGTCTCACGTGGGTTTCCCACACCGCACCTCTGAGTTTATCTTGAGAAGTCCATCTCATGCGCTGTGTTGCTGGGAGGAGGAGATAGATGCATGTGAGTTGTAGCTCTGACTGGTGGTCTTGGAGCTGCAGTGCTCACAGAAGCCAGAGAACTGTTTTTTTCTCTGTGATTCTCACTGGAATCGAGTGGCAAGGCAGGACTGGTTTTTTAGAGTGGTTACTAACTCAAAGTGACTAATTATTGCTTCCCCCTCTGGTGACTGACGAATGGGAAGGACACAGGGAGAAGATGACAAACATGCTTTGGTGCCGACAAATGGGGCTGCCTTTTGGAAGAGTTATTTGCGTTCAGTGTGTGTTTAGTAAATGGGCAGTTATAGAGTGCAGTTGCTGGCATCCATCTGCCTGTCCTTGGGGGAAGGTCGTGGATCGGAAGCAGCTAACATTTCGGCCTACCGTCATTGCGTTAGTGGGCTCTGAAGCTGGGTCATTTGTTTATCTGAGTCCAGGATGGACTGTTGAGAATTACCTATCTGGCCAGAAAACCATCTTAAACATAGAAATAGAGCAAGAACAATTCCTTAGAGGTAACTTTAGTGTTTAAGCATCCCTTCACCCATCCATCTATGTAGCCATCCATCCACCCTCCATTTTGGGAAACGGTTATTAAGCATATTTGGTTCAGGCTATCAGTTGTGTCTGCCTCTCTGTGACCCCATGGACTGCAGCATGCCGGGATTCCCTGTCCTTCACTGTCTCCCCTAGTTTGCTCAAACTCATGTCTATTAAGCATCTACTATGTGCCAGTTCGTGCTAGGCTCTGGGGATAAAAAAAATAACATAAGACGTGATTGCTGTCCTCAAGGAAACGGCAGTCTACGGTGGAAGATGTTTTCCTAAATTTCAAGTCAAATTCTTACTTGATACATACCTATTTTTATTATGTCCTGGGTCTCATCTCTTTTGAACGAAGCACAGCATGTAACCGTTGTGACATTCTCACTTGTTTTTATAAACCCAAGTTGTGGAGTTGGATTTCGTGTTTTGCATAATTCTAAGCACAGTGTAAGTGCTTGTATTATTAAACAGAAGAAGAGGGAAGAAATCGTAATCCAGAAAAAAAGACCAAATCTTAGAATAGCAAAAAAATCTTAAGGTACCCAGTGGAATTCTTAAAAGCTTTTTTAAAAGCCTTATCATGTATAATACTCAAAATTGCTTTTTGAGCCATGGGTAAATTTAAGTGCAAAACGTCTTCTAAATGTATTAAACTAGAAGGCCAGTTGGAAGGCAGAGAGTTCTGTCTTAGCACAAGGACATGCCATTAAAATGAGTGATTCAAAGCATAGGTTTGAGACTGGACCAACTGGGATTTGGTCTTCTGTTTTACTGCTCTTTACCTGTGTGACTTGGGGCAAATTTCTTAACCTCTCTGAACCTCAGTTTCCCTTCTTGTAAAATGGGAGTAGCGACGGTATTATTCACCTGAGAGAGTTATTATGAGGCTGAAGTGAGGGCAAAGTTTTGCCAAGTGCTTAACACAGACCTGGTTTATAGTAAGTGCTCTGGAAAATCTAGCTATTTTGTGATTATTAGGAGAAAAGGGATTGGGGTTATTCCAAATATATGTATATGTAAATCTGGGTGACTAGAGGTTTCTAGTGGTAGAAATGAGACACAGGATGCCTTTTGGTTTTACACAACGTACAATCCCTTGAGAAATATTCATTCAATCTTTCTCTTCCCTGGTAGCTCAGACAGCAGAGAATCTGCCTGCAATGCAGGAGACCTGGGTTTGATCCCTGAATTGGGAAGATCCACTGGAGGAGGGCATGGCAACCCATTCCAGTATACTTGCCTGGAGAATCCCAATGGACAGAGGAGGCCGGCAAGCTACAGTCCATGGGGCTGCAAAGCGCCGGTCACGACTGAGCGACTAAGCACACAGTGCTTCTCCTGTAGCCCTTTTCTGCATCTTTGCTGTGCAGGACATGAATGATGAACTAGCTCTTTCTGCAACTAAAGGATCGGTGTTTGTGTGTGTGTAGAGAGCGGGGAGAAGAAAAACTGCCTTAAGCCTCCCAGCAGTGTCATAGATTTTCAGCTAACAGGCCTGAGCTGTTAGCGTATCATTCAGGGGGGTCACCTACTCAGGAGAAAATCCAATTCTTGAAATTAATTTCAACAAATCAAAAGGCAATTGGTAATTGTAGCTGACATTATATTTTTTTAAAGGGCCGACTAGCAAGTTGGATTTTTCAGTAACACTTGAAGCAATGGGTTTGGTGCAGTGAAAATTTCACAAAAGGATCGTTTTCTTAGAGAGAGGAGGGGGGCTTTTCTAGATGTTTTTTTTTCCGTGGAAGGTAGTTCTGTATACTGTTTATAGAAGCCTTGATCCTTTTTAAACTTTAAGGAGCACAGTTGGCCTCTGTGGTAATAAATCGAGAGGCATATGGGGGCTCAGGGACCCTTAATTTATGTGCTCGACTCCTTCCCCCAATTCAGCTGGCTACTTCCTGGGATGGTGTACTTGATTGATGAGTTTCTGGTGTTCTGTGCTGCTGGGATGTCTTTTGAAGTTTCTCCTACAAGGCTTGAGGTTTGCCCCTGTGAGGTGTTAATGGGCTTCCCGCTGGGGCGTTATTTGTAAGGGGCGCTTGTTAGAGGGGCCTCAAAGGGCAGCTGGGGACACCAGAGTTCTTGTTCTTCTGAAGGGTTGACTCTCCGGCCTTGGGTCCCCAGGCTCCCAACTTATGTTTGGAAGACACTGCAGCGTTGTTTTTATTCCTGTTCCCCAGGCCGCTATTTGTTTAGCTTTGGGGGCCCCTAGACCATGGCAGGTATTGGTGGTAAGGGATCAGACCAGCCTGGGAACAGGCAGGAACAGTGAGTCCGAGAAGAGACTCAAATCCACATGGACAGGAAGACTCCCATCTGAGGACCCTGGCCAAACAAGCAAGTTCTAAATAAACACACGCCCAAGGTTGGCCCCTGTGTTATCTCCTCCGTTGGCCTGCCTGCCCAATTCCATTCTCCTCATCACCACCAGAGTGTTGCTCGTAAAGTGAAAACCTGTTTATGTCACTCTCCTCTTGCAGCTGTGTTCATGGTGTGTGTGCATGCTCAGTCCCTCCGTCATGTCCGACTCTTTGCTACCCCATGGGCTGCAGCCTGCCAGGCTCCTCTGCCCTTGGAGTTCTCCAGACAAGAATATTGGAGTAGGTAGCCATTCCCTTTTCCAGGGGGTCTTCCTGACCCAGGGATCAAACCCAGGTTTCCTGCATTGTAGGCAGATTCTTTACCATCTGAGTCACCATTTGGCTAAATTCAAGGGCCATCTGCTCCGCGAGGCCCTGCTCACCCACCCTTCCTGGTCCCCACAGGCTTGAATCTTCCCTCTGATATGTCTACAGCACCAGCACTAGCCTCAGCCACAGCTTTATCTGCCATTCTGTACTTGTGTGTTCTTTTGTCTCTTTCCTATATTAGATTCTGAGAATGTTGAGGCTAAGGATTTTGTTTATCTTTTCTCCCTAACATGCAGCTCTGAGTCTGGTGATTAATCAACATTTACTGAATCCGTGAAGGCACACCATTTACTGTTCTTTTGCCTTAGGATGCCCTTGTTCCCCCATTTTGTACTGTATTAGAAGAGTTGATCAACCTCAATTCTCTTTGGGGTGTTGCTAGCTCCCCACAGGTATGTCCCCAGGTGACAGGGATACAACCAGTAATTTTAGCTAGTGTTGATAGAGCACATTCTGTACGTCAAGTGGGCATATACCTCATCGAGCCATTACGACACCCTTTCAAGGAAGGTTATCTTTGGATAAGCTTGAGCCAACTTTCCCTAGAAGGTGGTATGTCCTTAGATGTGAGCAAGAAGATCTGAATTGCTATTGAATATTCAATAGCATAGCAAAATTTCAGTGAAACTGGCAAGAAAAATGAAACCTCCTTTAACTCACTCTTCATTTGAAAACATAGAGGGGAATTGCTTTCAGTGACAGCTCTATTCTCTAGAACTGTTGTGAATTCCCTGGATGCCCTGCTACTAGAGAGCTGGGTTACTAGTGGCTCTTCTTTCTGCTGCTTTGGGAAATGTCTGAGACTTTGTCAGGTCCTAAGATAAGTTAGTGAGTGAACCAGCCTCTATGCTGCTTTTTCTTTGGTGTCCAGACAGAATTTTAAAGTCACTCCTCACTCTGGGTGCTCTTGGGACTTTTTAGTTGTACTTGACTTTCAAAACTTGTGAAAGAAGAATGACGACTTGGCTGTTTTTCGAGTTAGTGCACTTGACAACTCTGTGTGCTGCTGTGTCCCCAGGACTGACTTTGTAATTCTTTCTAAATTGTACCATAAAGGGGGGACTGTACTTTCCGGAAGGGAAGTGAGAAAATTAAAAAAGTGTAGAAATGCAATAAGCCCCTCACCAGACTTAGAGGATCTCAGTCTAGTGTTGAGAGACCCAGCTGATGTCAAGAAACAGCTGTATCTGCAGGCTTCAGCAGCATGCCACTTTCACCATAATGCTCAGATCTACCCTGTGGAGGACATGGGATTTAGATGAAGTGGCAGAGTCTCTTCCCTGAATCAGAGAGAAAGGAGATGAAGGGCAAGCTAATCCCCCAGAGACTGGAATGCCCAAGGGCAGCCAAGTAGCTGTGCCCACTCATCTTTGGCTAGAGAGGTTGTTAAGCCTAGCCTCAATCTTTGGAAATTGGCCAGATTCCTTCCTTGGTTCAGGTTGACTGTGTGGTGGGGAGGTGCTATATACACATATACACATACACACACACATGTGGTGGGAAGGTGCTCTATACATATATTTACACATGCTATATATAGCATATATATAAAATGAGTGTATATATATATATGATTTACAATGTTGTGTTAGTTTCAGGTATGTAGCAAAGTGATTCAGTTATATATATATTCTTTTTCAAATTCTTTTCTTTTATAGGTTATTAAAACAATAAGCTATTGAATATAGTTGCATAGACATGTCATAGTCTAACCCCTAGAATCTGACTCTGGGGCCCTCAACCAGGCCCTACTGTTTGCTTAGCAAGTGACTTGCCTCACTGGGCCCCATGGTAAAATGAAGATAACCATGGTACCTACTTTGGATACCATAGATAGAGGGCCCAGGAAGCTTGAAAGTCCCACAGTGATTAGGGACTCAGCTTCTTTTACCTTGGATCATTACTATCCTTAATATGTGCCTTCTATCTCATGGTCGAAGATGGCTTCTTTAGTTCCTGCCATCATTTCTACATTCTAGCCAGGACGAGGAAAAGGGAAATGGAGGGTGTGGCCTGGAAGTTGCCCACTGCCTCATCCCATTGGTGAGAGCTTAGCCATATGACCATGTTATTCAAAAGTAAGTTAGGGAAATTTTAGTCTCTAACTGACACCCAACTAAAAATTCTATTATTCTGTAAAAAAGAGAGATTGGCTATTAGGGAACAACTGGTGGTTTCTGTTTAAGTGTCAGGGGTTCAGTAAATGTTATTACCACCACCACCATCATTACCACAATCAACGATCATCATCATTTCTGATCTTAGCCAATAAGATCATCCTCCATGAACTTGCTTCCTAATTTGCCCCTTATTTTCCATTTTAGAGCATCTTAGCTTGCACTTTGTTCCATTGCACAGTTTGTTCAATATCCATGTACCTCTGACACCTTTTTGTAGCGTTAAGTTGTCAACATAACCACACCCCTCAATGTCCCGTGTTGCAGAAATGGATATTAAAGCTGGTGGGATATTGACAACCTAGAAATAGGGGAGACAAGAGCATGAAGTCTTAATAACCCATTTAGCAGCTTAATTAAAATATTGCAGGAAAAGTTGATGAAAAGAATAAAAAAGCCTACGTTTAAATGTAGGTTAAGACTTTGTTTTATTTTTAACCCCTTCCACTTGTATGTTTATGGGCCTGTGTTGAAGATGCCTGAATCTCCACGGAATTCTTCTCAAGGCATTAGTCTGGCTGTCCAGCCTCCTGACAGTCCTTTGAGGTTTTCAAAATCCTTGTCCCTGGAAGGATGTGAAAACCAAGTTTCTTCTAATTCTGAAGCATTTGAAATAAATGAAGGGATTTGTTCTGTGGATCTCTATTCATGATTTAAATGCTCTGCAGAAGTTTTTTTTTCTGGTAGATATAGTTCGTTGCGAAATCACGTGGACTTTGGACTCATTAAAACCTTGAGGAAGACAAATGCCACTTTTTCTGCTACAAATCCCAAGGAGGCTAATTTAATGGAGTTCTGGCTAGCCTTTAAGGTTTCCATCAGCCACATCTCACCTCCATCATTGGTCTCCTCTTTTTTCCTTTTAAAGATACTGTGTCAGAAAGTGACATTTTTCTCCTAGAAGAATTGTGCCACGTTTATAACCTTGCTTCTTTCGACCAAGTCACTTACCTTTAAAGATGAAGCCATGGAGACAAAGAACAGGGAAATCCCTGGACAGAAGTGTTGAAGTCATTGTCATTTTCTCCCCCTCTTTTTCACCCTTTTCTCCTCCTAGCCCCCGTTGATACTCTCTGAGAAATTCCTTGGCAGTTCCTCTTCCTTCTGTTCCTTTTATTATTGCTCTAGCCAGGCCTTCAGCATCCCTTGCTAGGACTGTTGCGGGAGTCTCCTGGTTTTCCTGCCTTTTGTGTTTCCCCCATCCAATGCACGTTCTCTCAGCACAGATCTGGCCAGGACACATGTTTGGTTACATACAGATGGTCACTTCTTTCTGTTGCAGTCGGTGGTGTGGAGTCAGCTTTCCTTGACGTGAGGTCTGAGGCTGGACCATTGCTGTGGTTGCCTGCTTACACATCAGTAACAGGCAGAGTAGCTAGCGTGGTTGTAGGTATCATTTACAGTCTGCTTTTATGGCTGAAGAAACCGAGGCTGGGAGATTAAGTAACCTACCTCATGACACCTGCTAAAAAGTAGTGAGATCAGAACTGATTTTTGAACTGTCACTCAAGTGTTGCATCATGTTAGGCTCATTTCTTTCTGGCCTTTCTCTGGCCACCTTCCCTTGTGCCCTGGCTTCTAGCCCCACTGATTGCCTTTCATGCCTTATTGTCTTGAACGTCAAGACTTGGACACTGCCCATGTCACTGTATGTGCCTTGGCAGTTCCTTCTGCCAAGAGTGCCCTCCTTTGCCTCTTTGACTGGCAGAGCATTCCTTCAAGGTCTAGTTCCCAGCCTCCTCTATGAAGATCGCCCCTGTCCCTTGTGTTATGTAAATGAGCCAAAGATGGCCACCGTATCTTGGCTGCACGTATGTATTTCTGCACTGCAGCCTGAGTGAGACCCACAAGCTCAAAGACCCAATGGCATCAAATGCAAATTTTTACACATGCAATTGCTTTAAAAATAGCCCAAACAAGTAGATTTTTAGCCATTTAGGCTCTGTCTGCTTTGCATACCCTGTGAAACTGCATCCAGCATCTGTTGGTCATTGATAAGATGGAGCCTTGTAGTTCTAAACCCCAAGCTGCTACTGTCCTTGGAGCTCTGTGACCCAAAGTTCCCACCTCCCTCCCCGCCGCCGAGTGACATCACTTAGATAAGTCTCCTTTCTGATTCCCCTCCCCCAGGAGTTCCCTGATCCTCCTCCCCTTCTGAATGGTGAACCTTGAGCCAAGCCTCTGGGTGGTCTCTTGCTACAAAGGACATCCCTTCCCAATAAAGCTTTCCTTGGGAAAGCTCATATCTTTTCCCTTGACCAGCCCCCAAGTCACTTGAACCCCTACACGCCCAACAGATTGGATCACTGTTTTATGAGTTTCCATCATGTTTCTTGAACCTGCTTCCTTTACTGTACTCATTGCATCATTGTATTACCCCAGTTGGCCGTGCATCACAGACCATGAATGGAGGAAGCTGAGGAGCCCTGGGTTCAGCACTGGAAGAAGTTTTGCCCATGAGCATGATCATGTTTTCCCATCATTATGGATCCATTTATTGTTTTGCACTTAATTGCACTTTACCTTGGCATCCAGTATAAAACTGTCGGTGTTTTGTGAAATACTCAAGGTTGGTTTCATGAGTTTAAGTTGCCCTGATTTAGGGAAAAAAATAACCATTGGAAATACATTGGGTAGGAGGATGGCTAAAAGTTAGAGCACTTTTCATCCAGTCTTATTTTGATAGTTGTGCCTGTCCTGGCCCCTCCTTTATCTGGTTTGCCAACAAAAACAGAATAAATAGAATAAATAAATGAGGGGAGGGTTACTGGCATTATGAAAGGATTCTGCTCAACACGGTTCTTTCCCAGCTGTGCTCCCCTAAGACAGTGGTGGTTTGTGGATCGTTAAGGCTTTGTGGGGAGAATGGAAACACAGGAGCTGGCAGCAAATGCCGATCAATAGGCTGTGAAAAGGAAGTGCTCTGAAATGGCCTGCGAGTCACGTGCAGCTTTTCTAGAATAAGCCTTTTTAGGGTCTTGCTTGTGCCCTGTTTATATAAGCCTCCTAGATTGCCCTAAGCCTAGCAATATGAAGACATTTCTTTTTACTTTCTTTCTTCTTTTTTTTTTATTTTTTAAATTTAAATTATGCAGCAATTTTTTCCCCTGGTTTTATTGAGAGATCACTGATATCCATTATGGATATGTTTAAAGTGTCCAGCAGGATGGCTTGATTTACAGTTATTGTGAGATGATTACCACAACAGGTTCAGTTCATATCCATCATCTCATAACAGGAAAAGAAAAAAAAAATTCTCTTTGTGATGAGACCTCTTAGGATTTATTCTCTTAACACCTTTCCTATATATCCTACAGCAGTGTTAATGGTAGATATCGAATCAACCCCTAGTACTTAAAACTGCAAGTTTGTACCTTTTGACCACCTTCCTCTAATCTCCCTCCAAGACATTTCCTTAGAATGAAACTAATATGTTCGCTCCCCCCAATTGTTTAAATGAGGTTAAAGTTACCCCATAGCAAAAGGAATGTCCTGGGTTAATAGAGATGCTTTTTTAAAAAACAAAACAAACCCCCCCCCACCCTAAAACATGGATTTCTTGGCATTTGGCAGGGTTCAGCTTGAAGTAACTGAATTCTTTTTTTCCTTCAAAATTATTGTCAGAGTGATGTAATATTTTAAGGGCAAATAGACCTATTGAGCCAACCGACTGACTTAAAATGTCCGTGACCTGTTTGGTTTTTTAGTTGAGAATATTAAGGAGGCAGAGCGGCAGAGCGCGAGTCAGGGCTGTTCCTTCCGTTCCCGTGTTCTTTGGTGGTGTAGCAGACACCACACACGAAGACATTGGCCCTGAAACAGTCTGTGGTTTCCCTAGCGAGTCTCGAGATTGAGCTTCTTAACTCTTCTCCTCTCAGAGCCAGCGAAATCGAGCAGGAACACAATTTCCAACAATATTTTTCCAATCGGCGGTTAGTCACTTGCCGCTCATGGCTCCTCTTCAGCAGTTTCCACTTCGTTGAACTTTTTGCTGAGCGTGAAGTGACTTTTAAATTTATTTTGATCCCATTAGAAACACATGTCTGAGGGTTGCTGGGTAGATGGATTTCAGCTGATTGCGTGGAGGACAGGAGAGAAACTGTTATCATTTTTGTGTCTCCTTTCAGGAAGGAAGGCAGCTCGGAGGGAGGAGGTAATCCCGTATTTGCTCCGAGTAGTTTATGCCGAGCTCATCTCCAATCTGTCAGATTAAAGAACAGAATGAATGTGTCGATTGATTTCGTGGGAGCTTTCATTTTGATTATTTGCATACTAGTTTATTAAGCGGCAGCACAGAAGGGCTAAGATTTTTAAAAATTTTTATTATATCAGGAGCTCAATTCTTTGTTCGCAGAAGCCAAGTTTGTGATGAAGCTGTACCACCCCATCTTCATTAGGCAATTTAAGATGTGAATTATACATTTTTTAGAAAGTAGCTAATTAGGGTACAACCTGACACATTTGCATTTCCGTGAAACATCTTTCTGCAGCAAAGATTCTGGCGAGAAGACTGCACCATACTGAGTTGTAAAATCTCTCCTGGTGGGAGCTATTTCTTCTTGTAAGGAAACTGGTAAATGTGGAAAGATAGCACGTTATGCCTTCTGAGACTCTTTTTAGAGGCTTCACCGCCCTTTGGAGTCTGTGGGCTGTTGCAGTCCAGGGGCTCTGTCCTTGACATCCCTGTGGAGATGCCCTCATCCTCCAGGGCTGCAGGGTGGTGCGGGTGGGATGACAGGAGTACAGGGATGGCAGAGTCTGTCTCCTGTTGAGTGTCCGCTTGTCTTTGGGTGTGTCTGTCCTTGGTGCTCCGCAGGGCACCATGCACCAGGTCTGAACTGCACCCTGTCTCAGCACCACGGGGCCTCCGTGTCTGGGTGTTCTGATCTGCCCATCCGGGCGAGGTTTGTGTGTCCTTAAGCCTCAGGGCCAGATTTCACACTGCCTCTGACCGTGCTGCATTCCAGAAGCTGTGTGGAATGTTGCTTACCTCGAGGAACATAAACCTTACATTGTAGGGCGAAGGCATTTGAAAATATCTTCTCCTCTCCTATTGCCAAGGTGGCTCAATGTGCGCTAAAATTAAATCCATATGTGCGCACCGAGCAGATGGGGAGCTTTGGCGGGGGTTGGAAAGTACACTGCCTTATGTGACTATGATGACACTTACCCGGAGGGAACCTCAGAGTTATAAACCAGGGCAGTATTGCGTAAACAGGATCATGTCCTCGTTTATGGTGCTCTAGAAAATTTCATGTATTCCTATGAAAAAGATCCTAGCTCTGAACTCACTGTTAATCATCAGACTCATCCTCGAATTCCACATACAGTTAGATAGTAAAGGACAATTCTTTTTATTTTATTACATTAACTTTCCTTTACGACATCTAATAGTTCAGCTATTTTCAGTGGCAGGTCAGCTATATTTAGAGGGGATGTGCATTAGAAATGGGAGAGCCTATAATTTGATAAAGCATATCAATTCAATTATTTGTGTGTGCATGTGCATATGTGTGTATACACACACACATGGGTTCCCCTGGTGGCTCAGACAGGAAAGAAATCAGCCTACAATGCAGGGGATCTGGGTTTGATCTCCAGGTAGGGAAGATCCCCTGGAGAAGGAAATGGTTACCCACTCCAGTATTCCTACTTGGAGAATCCCATGGACAGAGCAGCCTGGTGGGCTACAGCTCATAGGGTGACATGGAATCAGACACGACTCAGCATCTAGCACTTTCACCTCGCTTTACAGAAACACAGTAAAGCTGCACAGTCTTCTGGTTTAGTAAGGACCAGATGGACTGAGAAGGCATCTTAGGGACATAGGTTCCAAAGGCTGAGAAACGATTCCTTGGGGCTCATGAGAAATGATAGTGGGTACTTTATCACATCCATTTGGGCCAGGGTAAGACCATTTACTTGAAGTCTGGTGTTGGTGTCCATAAACCCAAGCTGTAAGTCAAGGCCAAGTCTCTCCTTCATGTAGAATGGTCCATGAGTTTGTGGCCTTCATTGCTTGGTGAGGGCTTGTACTCAGAAGTGTGGTCTGAGGACCCTCAGCACCAGCATCACTCTTGTCAGATGTTAGGACCTCCCGCCTTGCCTGCCCGTGTATGTCCTTGTATAAACTGTCTGCACCTTTGCTTCACTGTCCTTCCCTGTTACCCACAGTATCCCAAGACACTGTCTATCACCTTCTTCCTTGGATGGCAAGGAGTCCAGATTTTGGGTTGTGCCAACAGCTCTTATCTTGGTTTTGCTGTTTAAAAGTTGTGTCTCTGCCTCATTTTCCTCATCTATGAAGTAGAACAGCAATACCCTCATAGGGATTTTTCAAGCACGAAGAAGAGAATATTTGTAAAATACTCATCCAGGAGCCAGATGGTAGTACACGATGGTTATTAGTGCAGTAATGGTGATACTCATGTCATATTTCTCTTACTGATAGGACCTGCCTTTAAAAAAGGGTTCCCGCTTGCTTCATCTTTGTTTTCTTCCAGGCCCCGTCTCTGTGTCTGGAGCTTGTTTGATGGGTGATGGGGTGGTTGTTTAGTGCTAGCATTGGAATCCTTGGTCTTTGGAAAACTTGTTGAGTCAGAGATAGCAGTCCTGATAACTTTAGCTCCACAGGAAGCATTCTAGAAGCCTGTTACTGGACAGCTTCTTTGCTAGCAAGTTCGGGCAAGTCCACAACTGCTGTTTGGATTGTACCACATTGCACACAGGTATGTGGAATGAGAAGGTGTAGTTGCTGAGCAAAGGTCAGCTCACAGTTGCCATGTCACTTTGGAATGAGATGGAAAATGAAGAGCCTGAAAAAATTTTCAGTTGTCTTAAATTGCCCATCAGCTTGGGCAGATGTCATCTTGGATGGGGGGTGGTCGCGAGACACAGAAGCTCGAAAATAATAAATCCTAGGACAGTGGGCTGAGGTTGACCATGGACACAGCCAGTTAGGTGCAACTTGTAATCACAGGCCTCCCAAACGGCCAGCATTGAATTAGCACAGGTCTTGCAATAGTCATAATAAGGGCTTTCTGTCATATTAGGGAGTAATGAGGTCATATATTAACTAGGTTGGCTGAGGTCTGATGACCCAGGTTAAAATCTTAGCTTTGTTTTCTAGCAGCCAGATCACTTTCTATATCCTGTGCATGCTAAGTCGCTTTAGTCATGTCTGACCATTTGCAACCCTATGGACTGTAGCCCGCCAGGCTCCTCTGTCCATGGAATTCTCCAGGCAAGAATACTGGAGTGGGTTACCTTTTCCTTCTCCAAGGGATCTTCTTGACTCAGGGATTGGACCCTCATCTCCTGTGTTGCAGGCGAATTCTTTAAAATCCATCCTATTTCTTTCCACCACTAGATCATAATTTCTTTTATGGAAAGAACCATAACTTATTTGTATAAGCATTATACATCATTTGGTCAAATTACTTGACATTTGGGATCAGCTACTGGATTTCCAATCCATACCCAGGCTTAGTATTATAGTGTCCATCATTGGGAAACATTACTGTCTATATTTTGGAATGTGCTGATTTTTGGGTAGTTGAGGCCTACAAAATTCACAGAATTAACAATGGAAGTTCACACCCACAGATTCTTCTTGTGTGCTGGACACAGTGTTAGCCTTTAACACTTGTTAACTTTTTTTTTTTTAACACTGTAAGGCAGCTACTGTCATTATCATTTTACAGATGAAGAAACTGAGGCATGGAGAATTGCAGTGCTCAGAGAAATGTTGCCCAAGGTTGTACTGCTTGTAAACTACAGAGCTGGGTGGTGAGATTTGGGGAGCAAAAAAAGTTATCTGTAAGTTTGCTCACTCTTTTTCTCTGCTACCCAAACCAGCCGATAACTCCAGTATCCTTTTCCTCCTGTGAGAGCACAGAGTCCAGGCTTTGGAGCAGGACAGCCCTGCCTTTATTCCGAGGTCCTGCACCTACCTGCATGTCTTCTTGGGCAGTGTGTGACCTTGGACAAGTTACTTCCCTTCTCTGTCTCTGTATCCATAAAATGCAGATAATAATAATATAGGTACCTTCCTGGGAGGCTTTGATAAGATAATGCAAGTAAAGCACCAAACCTAGCATAGATTGCAAATACAATGGCCATGTTTTCTGAATTAAAAGTAGGGAGACAGAGATGAAAAACTATCAGTTTAGGGATAATAAAATGGACTGTTTATTTATTTAGGATCAGTCAGTTCAGTCACTCATTTGTGTCCGACTCTTTGTGACCCCATGGACTGCAGCACACCAGGCTTCCCTGTCCATCATCAACTCCCGGAGCCTACTCAAACTCATGTCCATTGAGTCTGTGATGCCATCCAACCATCTCATCCTCTGTGGTCCCCTTCTCCTCCCACCTTCAATCTTTTCCACCATCTGGATCTTTTCAAATGAGTCAGTTCTTGGCATCAGGTGGCCAAAGTATTGAAGGTTCAGCTCCAGCATCAGTCCTTCCAGTGAACACTCAGGACTGATCTCCTTTAGGATGGACTGGTTGGATCTCCTTGCAGTCCAAGGGACTCTCAGAGTCTTCTCCCACACCACAGTTCAAAAGCATCAATTCTTTGGTGCTCAGCTTCACATCCATACGTGACTACTGGAAAAACTATATAGCCTTGACTAGACGGACCTTTGTTGGCAAAGTAATGTCTCTGCTTTTTAATATGCTGTCTAGCTTTTCTTTCAAGGAGCAAGCATCTTTTAGTTTCATGGCTGCAGTCACCATCTGCAATGATTTTGGAGACCCCCCCAAAAGTAAAGTCTGTCACTGTTTCCATTGTTTCCTGTCTATTTGCCATGAATGATAGGACTGTATGCTATGATCTTAGTTTTCTGAATGATGAGTTTTAAACCAATTTTTTTCACTCTCCTCTTTTACTTTCATCAAGAGGCTCTTTAGTTCTTTGCTTTCTGCCATAAGGGGGGTGTCAGCTGCATATCTGAGGTTATTGGTATTTGTCCCGGCAATCTTGATTCCAGCTTGTGCTTCATCCAGTTATTTAGAATAACATCGCTTTATTTTCTTTCTTTATTTTGGCTGTGCCATTTGGCATGTGAGATCTTAGTTCCCTGACCAGGGATTGAACCAGTGCGCCCTGCATTGGGTGGGGATCCTGGAGATCCTAACCTCTGGATCTCCAGGGAAGTCCCAGATGAGCTATTTTAACTAGAGATCCTCTCCTAAAAGTAGGACAGCTGCCCAGAAGAATTAAAAGATGCTCACAAAGAGGGTGGAGGAGCTCAATGATGGAAGAGACTGAGAGGCCAGTCAGGAACCATGTTGTTTGGGAGGGGTGTATCTCAAGGACATTCTCATATACCCTCAAATGGTCAGCTATAATAGCATAATACCTAATAAAGCATAAACTGAAAAATTTCAGTTATCTTTTCAGATTGTTAATAGTTATCTTAATATAGGAATAAAGGTTAAATATTAATAAGGAAAGCTTGCTATTAAAGCCACCTCTCTCTTAAAATTGTTACTGCAGTTTAAAACCCATGAGAGGAATATAGGTAGCATGTCAGATTTAGGGGAAGTCACCATCTTTAAGACCTTGATGCTGGGAAAGATTGAGGGCATGAAGAGAAGGGAATGACAGGATGAGATGATTGGATGGCATCGTTGACTAAATGGACATGAGTTTGAGCAAGCTCCGGGAGACAGAGAAAGACGGGAGCCTTGTGGACTACAGTCTATGGGGTTGCAAAGAGTAGGACACAACCAAGTGACTGAAAAGCAACCACCATATTTAAGAACCATCAGTTCCTAGACTTTTAAATTTCAACTTTGCTTCTATCAATAGGTCTGGCAGACAGCTTTTTAGGGAGAGCTGTACTTTTGCCAAGAAAGAATGAAAGGGAAAGAGAGTGTGTAACAGATAAGAAACCTCATGCCACTGGGCCATAAGGGCTGCTCTCTGATGACCCAAGGCCAGGCTTCTGGCCTTTTGCACTGTCACCTGGATGCTCTTGACATAGATTCATGCCTCAGAAAAATTGGAAACAATTGTCCACACATCAGCATGTCAGGTTGGGGAAGGTTGCAGATGGGTAAAGCCACACTGTTTGGTCTGGGAATGCCAAGGCTCTGTCCTCTCTGATTACAAAGCTAATGAGGATGGGAGGCAGGGCTGCAGATGGCCTCTAGGAGCCAGAAGAATTTTGATGCCCTAAAATGGCCCATATTTTTATCCTGGAAACATGGTCTTATCTAATCTTGAGCGTGTTGGATTGAAGCAGTGGAATGGCAATTGAACTTTGCTTCTAAGATTTTGCTTCCTGAGTTAAGGCTGAAGTCAGGTCAGAAAAATACTGTTTCATCTGCCGTGTTGTGAGAGCAAAAGCAAAGAGCCAGTGGCAGAGCTTCTGAACGAGTTTTAGAAGATGACCCAGCATCCCTGAAGTATCCAGCACACCAGCTTGTAAGATCAAGGATCAAAATGAGATTTTTGTTCCCTAGAATGTTTCAAAGCAAGAAAAGTCTCTGGGGTTACACCTAGCAGCCCTGTTTGGTTTTGTTTTGTTTTAAACACACACACAGAGTTTAAAAAGTTTTGATCTGCCTTGGTCATGCTTTCCTCTTTTGATGATTAATTGGCAGTCTTGGCTTTGCCTGATAGATGCCAGAGCCCTTGAAGGTGACCTTCATGGAGTGGTGTCAGCCTACAGAGTGATTTATCAAAAGGTCGAAAAGGTAACATCTTAAATGACAATCTGCCTGAACATCCCGTTTGGGGGTTTCTTCTCAGTGTCCACAAGACCCTTTCCATTCAAAGTGGCCCTTTTGCAGCTTGCATGTGGACTCTGTGCGGTCACTTCTTTTCACTGAAGCAAAGATAATGGTAATGTTCTCTTTTTGATTTCTTAAACCTCCTTGCCTGGTGTTTATGAAATGATTCTCTTGAACATTTCTCTTTTTTTTTTTTTTTAAATTTTGGCTGTACTGGATATTTGTTGTAGCATGTGGGCTTCTCTCTAGTTGCCCTGTAGTATAAGGGGGCATGACTAGCTCCCCAACCAGGGATTGAACCCATGCTGCCTGCATTGGAAGGCAAATTCTTAACCACTGGATCACTAGGGAAGTCCCTCTTTAACATTTTGAAAATTTCCATGGTGGTCCAGTGGATTTTTTTTTTTTTAATTTTCTTCACTTTATTGTGTTGGTTTTGCCATACATTGACATGGAACCGCCATGGGTTTACATATGCTCCCCCTCCAGAAGCCCCCTCCCTCCTCCCTCCCGATTCCCTCCCCCTGGGACATCTCGGTGCACCAGCTCCGAGCATCAGCCCTGGGCTGGCGATTGATTTCACATATGATAATTAACATGTTTCAGTGCCATTCTCCCATATCATCCCACCCTTGCCCTCTTCCACAGAGTCCACGAGACTCTTCTGTACATCTGCGTTTCTTTTGCTGTCTCGCATGCAGGGTTCTCGTTACCATCTTTCTAAATTGCATATATATGCGTTAGTATACTGTATTTTTGTTTTTCCTTCTGGCTTACTTCACTCTGGATAATAGGCTCCAGTTCCGTCCACCTGAGTAGAACTGCTTCAAATGAATTTTTTTTTAATGCTGAGTAATATTCCATTGTGTATATGTACCACAGCTTTCTTATCCATTCGTCAGTTGATGGGCATCTAGGTTGCTTCCATGTACTGGCTATTGTAAATAATGCGGTGATGAACATTGGGGTACACGTGGCTCTTTCAATTCTGGTTTCCTCGGTGTGTATGCCCAGCAGTGGGATTGCTGGGTCATATGGCAGGTCTATTTGCAGTTTTTTAAGGAATCTCCACACTGTTCTCCATAGTGGCTGTAGTAGTTTGCATTCCCACCAACAGTGTAAGAGGGTTCCCTTTTCTCCACATCCTCTCCAGCATTTATTGCTTGTAGATTTTTGGATGGCAGCCATTCTGACTGGTGTAAAGTGGTACCTCATTGTGGTTTCGATTTGCATTTCTCTGATAATGAGTGATGTTGAACATCTTTTCATGTGTTTGTTAGCCATTTTTATGTCTTCTTTGGAGAAATGTCTGTTTAGTTCTTTGGCCCACTTTTTGATTGGGTCGTTTATTTTTCTAGCATGGAGCTGCAGGAGTTGCTTGTATATTTTTGAGATTAATTGTTTGTCCGTTTCTTCATTGGCTATTATTTTCTCCCATTCTGAAGGCTGTCTTTTCACCTTGCTTATAGTTTCCTTTGTTGTGCAGAAGCTTTTAATTTTAATTAGGTCCCATTTGTTTATTCGTGCTTTTATTCCCAATATTCTGGGAGGTGGGTCATAGAGGATCCTGCTTTGGTTTATGTCCGAGAGTGTTTTGCCTATGTTATCCTCTAGGAGTTTTATAGTTTCTGGTCTTATGATTAGATCTTTGATCCATTATGAGTTTATTTTTGTGTATGGTGTTAGAAAGTGTTCTAGTTTCATTCTTTTACAAGTGGCTGTCCAGTTTTCCCAGCACCACTTGTTAAAGAGATTGTCTTTTCTCCATTGTATATTTTTGCCTCTTTTGTCAAAGATAAAGTGTCCATAGATGCGTGGATTTATCTCTGGGCTTTCTATTTTGTTCCATTGATCTATATTTCTGTCTTTGTGCCAGTACCGTACTGTCTTAATGACTGTGGATTTGTAGTATAGCCTAAAGTCAGGTAGGTTGATTCCTCCAGTTCCATTTTTCTTTCTCAAGATTGCTTTGGCTATACGAGGTTTTTTGTATTTCCATACAAATTGTGAAATTATTTGTTCTAATTCTCTGAAAAAGACCTCTGGTAGCTTGATAGGAATTGCATTGAATCTATAGATTGCTTTGGGTAGTATACTCATTTTCACTATATTGATTCTTCCAATGCACGAACACGGCACATTTCTCCATCTGTTTGTGTCCTCTTTGATTTCTTTCATCAGTGTTTTATAGTTTTCTATATACAAGTCTTTTGTTTTTTAGGTAGAAATACTCCTAAGTATTTTATTCTTTTTGTTTCGATGGTGAATGGAATTGTTTCCTTAATTTCTCTTTCTGATTTCTCATTGTTAGTGTATAGGAATGCCAGGGATTTCTGTGTGTTGATTTTGTATCCTGAAACTTTACTATATTCACTGATTAGCTCCAGTAATTTTCTGGTAGAGTCTTTAGGGTTTTCTATGTAGAGGATCATGTCATCTGCAAACAGAGAGAGTTTTACTTCTTATTTTCCAATCTGGATCCCTTTAATTTCTTTATCTGCTCTGATTGCTGTGGCCAAGACTTCCAAAACTATGTTGAATAGTAGTGGTGAGAGTGGGCACCCTTGTCTTGTTCCTGACTTCAGGGGAAATGCTTTCAGTTTTTCACCATTGAGGATAATGTTTGCTGTGGGTTTGTCATGTATAGCTTTTATTATGTTGAGGTATGTTCCTTCTATTCCTGCTTTTTGGAGGGTTTTTATCATAAATGGATGTTGAATTTTGTCAAAGGCTTTCTCTGCATCTATTGAGATAATCATGTGGTTTTTATTTTTCAATTTGTTAATGTGGTGTATTACCTTGATTGATTTGCGAATATTGAAGAATCCTTGCATCCCTGGGATAAAGCCTACTTGATCGTGATGTATGATCTTTTTAATGGGTTGTTGGATTCTATTCAATGGATGTTTTTGAAATAGAATTTTGGCCATTGCCTCTTCGTTTCCAATCCCTCTGTTGAGGGTGAGATATTTACTCAGAATGCGTGTGCTCAACATTTTAGAGACAACCTTGCTCTTCACTCCTTTTCCTGGGGAAACTGGGAAAACGGCTGAGAAAAGGGCAGTGAAATTTCTTTCAGGACAGCTAATCTGAAGGGAATGACGTATCTTAGGAGTAAAGACCATTAGATAACCTGTTGTTAGACCACAAGTGATCACTGGATAATAATACCATTGCATTTTCATTTCTAACAATTCTCATGCCTTGTTATTCGAGATCTTGTATGTGAAAGATCAAGTTGGGATTAATAAGTAATTTCATTTTTCCTTAACTGGGAAAAGTGAGGAATGCATTTTAAAATGTAGTATAGAACGTTATGGAGCATATGCTAGTGTTTGTCTTAGAAATAATATACAGGCAGCCATAAAAAGGGAATTTTTGAAAAAAGGTTGTAGAGATATGGGTGGACCTAGAGTCTGTCATACAGAGTGAAGTAAGTCAGAAAGAGAAAAACAAACATTGTGTATTAATGTATATACGTGTGGAACCTAGAAAAATCATACAGATGAACCTATTTGCAGGGCAACAATAGAGGTGCAGACACAGAAGGGACATGAGGACACAGGGTGGGGGAAAAGGGAGGATGGAACACATTGAGAGAGTAGCATTGACATGTATATACTACCAAGTGTAAAACAGATAGCCTGTAGGAGCCTGCTGTGTAACATAGGGTGCACAGCTTGGTGCTCTCTGATGACCTAGATGGGTGAGGGGTGGGTGGGAAAGGGGTCTAAGAGAGAGGGGATATGTGTGCATAGCTGACTCACTTTGTGGTACAACAGAAACTAACACGACATTGTAAAGTAATCCGCATGTGGTTGTGGAGAAAAATAGTATGGCAGGCAGAGCCTGAAACCTTTGATGTAGAATTATCAATGGAATTCACTTCTGGGTGTATACTCAAAAGAATTGGAAGCAGGGACTCGAACAGATATTTGTATACCAACATATATAGCAGCATTATATATAACAACCAAATCTTGAAAACAACCCATTGACAAATGAATGGATAAGCAAAATGTGGTGATCTGTGTGTAATGGAATAGTATTTACCCCTTAAAAGGAAGGAGAATTCTGGCACATGCTAAGCATGGATGAATCTTGAAGGCATTTCCAGTCTTAAAGGCATTACGATAAATGAAATGTTGGTTACAAAAGGATAGATACTGTTTAATTCCCCTGATATGAAGTACTTGGAGTAGTCAGATTCTGTACAGACAGTAACATAGAGTGTTGGTTGCCAGGGGCTGGTGGAGGGGGAGGAGGAGGAAATGGGGAGTTAGTGTCTAATAGATTTCCCAAGTTTCAGCTTGGAAGGTGAGAAAATTCTGCAGATGGATCACGGTGAAGGTTGCACAGTAATGTGGATGTGCTCAGATGCCCTGGACTGTGTTCTTAAAAATGATTAAAATGGTAACTTTTATATTAGGTCTCCTTTACCAGAATAGGAGGAAATGGCAACCCTCTCCAGTATTCTTGCCTGGAAAATCCTATGGACAGAGGAGCCTGGCAGGCTGCAGTCCATCGGGTGGCAAAAGAGTTATGACTTAGTGACTGAACACAACAACTTCACCAGAATATTAAAAAAAATACAAAACCCCCACTCATACTAGCACGTGGACACACCTGCCAATGTAAGCACAGACCTTTTGGAGGAAGATGCACAGAAAACTGGTACCAGTAATTATATAAAATTATATACAGCAGTCCAGGGCCCGGAAGCACAGTGTTCCAGCACACGGTGTACGTTCTCTGAATACTTTTGAATAGCCTAGGGTGGGTGGAGGGGAGGAGGGAGGATGTACTTTCATCTCTGGTATCCTTTCACACCTTTTGGGATTTTCAGGTATTGTGTGGCTTCGTTATTCATTCAAAAAATAAATTCACTCCTCAGATCAAGTGGCAGTGAAAATGGTCCGGGGCAATGTAAGCTCCCCTGAAAACGTTTTGGGGTTGCAGAAGGGTTGTTGCCTTATAGAACAGTTGACCAGGGCCCCCAGCCTCTGAGGGAGCCCCTCAGGGACAAAGGTGGGGCCGGGAGGTGGGCTGGGCAGGGGATGGTGACTCTAGGAGTGTTTCCAGTTTTCACATTAGCCAGACAGGTGTTCTCTTCAATATGTCATAGCTCATGTATTTTCCTTTGTTCCTGGATGGGGGCAGGGGCATGGTGCTCTCTTCTCATCTTCAAGAGCTTTAAAATTTTTCTGTAGTAGAATGTGGTCTTCTCCCCCCAGCCGCCTCCTCCCTACCTTGGAATTGGTCTAGTCTTGCTTGAGTCCCAAAGTGTAAGTTGTGGGAAATTTAATGCATCTGATTAAATCCTGCCTGATGGCCTTTCTGTCTTGTGGCCTCATGAAACACACAGTGACCGTCGCTGAAGTCACCTGATAACTTTCCTCACTCCCCGCCACCCCCTAGTGCCCATCATATTCCACTCATGTAGGCGGATGATTGATCTTCTCCTCGCTTTACTGTGGGCGCCAGTTGAGAGGAATGATAAGAACCTATTCATGTCTGTATGTAGGATTTCTGAAGAGAACCTTCCTGACTCTGAAGAAGGTGATGGCCAGCTACCCTCTCTGGGCTAGTTCCTCAGACGGTAATGAGCAGAGTTAAAGATATCGGAGAGAAGTGTAAGCTGCTGGGCATGTGCCCTGTGTCAGCATAGAGAAATGGACAGTTTGGGGTGAGGGGGTGGGGGAGAGGAGAAAATTTGTTCTGCTGTTGTAGAAACCAGGCATCTGAGCTGAAGTGACGGACTGTGGTGGTCGGAGCCCTTTCCTGGAGATGACAAATGAGGTACTTCCTCTTGGTTTCTCAAAATAATAATAAGAGGGCTTTGCAACCCTATCTGAATCATCGCAGTAAGTTCATTTGGGGTAGATGCTGGCCTTTTTACAGCAGCCAGGCCGAATAGAAGTGCGCCATCATTTTTCCCTGTGGCCGGAGGCTGGCAAAGTGCTGTTTTGTAGATCCAGATGAAGAGTCCTTGTTTTGAGAAGTGGGAGCGGGTAGCAGTGGTACACAGTCCTTCTTGTTGGATGGTCTCTGGGGAAGTTGGGACTCCCTGGTGCAGGACACAAATCCTGGCTGAGCATCCTTGCTATTACCCTGCAGGGTGAGAGGGGAAAAGGACCGAGGTGAGTTTTGTTACAGACTGGACAAAGAAATCAACTTATTGCCACCTTAACTCCTCTGCTGTGTTGTGCATTAGAGGTTTATAGACTGTGAGCCACTGGCCCCTTGAGGAAAGGGGGCCGTCTCCCGACTCTGCAGAGCTCCGGTGCTGTGACCTTGGGAACAGATCCGTCATCTCAGCATTACTTTGCGGAGCTGGTCCAGGTTTCCTTCGCTGAATGAATGTGGACTGTGTTCTGATGAAGGCTGGAGGAAGAAAAACCACCTTGAGTCAGGGTTCGGAGAATAGCAGTCCTTGTCTCTCTGCTGGGCACACGCTAGGTTGATTGATTGAAAATCTAGAAACCTGTGCTTAAATATAGAACAAATAGATATTAATATACTCTTTTTAGGGGAGAAGAGGGAAACTACTATTTATTGAATGGAAACTCTGTGTTCTATGTAGAATTTTTTCCATAGTTCTCCCAAGAATCTAGGGAGGCAGATGATAATGAGTAACCTTAATTACAAACAAAACTATGTGTCAGGTCTCTTGTGAGTATTTTGTGTGTAAAATTTACAGATTTACTCCTTTCAAGAGTGTTCTGAGGGTCGATGCAAGAACTCAAGATGGTGAAACCCAGAAAAGTTAAGTAACTAGTTCAAGATTATATTTGGTAAGTGACAGAGCCAGGATTCGAACCCAGATACTCTGGCTGCAAAGCCCAAGCCTGCACTTACCCATTTTCTTCATGATAAGAAGCCACATGTGATTTGCCCAAGGTCATGAGAATGTATGTGATCAGTTTTATTTTCTTATTAGCTCCCATCGATCAAGGGTAGTGAAAAGTTTAGTCTTCCTTCCCAAGGTCTTCTTGGCTAGCATAATGGAGATACTCTGAGCCACCCAGGGTACCCATTTAGAAAGCTCGGGTTTTGCTTCAGTGCATATTGCAAAAAGCAATGGAAAGCCCACCACAGAAAGAGTACAGCACGTGGAGACCTTTCTTTCCAGGATGGGGAACAACAGTTCCATCATGTTAAGTCCTTGCAGCTGCTTCGGTCTAACCACTTCTTTTCTCTCCTGAAAAAAAGCAAAACAACAGTCCAGAGAGGAGTGGTGGTTGGATCAGCTATGTTCCCTTTGGGTAGCTGGCACTTGCTCCGGCATTGAGGCCAAACTTGCCATGACAAATACAGCCCCAGGTGGTACCTTTTTTAAGAGCATCATCCTCTAAAGCGCTAGGTAATTGATGCTTTGATTTCCAAACCAGATAGAGGCTTTTCTATCCTGCAGATCAGGATTTCCGAAGCTGGCAAATGTCATAAAGACACCAGAGCAACCAAGTAGAGAGCTTACTTTTTTTTACTGAAAACTTTGTTACTAATGAAGGACTGAAGTCTTCTGTCCACTGTAGCACAAATACTGATCTTTTTTTTTGTCTCCTGCTGTGTCTAAGGAGGATAGTTTGTGGTGGGGATACCATTGGGGTTGGGGTTTTCTGTGATAGGGAATAAATTGAAACAGTACAAACTGTAAAATCTTCCCAAGCGGTGGGTACAGTGAAAAAAAAATGCGGCCCCAGCAAAGGGGGTGTGCAGTTACAGGCAGATGGGCCAGGGAGATGGTCTGATTGCCAAGTGGATGGGAGCCCAAGTCTTCAGGTTTTCAAGTAGGTAATTAGCACAGGAAGGAGCCAAACTCAGGCCTGCTGGCGCCTGGAATAGCAAGTTTTTCCGTTCAGGTTGGATAGTGTCAGAGCTGAGATGGGTGCATATCAGTTAACAAATGGAAGCACCTGATATTATGCCTGTGATTGGAGGTGGGGGTCATAGAAGAATGAGCAAACAGGATTTCCATTCCTGAGCAACAGAAAAATATTGAACTGAAAGAGAAATGCAGGCAGCAGAGGAGAACCGTCCAAAGCAGATAATTAAGCGGTAGATCGTGTGTTTTGCTCCCAACTGCTGGCTTCTCTAGTTAGTGGTATATGTGAATGCATACCAGGAGTCAGAATGTTTGGGTTTATGTTCTGGCTGCTCAGTCTGTGTGGCTTTGAGCAAGTTAATTCATCCTTAGGGGCTTCAGTTTGCCTATCTGTAAAATGAGATTAGTCTAGTAGCTACCTCATGAAGTTGTTTTGAGGATTAAATGATTATATTCCTGGATAAAAAGAAAAGAGCCATTTGCCTCTGTTTCTTGCTTTTGAACACAGGCCTGATACCTGGAACTGCAGCAGCTCTCTTGTACACATGAGACAATGAACATGAGGGGGAAAGTTGATAATATTGGGGTCATTAATGACCCTGCTGGTCAGCCAGACCACTGTGTCCCTGCAGGCTTTAGACTCCTCCATTTAAGAATGAACCATTGCCAGTTGAGATTTCTGCTGTGTGTAGCCAAATGTATCTTAATTCATACAAAGTTATTGTATAATTTAAAATTCATTGAAAGCAGGGCAATGATATAATTCCCTTTGAGTTCTCAAGGAGAACCTAACACTGTGCCCCACATACAGCAGGTACCCACTGGTTTACGAGGAAGTACATTGTTGGAAAGGGGAGGAAAAGGAGGCTGGTTCAAGTGGTATGCTGGTAAATGTTTAACTGTTAGCTCTCTGGGGAGAAAAGGTCCTGATTTGTAGCATGTCAATTTCCACAGTGTAAATATTCCCAATGTGGCTGATTTCAAGCTACATTGTACTTGAACTCACTGATGGGCAGAGACACACATGATCAGCTCTTGTGATCTGGTACAAACCAGCACCAGCTCACTACTGGAGGGACAGAGGGAAAAAGGAGGGAGAGAGAAAAGGGAAGGAAAGGTTTTATTAAAATTAATAATAGTAATAATGATGAAAATAATAACCCTTAGAATTGATTGAAGATTTACGGTACCAGGCTCTGCTCTGAGTGCCTCCTAGGGGTCTTCTCTCTCCTCCTTGTCCTGGATGGGGTCACATGATGTTTTCCAGCCACAGGAGAGGCAGACAAGAGAGAACATAGGGGAGTGGGCATGCTGTAAATGATCATTTTTGTGTCATTTCCTAGAGCCAGGCCCCGTGCCTCTCTGAACACAGGTAGCCATCTGTCAGTGATAAGGGACAGCTCTCAGATAGGCAGCCGGGAGTATCTAAAAGGGCAAGACTTTACAAGCAGAATGAGTTATTACTCAAACTTCAGAGCTGCCTGTTCAGCAAAGTGAACTAGTCTCTTTATCATCAAATTATAAAGTTCTCCCCTGCCTTCTTCCATCTCTGGATACCACTCCAGACATCATAAACTGACCTTGTCCTTCACAGTAGAACAGTTGGTTTTCTCGACCAAACAGATCTTGACCCAAGTGATAAATGAGGTGGGAAGAAAGGAGATATGTGGAGATCGTCAAAACACAACTATAATAAAACACATCCAGAAGAAAAAACAAGTGCTTCTACTACACTTAATTTGGACTGTGAAGTCCTCCGTGGGTTTGGGGTGGGGGCTAGCTTGGCTGGAGTGAAGTGAAGAGAATGAGGTGATGGGGTGCCCATGGGCGATTCCTTCCTTAGGGGATCAGCTCCCTTCTTTACATATTCTCCCAGCCGATTGCTCCCATCAGAGTCCAGGGGCATCACTGTCCTCTGGCAGGTGGAAAATATAAAGGAAAATGCCAACACTGGAGTTACTCTTGAAGGGGGTTGAGGGGCGGCAGAGAAAGGCAGGAACTAAGGGATATTCCTGTATCATCTTCAGGATTTTTGCAGATTTTATATCCAGGTGTCAGTTCCTTTAAAAACCAAAAGATTACAAGTGATTTATTGGTTCTAACTCATTAGAAGCCCCAAGAGGGTAAGCAAAGTCAGGGAAGGAAGAGACAGGAGGAGGTGAATGAGTCTGCTCAGGGGACTACTCATGAGCCTAGGCTCTGCTGAGTATCCAGTGAACATGAGAATGCTGAAGGGCTGGAAGACCAGGCCGTGCTTTGCAATGAAGACTCATTTTAACTGGAAGAAACGTTTAGAAGAACGGAGGTTCGTAGGGTTGTGATTTCTCAGCAGATTGCAGAGTTGATTGGGAGTCAGAGTTGATCCCTGCCTTACCTCTTTGTTCTAGGCCAACATTGTTGGAGCTATCAGCCTTTTGGGGCTTTTCCAGAGTAGAACCTATAACCACAGTCAAGGAGCAATATTGACTCTTTATTTATGGTGTTTTTCCTGGGTTGGCTGGCATCCTCTCAGTAGGTCCATCCTGTTGTTATAAAGGCAGAATTTCTTTTAAGTTAGGGATCAGCATCTGGGGAATCTGTTATCAGCCAACTATTTTGACGTTTCTTTAAGGAGAATAGAAAATACCCTGTCCTTTCACTCTGCTATGAGCATTGCCTAATTCTTATAAAGCAGGATCTGGCACACTTCTTAAAGGGTCAGGTAGTAAACATTGTCTTAGGCTTTGTAAGCCATATGTTGTCTGACACAGCTTCTCAACTGTGCCGTTGTAGAGTGAAACCATCCATGGGTGATAAGTCAATGAATGGGCATGGCTGTCTTCCAATAAAATTACATATTTACCAAAGCAGGCCGCAGGAAGGGTTTGGTCTGTGGGCCATTGTTTGCTGGTCCTTGTTCTAGGGGAGTCTTGGGTGGAGTGGCCTCTTTGTTGCCAGTGTGGGTGATGGTACACTGCAAACGTCAACGCATGGCTATGGTCAAAGACTCGTCCCCACTTGAGTTCAGAGTGGGGAACAAAAATGGGATGGCAGACCCCTTCTTGTCCTGGTGATGGTGATACGGCTAGTCACAGCGGGGGGCTGGCAGAGAGCTTCGGGCCACTTAAAGACAGACTGTCACTGCCCTCGTCTGGATGATGAGCCACTGCAACTCCCTTGAGATGGTGTTAGTGTGTTCCATGTTGGCTGGCCGGCCACTGTTTAACTTTCTGCCTAGGACTTTTCCTAGGCCTTCTCTTACTTCCTTCATCCTTCTAATAGTCAGGATAAAGAGCAAGATAAGGTGAGTGCTGACAGTTCCCATTTGACACACATGGTAGCTTATACCTCAGCAATTTTCAGGCTCTTAACTTATTTCAGAGGGTGACTTACTCTACTATCTTGACACGAGGACTGGGATTCACTAGCTTTTCCTTCCAGATGGAGGATGACTCTATGAAGTAAGGAAAGCAGTTTCCAGTTTTACAAACTTGATTTCCCCGATAGGCTTTCAACAGGAAAAACTAACACTCAATTGCATGCTGCACAAAACTATTTGCACTTGAAGACCTAGAGGAGGTGTGCTGGGAGTAGGCTGACACCTCATAGACCTGTACATTCGGTATTAAAATGTTCCGATGCTGACAGCACAGTTCCATGGGGTGGGGTGCAAGGATGTTGGCTGGTCTTGTATCTTGTATCTACTTGCTTTTGTACACCAAACTGGTCATAGATTGTTAGGAATAGTTCAGCTTCTTCACTTGACGAAAGCCTAGCTCATGTTGCTGGAATCATCGAATTTCCATCACTTTGAGGTCTTGCAAGAAGACATGACATAACCTCACCCCCTCTTTTCTGGCTTGCACTGTGCCATCTTAACTTAGATGGGTACCCTCTCTGTGAAAAGGCTGGGTTTACATATTTTGCTCATTATAGCTGTCAAATTCTTTGAGGTAATTTAATGGGGCGGGGGAGGCTCAACAAGTGTGAAGAGTATTTTTAACCCTGCCGTCTGGGTTTGATAGCCATTTGCAGACTAGTAATGAAATCTATAGCTTCATGTGAGGCTGTGGGGAAGAAAGAGGGAGGTAGAGGGGGACTGAGGCTGTCGAAGACTTGGGTGTGGACAGCAGTTGGGTGTTTTGATCCTCAAGTGGGCTGGTGGTCTTCCATGCTCTGCTGACAGTTGTCCGTTGGTGGCTTGCTTTATAGTGTATGAAACTGATACTCTCCCTGCTTTCCAGGGTAGAGAGGCTGTCTGGGTGCTGTGAGGGGTACAGGGGTAGCTGGAAACTTGATCAGCTGGGCATTCATTCATTCAACAGTCATTTTTTAATGCCTTGCAGATACAGCACTCCTCCCATCCTAGACACCAGGGAGGGACCACGTCTGTTGAGGAAGTGCCTGTCTTGGTGGACGTAGCTGGCCAGTGGTGGGTGGAGTGACTGGGGATGAGAATGGACTGTGACCAAGGATGCGTGGACTCTGGTGTTGGCACCATTGCTTCCGGCAATGACTGAGGGTGTGTCCCTTGCTCTAGCCTTCCATTCTGTCTGCAGCATGAGACGGGATGAGACATTTCCATGTGGGTGTTAGAGAAGCTGAACTCCACAGAGGCATCCCAGGGGTTGGGAAGGGTGGAGGAGGGGAGATGAGCAGTTCCTCCTTATCACAGCATGTCCAGTTGGAACCAGCTGCCATTGGAGGACCTCCTCTGCTGGCCCCACAGAGTTCTCTCCAAGTTCATAGGGGCTTGAGCCCAGACCCGACTGGTAGACCCTGAGCCGGTTAATTACACTGGCATTGTTTTCTCATCCAGAATTAGGACAAAAAGGGTCCTGAGACTGCACAAATTGGATGGGGAGGTGGGTTACTGAGTTATTGGAAAACCAGTTTCTAAGCTTGTGATCAAACTGTTTACTTCATTCATCGGCCCCTCTCAGTCATCAATTCCTTTGTTCATTCAGCACTGTGTCAAGCATAGGTGTTCAGTGTCACCATGGGGCCTTCTCAGGTTCACCCCCAGTGTATTTTGTTAATACACATGGCATAGGAAACTCCAGTCCCAGCCATGACAGGGAGGTGGGTAATGACCGAGGTTCTGCTCACCTTGTGGTTTGCTCCATGGGGGAGGCCAGGAGACCCTGTTCCTTTGATCTCACTATGTCAGGATCATCACCCCTCCCTTTTCTTTGGACTCCATGAAAGGAGTAAGTGTGGGGAGAATGGGCAATGCAGATTAGTGGGGTAAGGTGGACTTGACCCCTAGGAGTGGGAAATATATTTTGGTAATAGGGTTTTCACTGTTTAGACTCATGGGTTAAATTCCACGAGTCTAGAATAACCCAGGGAGAAGTCTCACTGGTTTTCTAGACTAAAGGCACACACACCTTTCCCCTTTCCTCTTTCCCCCCTCACTTCCTATCTTCCTTTGTATATTTTTAACTTTTATAAAAGACCCTACTCAGAGACTCAGGACTGAGAGCCACAGCAGGTGCTGGTTTAGGGACTTACTGTTACTAACCAGCCATGGGACCTAAGACCAGCCTCCCAGCCGCCAGTGCTTAGGTGACGAGGTGGCGGTTGGGCCACAAGATTTTGAAGCCCTTCCTGGCTTTGCCTGGAAGGCAGGCTTCTGTCTGATTGCTGTGTCCGGAAGCATTAAAATTCATTGTCTTCCCTGGAGCCAACTCTCGCTCCATTAAACAGCTTGTCCCTGAGGCAGATGGAGTTGGCAAGGGGCCTGTCCTTAAAAGCAACAGGTTGGGTGCTGGCAGGCTCACAAAGGAAGTCTCCTGGGAGGTCCAGCCTCCCTGCTGGGGAGGGGGCTCTGGACCCTCTCCCAGCCCATGGGGTGAGAGAGAAGCCCTGTCCTCTGGAAGAATCGGTTACTGAGTCTGGGGATGAGGGAAGCTCTCCCAGAGGCAGACCCTGAAACACTTGATAGGGCTGGAGGATGATCCTGGGATGAGCTCTGGACAGACACGAACGAACTCCCAGAAACAGGAGTTGTAGTATTACCAGCCCATTGCTTTTCCGTTTCTTCTGTCTATGCAAGCTAGTCATGTGTGTTATCAATAATACCAGGGATGACACGGTGCCCCATTTTACAGAAGGGAAATGGGGGCTCTGAGAGCTCAAGGGACCTAGCCCAGGTGACTCAGTTGGGAAGTGATGGAGCCGAGATTGGAAGCCAGGTTTGGCCTCAAAGCCCCCATCTTTTCATTACCTCCAGTGAAGAGACTATAAGAGGAATGGAAGACGGGGCTCTCAGTGGTCCTGGAGTTCAGAAGGCTTAGTTTCCAGGACCTGCTGTAACAAATTACTACAAATGAGGTGGCTTAATGTGAATGTGCTGTATGACTCAGAGAACTCTGTAACAACCTAGAGGGGTGGCATGGGGGAGGGAGGTTCAAGAGGGAGGAGACATAGGTATACCTATGGCTGATTCATGTTGATGTTTGGCAGAAACGAACACAATACTGTAAAGCAATTATCCTTCAATTAAAAATAAATAAATTGGCAGATTAAAAAAAAAACACCAAAAAGTCAAGGTGGCTTAACAAAACTGCAGTTTATTCTCCCACAAGTCTGGAGGCTAGAAGTCTGGAATTCTGGAGGTTCTAAAGGAGAATCTTCTCCTGGCCTCTTTCCTGGCTTCTTTCTGCTGGGCTATGCAGTTGGTGGCGTCCTCGGCTTATAGATGCAGCTCCTTGTCTCTGCCTCTGTCGTCACAGGAGCTCATCCTATGTGTTCTATCTTCCCATCACCTCCCTCTCTTCATGTCCCTGTGTCCAGATTTCCGTTTTCTTTTAAGGACACCAGCCATCGGAGTAGGTGGGACCTGGGCTGTAATCTCCAAGCTTCCTTCTACCTCTGACATTCCTAGATGTGTGTGATTCAGACTCTGCGCAGGCTGTGGCAATCAGAGGAGGCTTCCTGGGGGAGACGGTCTTGACGGGGCCCAGAGCTGAGCTGAGTGCTTTGAAGCGCCCGGAGAACCTTTCCCAGCAGCAGCAGGGCCTGTCCTCCTGTCATGGGACATGCAATTACTGTCCCTTATTAATATTTCACTCTCCAACTTCAAAGGCGCCTCCCTCTGCTTCTCGCCTTTGTCAGCAGCCTCTGTAAATAAAGGGAAGAAGTGCTGCCGGCCCAGCTGGTGGGCCTGACAGAGGGGCTTCCCGGGCCCTTTGAAGCCTCTGCTTCTGTTTGTGACTGAAGACAAATGCGACTTCTGGAAACGGAGCCCCCAGTCCCTTCACCTGCACAGTGGGGCTGTCACGCCTGTCCCCCCTCCTCCTCAGCTCCCCTCCGCACGTGCGCACAGTTAGTTCTGTTGTGCTGTCATCCTTCTCAGCCTTCACACAGACGCTTCCTCCCAAGTGCTCAGGGACCAGTAGTGTCTCTCACGGAGACTTTCCAGAAATGGTCTTAACTAGTTGTCAGAGGCGGGGGTGGGAGGCGGGCAGAATGAGTGGAGTGGGGGCCAAAGCTGCAGCCTGCTAGTCAGAAAACAAGTATGGGGGTGTCACGTACAGCATGGTCACTGCAGTCGACAACACTCTAGTGCAGAACCGACAGCTGCTAAGACCTCATCAAGGAAAAGAATATCTGTGCCTGTGTGTGGTGATGGATGTTGACTTACTGGGGTGATCCTTTGGCAGTCTAGAAAAATAGCGAATCCTTAATGTTGTACACCTGAAACTAATGTTAGGTCTCAGTTTACAATATAGGAACTTGGGGCTTCCCTGGTGGTCTAGTGGTTAAGACTCTGTACTTCCAACGCAGGGGGCGCAGGTTCAATCTCTGGACTGGGAGCTAAGATCCCGCATGCCATGTGGTATGGCATAAATAAATAAATAAACTATTTATATGTCCATTTAAAAAAAAATGGAGAAAATTTAAAAATAGCTTTAACCTTCTGTGTGGGTGACTACGTTTAAAGCAGAACCCTCGCCTGCCCAGCGTGAAGAAACAGTGTGGTTAGAGTCTCCAGGTGGGGTCGGTGTGGAGCCCTTCCCTCCTGTAAGTGGAGAAAAGGCTATGCATCTGAAGGCAGAGCTTATGCCACATAGGTTTGGGTCCCCCACAGGGAGTCAAGGGCTTGTGGTTCTTTGGTATCACGCAGTGGGGTGGGGGTGGGGGTGCTCCGGGAACATGGTGGGCACACTTTGCTCTAGCCCTGACCGGCCGAGACACCTCCTTCTAGGCACCTCCCTTTCTCAGCTGTGAGTACAAGGGATAAGAACATTGCCTCATTTGTTTTAAGGTCTCTATATCCTTAGAGCCTCATGCAGTGCATAGTAAATGTTGGAGGAGAGTAAATGTTCAACAAATGAATGGATCCACTCATTTTGCAAATACTTGCTGAGCACATGCTGTGTGCCAGGCACCCCTCCTGGCTCTAGAGGTAGAGCAGTGAACCAGTTAGGGGCAATCTGCCCTCATAGAGCTTCCGTTCCAGTGGGGGAGACAGACTGTCCATAAATGAACACATGTCTGGTAGATAACATGATTTGGGGTAATGAAGAATGCCATTTAAGCAGGGTTCGAGAACAGAATGAGAACGCTATCTGGGGAGGGATGGTTGAGGAAGGGCTCTCTGAAGAGGCGACTTTGGTGCAGACACTTGAGGGATGTGAAGGGGTGAGACAGGTGAAATGTTAAGGAGTGTTTGTGGCAGAGGGGACACCGAGGATGAAGGCCCAGAGGTGGGGATGAGCCTGGCAGATAGGGGAATGGTGGCCGGAATGGGATGGAGACGTAGGCAGGGGCTAGATCATGCAGGCTCTCACAGGTCAAGGTTGGCCTCGTTTCCAGGAAGTGTGTTTGTGCAGAGGATGACCTTGGCGGTTTCCTGGAAGTCTTCCATGTCGTCCACACAGAAGAGAATCCATTGGTAGAAACGGCTCTGTGGGTTGGCCTCTTGGGTGCAGTGTGTTCTCAGACAGTTATTTGAGATCCTATTACGTAGAGGCACTGAGGCGGCATCAAGGTCAACGCCGATTGAGAGGAAGGATTCTCCGCCTTCCAGAAACTCTTTCCAGCAAGACTCAGACTCCCTCCAGCCTCTCCTCATCCCTACAGCTCCAATGACTGGTACACCCCAAGGTGGATTGAGACCTGGGTTTCGCCTGGTATGCCTCCTGCGTGAGTTTGCATGGTTCAGCATCACAGGGCTCCCTTTTGCGGACTGGTCCATTTGGGTATTACATCTAGCATCCAGATGCTGAAACTCGCATCCCAGCCCAGCCACTCTGTGGCTCCCAGTTTGGTTCAGTGCCTGGAGCCATGTGTGAAACACATATATGCCTAAGGAATGACTAACCAGCGTGTTGCCTTAGGCAAGTCACTGGATCTCTGGGTGTCTCAGTTTCTTACCTATTAAGCAGGGATGATGGAGGATTAAATGAGAGCGTGCTTCTGATAGTGGTCCGAGTGGCTGTGCCCAGTGTGTAGCAGGTGTGCAGAGAACATAACTGCTATTTTTATGACATTGTTCTGGCCGCACCTGACTGCTCAAGGCTTTTAAAACCTAGTTTCCTTTCCACATTCACTCCCCATCAAATCTCTTCCTTTCCCCCCCCAGGTCTGTCCAAGATGGGAACCAATGATCATTTGGCAACGTATTATTTTCCCCCTAGTAAGACATCTGTCTTTTACTTCCGGGGCCCCCGATGGTGCCACTTGAGGCTGTCTGTTTGCACGTGGTGGTGAGAGTCAGGACCAGCTGCAAGAGCCTCTCATCTGCCAAGCTGGAATAGTCTCTGGAGACTACCCTGTGCAGCCCTCATTTTTTTAGGACATCAGTAATTGCTTCCTGTATATTGGTCAGTGGCTCAGAATGCCCCCAGGCTGCAAGACTCTCTGCTGTGGGTATTCCAGGAGTCTGCAGGCAGCTGTAAATGCGTGAGAATGCCAGTGCCCAGGGGAGGAGCTGTGCGGTCCTGATGTCACCCGCCCACCCGGGGGTTAGAAGCCTGGCTAATGAGGGCATCCTGCGCTTGGTGATTTCTTGTTCTTCTTGGTGGTCCTTTGAGATTATGTTGGTCCCCAGTGGTATTCTTTCTTCAGCAGCTGTAGCATCTCCCCTTGGCTGGGCAGGCTGGAGGGAAGTGGAAATGGAGACTGAGATGTTGGGATGGAAGCACCCAGATGGTGTGTGCTGAGTTTCTCTGAGCCGTGGGACTGGCTGTGTTTAAACTGTGTTCTCCTTCCTTTGAACATCCTCTTTAGTCTCCACTTTCTAGGGCCTATCGATGTTTCACGCCCTCCAGCCCTGCCCCACTGCAGCCCCAGAGGTGTGTCTAGTCGGTGTTCCTATAGAGAGGAAAGGACAAGGCTTAGAAGCCAGTCACTGTGATCTTCCCATGGAGTTAATGTCATGACCCTGGGCCTCGGTGTCACCACTGTATGGGAATCTAGAATGTCAGGTCAGGTCATGAGGCTTCAGAGTCTTCATGAATCAGTGTTCCCCAGCCTTTTTGGGACAGATTTCATGGAAGATGGTTTTTCCATGGATGGGGATGGGAGTGTGGGTGAGGGGAATGATTTCAGGGTGATTCAAGCACTTTACATTTGTCCTGCTCTTTATTTCCATTATTATGACATCTACTCCACCTCAGGTCATCAGGCATAAGACCTCAGAGTTTGGGGACCCCTCTACTCCCTCTCTTCAGTTCTATCTCAAAATCCATAGAAACTCTCCTTTTTCTTTTTTCCTTAGTTGCATTGTGGAGGAGGGGGTCTAGGGGTCTTTATATATAAAGTGAAAACTGCTCATAATGGAAAAATCACTTTGGACCCTTATGGAAGGGTCCTTATTGGACAAAAATAACCTTATTGTTATTGTGACTCAACCGCTGTGCAGAAATGCTGGCAAACCATTCCCTTGTCCTACCAGGTCCCGGAGGAGGAGAGACTTGACTGTACCTTGGGAGCCTCTGCTCACAGGGAGCTTGTAGAAGTGGGTTTAAGAGGGATCGTCCTGATGCAACCAGCATTGTTTTTCTCTGTTTGCAGTGCAATGATAGCTTTGAACCCATGAATGTCGCTTTTATCATTCAGTGCTCAGAGTGTTTGATCTAAACAGTCTGAGGAGATTCTAGAATCTCCTCTGTTTAGGATTCAGATGATTATTCAGAATCCTAAGTCTATCTGGAGGATTCTTTGAGCTGATTCAGGTACCAGCAAACACACCTCTCTGCTCTTCTGAGTCTGACCGGGGAGACATCACTAATGGATTACAGTACCTTTCTCTATGTAAAACCAGAGTGGAGCCCTGGGATCCTTGCCCCACAGTGTCCAAGACAGAAACTGTGCCTTTGTGTGTGTGTGCTCAGTCGCTCAGTAATGTCTGACTCTTCATTCCATTCTGATTGCCTGTCCATCTGCTGGGCTCACTGCTCTGAAGTTAGTCGCTCAGTGTGTATTGACTCTGTGACTCCATGGACTCCTCTGTTCATGGGATTCTCCAGGCAAGAATACTGGAGTGGATTGCCATGCCCTCCTCCAGGGGATCTTCCTGACCCAGGGATCAAACCCGTGTCTCTTATGTGTCCTGAATTGGCAGGTGGGTTCTTTACCATTAGCTCCAACTGGGAAGCCCCCCTTGTGTCTTTGCAGTTATAGAAATTGAGCCTGGGAGCCTTGTGTGTCCATCTCAAGGCAGATCTTGTTAGGTGTGCTAAACCACAGACACATTCATATATACATAAAGTTTATACACATATAAAGTTTATATGAGCAGCTTTCATAATGTATAAATACACTTGTGTGTATATATGATAATATATATAAAAATTTCTCCACCTATTCCTTTAAACCTGAGATTCTCCATCAGGACCAATCCACCAAAGGCAAAATTTGCTGATGTCTCTAAAGAATGAAATGTCACTCCTGATAAAATATCATAGCCACTTAAGCCAGCCACATTAGAGCTGCAAGCATCTTTTGGAAATTGAGCCTCATGTGTCAGATGGACCACATCTTGTGGTCTGACATCGAGGATGCATCCGACATCGAGGATGGCTGACAAGTTGGGACATTTTTAGATAGGCAGGGGAGTGCAGCTACAAAATATCTTCCAAGCTGCAATCAGATCTGGCAGAAAATTCAGTCCTTCCTTAGAAGGCAGAAGAAGGTTTGTTTTAAATGGTGAGTTTCTCTTTGGATAGACAGTGTCCCTGGGTGCATGGGGCTGTTTCACTGCCCTTCTTTCCCCACCTCCTCTTCCCTTTCCTCCTGTCTCTTAGGATCCAGCTCCTTCCTCCAGGAAGCTTCCCCTCTGCTGAGAGCCTGCAGCCCTTCTTGTTAAGTTCCTGTTGAAACACACTTGTGTCTTGTGTTGTATTGTTCTTTTCCCAGTGAGACATTCTGAAGCTCCAGTTGGGCACATGCTGTCTTGTGGATTTCCTGCCTCCCTCTTTGAGGCACAGAGCGGGGTTCTGGAAGGTAAAGAGGCGAAGCTGGTCCATGCACCTGTGGCTTCCCAGGGCAGGTCACTGGTGTGGAAAGTCACCAGGGCTGCTGTTTAGGGGTTCCTTGCCTTTCAGCTTCATGGATGCTCTGATGCTTATCGCATGGAGAAGCCAGGTTCTCTTCTCTTGTTGCAGTCTGTTGCTGCTCTGCCGTCTCGGCAGCTCTTGTTGCCATGCAACAGTCACGGTGCCGCGCCAGTGGGCCCCTTCTACTGCTTGTGCATCAGCCCTGCTGTCTGTCTCCCTTAGCTCTTAGCCCTGCTTCAGGATGGGGATGGAAGGGACTGGAGCTGCAGGCTGGGCCAGTTTTAATTGAATTCTGCTTGCCTCACCTTCCCTGAGGATCTGTATGTTAGCAACTTTGAACAGAAGCTAAGACGGAACGAGAGTGACTCATGATTGGTTTACCTGGTTGCTTCCTGGGTCTTTGAATGTCATCTTGAGATTTTACAAATGTGATCCTATTTGTTGCTGGTGGGACCTCCCCTGGAAATCCGGTGACAATGGCAAACTGTCTTGCTTTGCTACTACTTACTGTGTGCTTGTGGGCTTGCCTGGTGGCTCAGTGGTAGAGAATCTGCCTGCAGTGTGGGAGATGTGGATTTCATCAATGTGGGAGATGCAGGTTCTATCCCTGGGTTGGGAAGATCCCCTGGAGGAGGAAATAGCAACCCACTCCAGCATTCCTGACTGGAAAATCTTATGTTCAGAGGAGCCTTGCAGACTACAGTCCATGGGGTTGGAAAGAGTCCTACAATGCTTAGAGACTAAACACACACACACACACACACACACACACACACACACACACACACACACACACACACGTTTGTACTCACACAATTTTATAGAAACTAAATCTCAGAGAGGTTCAGTAAGTTGGCCAAGTTAAAGTAACACAACAAGTAAGACGAACTGGGATTCAATGCTAGGCAATGTGGTTTTATAGTTTGTGTTCTTAGCCAACATTATATACTTCCTTTCTGCTTATAAAAGTTGAAACTTACCCTGCTGCTGCTGCTAAGTCACTTTGGCTGTGTCTGTCTTTGCGACCGTATGGACCAGGGTCATCTGTCCATGGAGATTTTCTAGGCAAGAATACTGAAGTGAGTTGCAATGCCCTCCTCCAGGGTATCTTCCTGACCCAGGGATTGAACCTGCATCTCTTACTTCTCCTGCACTGGCAGGCAGGTTCTTTACCACTAGTGCCACCTGGGAAGCCTGAAATTTACTCTAGGAGAGTTTAAAAAGCTGATGACCAAATTTTTCAAGGCAGTGTTGCCTTATGTATATAGCTACATTTATTAAGTACTTACTTAATAAAGGAAATACTTAAAAGTGTGTTAGTCACTCTTTTAAGTCCTTTTATAATAGCTCATTAATCCCCACAGCGATCCTGAGAACTGTTACGATTTTCCCATTTTAGAGATGAGAAAACTGAGTCAGGCAACCAGTAACCAGTCCAAGGTCATAGGGCCAGGATGTGACAGAGCTGAAATTGGAATCCAGTGGTTTGATTCCATATTCCACATACATAAGTAAAACTACTAGTTTATAAAACAAAACAAAGCAAGACATACTTCTGAATTTGGTTATTCTGAAGGAAGAAATTCCAGGAACAGAAAACCTGGAGTTACCTTATTAGTTACCAGAGCTCAGCCTATGAGTCTCCTCATTTTTCAGAATGTTTTATATTCTGAATAAAAAAAAAAGCACATGACAAATGCAACCTATCAGATTTACTTAAAGAAACAATCATTAGGATTTGTGGGCAGTTTACCTAAGAACTAGTTTCCCTTATGTTTTCAGTACTCTGTTCTGAGCATTTGCCTTTAAAATCTAGAGAAGAGCTCTGAAGATGTCTGATAGCATTTTGTAATCTTCCTAACATGTAGCCTCATAGCTCAGGACTTCACAGGTACTTGGGAGCACAGTATAAACAGGCTACGTTGATTGAAAACTGAAGTGTTATATGTGGGATAAGAAGATCCTGAAGTGGGGAGAGTCCAGGGTAGGTATTTAGGGACTACATTTTTGGGGGGTACCTCCAGGGCACACATTATCCATCTCTTCCCCACTTGTGGATCCCTGGGAGACAAACCACAGCCTTGTCGGCGACGGTGGTACAGGTAGGGTGGTCCATTGACCACGTGGTGCCAAGAGCGCCTAGTGCCTGGCTTTCTCTCCTGAAGGCCGACACTCCACGTGGCCCTCTAGATTCTGCTTCATAATCTTAGTTTCCAGTTGGCGGAAGAGGACAGGATTGCGAAAGAAACTCTTTGCAGTCACATCACTTGGCCTTCTGAGCAGCTCTGGTCCACTTTCTGCCAAATTGCTAAACTCAGGAACAGTTAACGGTCGGTCTTGATGTATCTGACCACGCTCAAAACCGACATGCCCTGGCTTTGATCTTTCCCTTTGTGTCAGAGGAGCATGAAGTGAGTATGTGAGCCAGGCTGTGACACAGCTCCTCGGGGAGGATCTAAATGAGATGGGGGCCTCCCCTGTCCCGCCCCCACTCGACTGCTTTCCGGTCTCCTGTGCCCCCACCCGCCTCTTCTCCCAGGCGGTTCAGTTGCATCACAGCGGCCCAGGTGCCTGTTCCTCCCCATGTGTTTGTGTGTTTCTCTCCCCATCACCCTCTTCCTGGTTGTCTAAGAGAAAGTTGACTCATTTGTAACATTTAACCAGCCTACCCCTCCCAGTAGTAGGTGTATAAGCAGCTGGGGACTTGATTATCTGTGAACCCTCCACACTTCCAGCAAATTCTCTTCCTACCTTTGTGGCAACATCCACCAGCTCTATGCCTTCTCTGTGCCCCATCTGCCCTCTCTCTCATACCAGGAATCAAGCTGGGGGCAGGGATGGGCATGGGATGACCTTAAAAAAAAATACTTGCTCATTTCCTTCTAGTAAAGTGTGCTGGGCATTTAGTGTTAGGGATAGAGAAGTAAGTGCACAGGATTCCTGCCTGAAGGAGCTCATGCTTTTAGGAGGAAAGGCAACAGCATAGTATTACTAGTTGCTACAAGTTAGTGAGTACTCAGGATGTAAGAGGTACCCTGCTTTACCCAGATGATCTCATCTGAGCCTCACAGCAACCTTGTGAGCTCAGGAAATCTCCTCATTTTAGAGATGATAAGTGGCAAGGATGGTAGGTCAGTTGGCCAAGGTCACATGGCTAGTAGGTGGAGGGCTTGGTCATCTGTCTTCAGAGGAGAAACGATGCTGTTACTATTCATAATAACATTTGTTAAAGGTCCACCTTGTGCCATGTATCAGGTGCCTACATGCATGCTGACTTTCAGTCTCTGAAATACTCTGAGGATGGTTTAATCAAGACAGTCATGAGTTGCAGCTTGGGATTGATACCAAAGTTGGTCTGATTCTAGAAATTCCAGGCTCCTAACCCCTGGGCTGTATCACCTCTCGCTAGAGCTCTTCAAGATTCACCACTGAACCAGCCACTTGTTAGAATGAAAGGAAGAGCTATTAAATGTGATTCCTGGACCACAGTTATGAATGGGACCCATCTCAGGGTACCTGGGTTCCATGTTCACCCTGGAAGGATGTACAGTTCAGGCATCAAGTATTTTCTGATGTGCCAGGCACTGTTGTCATGGTGAGTGGTGGGGTGGGGGGGGGCTCTTAGAGCTAGACATTCAAGGGGGAGGGGGCTGTGATCAGCTTCCTTCAGGTGGGAGGGGAGGTCAGTGCTCTAAGTAAGACAGACACACAGGATAATGAGATAAAAAGGGGTGTTGGAGAAGCCCTCCCTTAGGCGGGGCAACTGAGCTGCAGCCTGAGGGACTGTCTGGGTGAAGAGGGCCTTGGCTTAGCATAGAAAGTTCTGGAAGCAGGAATAGCTTGACCATAGGGAACAGAAATTCCTGGGTGTGTTCTGAGACCTGTGAGTGGTTTTGTGTGTCTGGAAGTTGACATCAGTGGGTGAGGTGAAATGTGTTCTGCAGACTGTCCTGCCTGAGACATGGAAGCTCCCATGTGGCCCCCTTCTGAGGGAGGTAGTTCTAGGAGCAGTAGGGTTGGGGGGCTTCCTGATAAAGGAGGCCTCTTGCCTGGAGAGAGGAGAAGCTCATGTTTGAGATAGAAGGGTTGGCTTCTCAAAGTCATGCTTGTCACCTCTAAGCCCAAGAACCATGATTTGTAATCACAGGGTGGATGGCTCACACAAGCTTTGGTCTTTCCTTAAATAATAAAAGAGTGAACCCTGTCATCACATTTGTCCCCTGCCAAGCACCTCCATGTATAGTGTATGAATAAACATGATAACAGTTAACATTCCTGGAGTGTTCCTTGTCTGTGTCCTAGTGGGTTGAGAGTTTTTCTTGCATTCATCCATTTGGTCCTTATGAGAACTCTGTGAACTTAAAACTCTTGTTATAATTATTTTAATAATGCAGAAGCTGAGGTCTAGAGAGGCGAAGGGCAAAGAGCCCAAGGCCACACAGTTAGGAGAATAGGCCTGAAATTCCTGATGCAACAGGCCGAGGAGGCAGCCCCTGGCTGCCTGCAGGTGCTGTCAGGCCCATTTGACAGAGGGAGAAGACTGAGGCATGGTTATGAAAAGGGTATGGAAGAGAGTTGGGCCTGGCTGTGGTTTTTCCAGCCCTGCCTGTAACTCAGTGATAAGTTTATTCTGAGAATAGTGTAAGCATGCCTAATTGGCCTCACCCCTAAGCCATTTCAGTAATAAAGCTGAGCATTGGAGCTCTAAGAGAAAAAAAATGCGTTGGACCTGGAATCCAGGTGTACTGGTTCTGGTGGCCGGTCCACTAGCCATAGGGAGGGTGGCAGAACCGCACATGTGCTTTGCCCTGACTTGTTCAAAGCTGAGGACCTCCTTGAAGTTGGGAGAACGCCCTGGGCGGCCTTCGCCAGGAGCCACATGGCCACACCCTTTTGGCCGAGTGTAGAGCCCGTGGAAGGGCTGCATCTGGTCCATCTACCCCCCTGCTAGACTCTTTAATGCACTCCAAGTTTCCCCACAAGCCTAGAGAGAGGCCTGCCGAATCAGGACCTTGATCATGGGGTGCTGGAATCTGCATTGATCTCCTCCCAGGTGGTGAGGGGTGTTCAGGTTGGAGAACCCACTCGTCTAGGTCTCGGCACTGAGCACCCTGGGAGGGGTGGAAATGGCCGTGGATTACCTCTAAGGCTCTAGGCGTGATGTTTAAACAAATTCCGTGGTTGCTTTGGCCAGGGCAGAGCCTATTATCATCGGCCCTAGACGTTTTGGGGACGTGCTGAAAATAGCTCGCTGTTTCTATTTTGCGTCGGTATGATTAGGTGTGTCTACAGTCTGTTTCTTTCTTTTTTTTTTTTTGGTATCTTTGAAAAAATTGTGGTAAAATATACATAAGAGCAGCCATTTTAACCATTTTAGGTGTAGAGTTCAGTGGCATGAAGGATATTCACACTGTCAGGCACACAGCCCAGTCCAGGGAGCTCCTTTTGGAATTGTCTAGGAGGGAAGGGCTGTGGACACTTCAGGTGCTTAATAATTGCTTTCAGATAACAGTGGACTATAGTTTGTCAGTCTCCTCTGTCCATGGGATTCTCCGGGCAAGAATACTAGAGTGGATTGCCATGCCCTCCTCTAGGAGATCTTCCCGACCCAGGGATCAAACCTGTGTCTCCTGAATCTCCTGCATTGCAGGCAGATTCTTTACCACTGAGCCATCTACTGGAAGATGACAGTGGAGCAGCAGGGGTTATTGGGGTGCTGGGGTAAATTCTTATGCATTAAGTAAGCATCCTCACTTCTGACTTTCTTGTGAGCAACTTAACCTCAGTCTGAGAGGCTGGTGGAAGAGACGCTGGTGAGCTGTGTTTAATGCTCAATTTCTATTTCTGGGCCAGGCAGGGAGGATGAGTTCATTGTTTGATTAATGCCAAAGGCTGGTCAATGCCAAAGGAAACTTCCCCTGCCTCCCCTAGCTCCCCAGCAGAATAGAGGCTATATCTGTAAAGAACCCGTCTCCCCCCGTGTATGTGTGCTGGTAAGAGGCAACCGACGGTCATGACTGAGACTAGGGTTTCAAACGCTGCCGACGCAAGACCGATCAAATTGAGAACTGAACAAATGGGTCTTTTTATATGTAAGAGGAGATTATTTTACCCCATGTCAACAAAAGATCTGTAGGCAGTCTTGTTCTACATTTCACACTGCTGACTTCATAAGTGTGAGAGGGCTCATGACCCATTTACATTTTTTGGTGCCTTTGGGTTCATTTCTGTGGTTACCACTCCGAGGATGCCTACAAAAGCTGGCCTGTTCCATGCTGGAGTGTGTTGCCAGTGGAATTCGGTGATCCTCACAGTGGTGCAGGGGAGGGCCTTGAATCAGCGAGTGGACTGAGTTATAGAAGGATTGAATATTGCAGCTGAAAGGGATCTCAAATAGAGTAACCCTCCTTATTTAAAGATGAGGAAATCGAGACCAAGAAAAGGGGGTGTGGGTCCTTACCCAAGGTCACCCTGCTAGCTAGGAACCCAGCCCAACATTGGCTTCCTGGTCCCTAGTCCACTGACTTTCCACTGCATCGGACCTTCCTAGACCTTGAACTCTGGCTCCCATTGACCAGATTGCTTGCAATAGAAAAAAATGTAAGAATGAGTTTTCCTGAATTGAGAAAGTGCAGCATTAGTTGCTCAGTCATGTCTGACTCTTTGGGACCCCGTGGACTATAGCCCACCAGGCTCCTCAGTCCGTGAGATTGTCTAGGCAAGAATACTGGAGTGAGTAGCCATTCCCTTCTCCAGAGGATCTTCCTGATGCAGGGATTGAATCTGGGTCTCCTGCATTGCAGGCAGATTCTTTACTATCTGAGCCACCAGGGTCGGCCCAAATCATTTATATATTTTGTGCCGTCTCCATTTGCCTGATTCTGCTGCCAGGCTCACAAGATGCAAGGTAGTTTGAGTACTTTTTGAGGCCAGATATATCTGGAGATATGAACTAAATGTCCAAGGAGCCTGTTTAGCAGTCCCAGCTGACCAGAAGCGATATTTTAGCTGCTTGTGAGAAGCCATTCACACCCCAGCGTTGATAATTGAGAGACACATGGAATGAATATTTATAATTGAAGACCACAGATAATGGTCACATAAGGTCAACCCTAAGTTATCAGTCCCTTTTATTTCTGATAGACAGTTGTAGAAAAGGGCCTGAACTTTGAAGAACACTATTCTCCTTTTTGCTTTCACGGCCCTTCAGTTATTTAATTAGGAGACTGAAGCCAGGAATCATTTGTGACTTATCCCCCATACGTTATAAATTTGGGGGATAAAATATCTTTGGGGATTTATTTAAACGAGAAGGAAGAATCTAGGCTTAAGCAAGAGTATAAAAGAAAATTGAAACTAAAAATTGGTTTCTCAATTTGGCTTAAGTTTTCAGTACATTTCAGCCACAGAGAAGCCAACTTTGACAACTACCTGCATGGGCGAGTAAAGGTCAGGATGTTAAAACAAAAAGGTTTAATTATGTCAATTAGGTTTGATGTTAGGCTGCAGGTTTCCAGATACCCTCAGGCTCAATTATGCTCATTGTGAAAAGCAAGCGTTGACATTTATTGCTAACAGAAGGAAGTGAAAGGCCGAAGTGCTTTTCCTCTGTCTCTGTGGCCCTGCTCCTCTGTCCTGGTTTTTTTTTGGTGAAGTCACTCACCCTTGACCTTGGACATCCAGGAGCTTACTGCTCTCATGAGAACCTCTTAGAAGCAGGAGCATCCTGCTTGTGGACTTACTTATGAGCCTCACTCTTATGGTCTTGGGTCCTGTTTCCAGGATTCCGACCTCCTTGACCTTCTGCTGGAGAAAAAACTTGACTTGGTCAGATGGAGAATCGCCAGGAAGTTACCATGATCTAGTAATGTTTTTGCTGTATTAGTATTATATCCATATATGTATTTATCTGTCCACATATATGTCAACCATAATGATGTCAACTGTTTAACAAAGTTTATGGGAGAAAAGCTTGATAATTGAGAAAACTCAACCCCTCTTTGCTGGTTGTTTGTTTTTAAGTTGGAGTATGGTTACTTTACGGTGTTGTGTTAGTTTCTGCTGTACAACAAAGTGAATGAGCTATATGTATACATATAGCCTCTCCCTCCCTCGTTAGCCTCCCTACTACCCCGCTATTTGTTTGCTTTTGATGTTGTAGTTTTTCAAACTTTTAGAAAGCTGGTTGTTAATTTAATTTAGTGGCGAAGCATTGGCGACGCTGTCTGGGATTTCTGGCCTTAGGAATTCTATCACCCGTAGGACGAACATCTTTAGCGGCTTTGTTCTACCTGCTGGTATTAAGTCTGGGCAGTTATTTGGAGGATGGTTGGGTCTTATATTAATAACAGAGTATCTTTCTTGATAGTGCTGAAGACCCACTTCCCCGCTCTGCCTTGACGTTCACAGGCTGTGGTGGTTTCCAGTAGCGTTCAAGACACTGGGGGCAGGGGCCTTGGCATGGTGATGAATGGCTTGGGCACTGGGCTGTCTCAGGGGGCTGGTTATCCTGAAGCTCCCTGCCTGTACCTGAGTGAACTCTCTCTTTGGGGTCACCCTCAGAGGGTATAGGACATTTTGATGCCGCGGCACTGTGTCATTTGGACTTGAAGATATTTGTCTTGGGTTGGAAAAGAAAGCATTAAGTTTGCAGCCAAAGGAGAGAGAGGAGGAGGGAGAAAGGGCAGAGGACACATTCTTTCCAGGGGTTTGGACTTGAAGTTGAGGCATGGAGATGGAGATAGGGATGTGGGGAGGCCCACAGATCTGTGGAGGGACTCAGGGATCACCACCACCATCATCATCATCGTATCCTATACTGTTTTATTCGGTCTAAAGACTCTAATTGTAAGATGCACCTCAATTTCAAACACATTTAAAAAAAAATAAAAATGACATGAATCATGACCAGCAATGTATTCAATGCTTTCATCTCATGTAATCCTCTTAATAACCTTGAAAGGCAGGTTCTCTCATTCCCATCTTATTGGGAAGAAAACTAGGACACAGAGGGGTCAAGAATTTGCAGATCACTCAGCTGGCTAGTGAAGGAGCAATATTCTTTAGCCACTTTGCTCATCATTTTCACTTTGGCAATGAAGTCTGTGATGTTTGAACACTTTGATGTCAGCATTTTGACCCAGCTGTGTCACACAGATATGTTAACTTCATGCTAGTACTTTGAGCAAGCAGTTTAAATATTATGGACGTATTTTCACAGTATTATTCTTGATAAAGGTGGGACCCAGGGTTGTAAAATGCTGCTTTGGTGTGTTTCGTGTCTTCAACATCAGATAGATCTCTATTGATAACACTCAGAGGTACTAAACACTTACCTTCTCTGTTAGTGGAGAATCTGTTAGTTACTGGCTGTGTGTGTGTGTGTGTGTGTGCACTCATTCGTGACTGACCCTTTGTACCCCACGGACTGTAACCCACCAGGATCCTCTTCTGTCCATGGGATTTTCCAGGCAAGAATACTGGAGTGGGTTGCCATTTTTTTCTTCAGAAAATCTTCCAAACCCAGGGATCGAGCCTGCATCGCTTATGTCTCCTGCATTGGAGTGCCATCCGGGAAGCCCTGTTGGTAGAGAATCTGCTAGTTACTGGCTGTGTGACTTTGCAGATACCTCTCTGCCCTTGTTTCCTTGTCTGTAAATTGAGAACCATAACATGTTTCAGACTGGTATCGAAGAAAGGAAGGTTAAATTACATTTACTAAAGTGCCTGGCATTGGGCACAGTTTATAATAGGAACTCAAAACATGTCCTGCTGGTTCCTGTCCCCCCTCTCCCTGGTCACCAGGTAGCAGGTGGCCAGAAGTCCCGAGTCAGAATGGCTGCCAATACACCTGGCTGCGTCTCATCTAGAAAGCCTGTGGCTCTTGTATCTTCTTGCAGCTGGGACCATTTGCAAACACTGTCTTATTGTTTTACAGCTTTTTAATTTGCCTGCACAAATAGAGCCTGCCTGGCTGACTTTGAAGGAATTTTAATATCTAAACCCAGTCTGGACATGCGTGCTGCACCAAAAGACCATGCCTTCCTGTTGATCATGGCAGTGAGGATATTGTGCACGGCTTCCTTCCTTTTTGGAGAAAGATGGAACTCTGTCCCTCTGTATTGTCTCAAAGCTTACTTTAAAAAAAAAAAAAATTTAAAATAAAAGCCTCAAAATGGGAAACATTTTTTGAGGAAGATCACTAAAGTAGCTCAAGTCCTTTCTTGCGCTTCCTGGGGTTCATGCCCATCTCACCGCATGTCTTCAGAGGAACTGTGGTGTGAGGTTCAGCCTGCATCTTGGATATTCCCTAAGAGGGAGGGAGGGATGGAGGGAGAGGCGAAAGCATGGGCACTTGTAATAGGATGCAGCTACAGTGTCTTTTCCCTCTGACCATATTTCAAGAAGAATGACATTTGAAGTGCAGCCTAGCTTCCCCCCAAACCCCTGTGTGCCTTCTCAGTGCCCATCCTGAGCCTCCCCCTCACTCATTTTTGGATCATCTCCAGCACCTGCCTCATCCTTATACCACTTGATGGTGGCAATGTAAGTTACACTTCAGCGACTTAGGGTCCTGAGACAGGCGAAAATGAAGTTTTAAAAATCTGTTGGATCTGTTGAAGAATATCCGCATCAGGGGCTGCAGATAATTTCGGTGCCTTCCTTGGGAAAATTCCAGCTTTTTGTTTGGAACTTCTTTGGGCTTTCCAGTAGCACCTTTAACACTGAGAGTTGATTTGTATCTAGTATTATGTTGAAGTATTATGTTTAAGCCATCACTTTTGAAATAGGAAAAATGATATATAGAAGAAGGCGAGAGGCACTCTGACAATCGGTTTTATTTTTATGTCTGTGTACTTACCTAGCCAAGAGGCTGATCCTCATGATATTTTGAATTCTGCTGCTTTTACTTAAATCCCTTTTCCATGTCTCCACATTATTACTTTTAACAACAGTATCATTTTTTTGAGTTGTGAATGTACTGCAATTTGTTCACGACATACCTAAGTGAACTGTGATTTACAAAATTATTCCTCTGATCTTGGGCATCTTAGAGTGTTTACAATGTTTGGCCATGGGACTGGATGTATTATAGTAAACATCTTTGTGCATAAATCTTTCGACTTCTGTTGAATTATTCCCTTGGTGTAATTTCCCAAGGGTGATTGTTGGCGTTGAAGGCAGTAAACATCTTCACAGTTCTAGTGGCGTAGTGTATACGGGGATATTTTTTTAAAATCAGCATTCTCTCTGCTAGCGTCTTGTGCCAGAAACATGTCAGGAGAAAATAATACAAATGAACAATTTAAAAAAAGATAATTTCCATCTTTAACTCATCTAAACGTATGGAAATGAAAATGTGGGTTTGTGTAGATGGGTGACTGGCTGCCTTGGAAGCCTCCGGCTCTTTATTACTGGGAGTAAGTCTTTCATTTGGTAGACAGTCTCTAGCTAGCTCCTGCTTTTGGAGAAAAGGTGTGTACACTGTCTGATCAGCATCTCTGCTTCAGCAGCAGGCTCCTGCCTCATGCTCATTTTGAGCAGAATGGTTAGACCTCCATCGTACACCACCAGCTGTGACGAGACTTCCTCTCCCATTCATGAAATAACCTAGTGTCCACAGATTGTGTGTATATCATGAGCAAAGCCATGAGATTTGGGGTTGGAGTAGAAGAGGATTTTGAGGTGCTCTTTGGGAAGATAGAGGAAAGAACATACTGGATATCAGGAATTATAGTGTGCTATGCATTTACCTTGGACCAGGCGCTGTTCTAACCACTTGACATAGATGAATTTATTTAGTCCTCACAACATCCCTAACTTAGTAGGCATATCATTAGCCCCATTTTACAGATGGGGTCACTGAGGCTGAGAGATTGCCTCTCTTGTCAGGGTCACATAGGACGTGAATCCATGTGTATTCATTTCCTAGAGCTGCCATAACAAAGTACCCATGTGTGTACGGGTATGTATGTGTATGCGTCTCTGTCCTCTCCTCTTCTCATAAGGATACCAGTCATTGAATTTCGAACCTACTCTAATCCTGGACTACATCTCTTAATAACATCTGCCAAGACCCGATTTTCAAATAAGGTTTCATTCTGAGGTTCTGAGAAGACATGTATTGAGGGTAGAGAAATGGGAAAGAAACCAGCAGCGGAGGCAGGAGCAAGTTTTAACCTGACGGTCTTTAGAGAGGATGGATGATAATCCCCTGGTCCTTCGAAGAGGTTGGGGGAGGGGAGTGAGTGGAGGAACCCTGTGCAGGAGATAGGGGTACCCGGTGCAGCTTACCTGTGTCTGCGTGCAAAGAGCCGGCCCAGAGCCAGCTAGCATTGTGCACTCGACGGGAGAGAATAGGTCTGGGGTTAATGCCCTGCTGTGCTTGAGTAGCTTAAGGAGAGGTACCTAGAATATTTCCTTTCTCAAGCAGCGCTGTTATTTCTTATACCGTGAGTCTGAAGCTGTGGGGGAACCCCAGAGGCAGACATAAACGTCTCCAGGTCGTAAAATCAGACTTGGAGCACCAGCCACAGGGAAGAAAGTATTTTGGCATATTATCTGCATCACTGCAAAATAGATTTATAAAACATGCCAAGGAAACTGCAGGGGAGAGTGTAGAAATTCTCCAGCATACGAGGAAAGGTAAATGAAAATTAACTGTACCTTGCCCATAATTACTCCTTTAAGGTGTGGAGAATGTAATTAGTATGATCTGGACTGCCGTGCTGTCTCTCTTGTTTTATTTAAGTGAACATAAAAGGTAATTTATAAGGGTTTCCCTGGGTTAACTGCCAATTTAATCCCTTGAACTGTGTTTTTCCACAGGCTGTTGTTAGGTTTCTCAACAATAAAAGGCATCCACCACTTAGGGGCGTTCAGGAATTTGTGCTGAGGTCTGGGGGTGGGGGCCGCTTCCCCTTCATCTGAGATGCTCAGCCTCTCCACCCTTGGCCTAACCCGAAGGTGTCAATGCCTGTTAATTCTCTGTTAATGTGAGTGTTTTCATGTCAATGAGTGTGATAGTTGTGTACAAAAGAAGCTTTAAAAAAAACTTTGAAGTTGCAAATCTAGCAAGCTATCCTTTAAGTTAAGGATTTTACTCTTCTACTCGGGAATCTAGTAAATTTTCAGCAGTTACATTTAGGGTAGCCTTTGATTAATAATTGACCCTTGAAGAAACTTTACCTTCTTTAACATTTTAAATTGCTCTTAAAATTTCATATAGTTAATGTCCTTTTAAAGCACTGCAGATGTATGATTAGCAAATATACTTTAATGTAAATCCAATACCTCAATGACAGACATTAAGTTTCTTAAAGGTTCTAATATTATGTGTAAACTTAGAAGATTTCAAATTAAAATCTCGTCGAATAAATTGTTCAATTAAATCCTTCATATGGGTGAAAGTGTAAAGTGAAAGTGTTAGTTGCTCAGTTGTGTCTTTGTTTCTTTGCAACCCCATGGACTGTAGCCTGCATGGCAAGGTAAATCCTCATCTTAAAAATATGAATCTTAATGGATTTTCTTCTTAAACATCTGTCTGTATTTTAATAATAGCCTTATTGAGATATCATTTACATAAAAATTCACTTATTTTAAGTGTAGAAGTCAATGAATGTTAGTGTGTTTGCAGAGTTACACAACCATCACCACATCTGATTTTAGTACATTTCCATCACCCTAAAAAGAACTTTTGTGTCTATTTACTATCCCTCTTCTCTGTTCCCATCCTTGGCCTTAGACAACCATTAGCTAACTTTCTGTGTCTTTGTACTTGCCAATTTTGGACTTTTTTTGGGTACTTGAGATCTGGAGACAGAAATGGCAACCCACTCCAGTACTCTTGCCTGGAAAATCCCATGGACAGAGGAGCCTGGTAGGCTACAGTCCATGGGGTTGCAAAGAGTCGGACACAACTGAGCGACTTCACTTCATTCACTTCACTCACTTCATACTTAATCACTGGAGAAGGAAATGGCAACCCACTCCACTATTCTTGCCTGGAGAATCCCATGGACAGAGGAGCCTAGCAGGCCATAGTCTATGTGGTCATGGAGAGTTGGATCCGACTGAACTAGCTAAGCACGTGACTTGAGATCATGCTGAGTTTTTAAGGAAGCAACTTTGACACCTTAAATGATTTTGAGCTTGTCTTCTCCAGCAGTTTTTGGGTATTGCCTCTGTGGCTGGAAGTGTCTTTATGAGCTGACCTCTGGCTGAGGAACTGAACTCTGCCTCTAAATGGGGACTCTTATAGCCCGTGACCCAGACTCAAGTCACTTACTATTGAATTCAAATGTCTTCCCATGGAAGACCAGACCCCACCTGGTGGCTTCATTCCATTCTGATTGCCTGTCCACCTGCTGGGCTCACTGCTCTGAAGTGTTAGTCGCTCAGTCTGTCTGACTCTCTGTGACCCCACGGACTGTAGCCTGCCAGGTTTCTCTCTCCATGGGATTTCCCAGGCAAGAATACTGGAGTGGGTTGCCATTTCCTCCTCCAGGGGATCTTCACCACCTAGGGATTGAACCCACATCTCCTGGTTGGCAGGCAGATTCTTTACCACTGAGCCACGAGACCAAGCTGGCAGCAGAGAGACCGGTTAAGAGGATTTGGTCCTAGTCCCAGAGGAGGTGATGATGGCTCAGGCCAGGTGTTAGGGGCCAAGATGGAGAAGGGGGGTGATAGGGAGGGAGGGAGGGGAATTAAGAATGACTCCTGGCTGTATGTCTGCCCAGGCAGGTGCATAGTGTGTACAGCAAACTCAGGTTGAACCTCAGCAAGCCCTCTTATCCCTGACCTGACTCTTCTAAGATGGCTAAGTCCGGGAGTTTTGAACCATGTGTCATGACCCATCAGTTGGTTGTAAAATCAATTCAATTAGTTGGACTAGTATTACGTAAAACAGAGCATGGGAAATAGTGCATCACATGTAGTGAAAGTGAAAGCCGCTCAGTCATGTCCAGCTCTTTGCGACCCCATAGATTATAGAGTCCATGGAATTCTCCAGGCTAGAACTGGAGTGGGTAGCCTTTCCCTTCTCCAGGGGGTCTTCCCAAACCAGGAATCGATCCCAGGTCTCCCACATTGCAGGTGGATTCTTTACCAGCTGAGCCACAAGGGAAGCCCAAGAAAACATGTAACCTGGGTACAAAAGGAGAGCAGGAGTCAGGAGCCCCTTTTTCTAGTCACAGCTGTGCCTCTAACAATCCATGGGCCTTGAGCAAGTCCCTTATGCTCCTGTGTCCATGGCCCACCCTGTAAAATGGGGCAGGGGGCAAGGAAGGCTCCACTGGGTTCGCCTTGTCCTCCCCCTTTTCACACCTTCACCTCTTCCGCACTGTCTCAGTGGGCAGACAGTTACCAGTCAGGGAGGTCATTACTGAACTTTGCATCCTGCCATTTCTCTTGTTTAATCAAAACCAATTCGGAGGGTGCTTTTCCTCAGCTGTGCATACCCAGTCCCTTCGCTGGTCCCCAAAGACCCTTCTTGTGGTCAGTGTGCCTCTGCCAGCACTAACCTATCTGACTTGACAGCTGCTTTGCACTTGGACAGGGATCTTGGGCTTCTTGAAAGTCAGCACAACCCTCTACTCTGGGCACATTTTCACAGATGGTCCAGGATCATCTAGAAGACAGAATGGTTTGATTGCCATTGGTTTTGGTCCGATTTCTTCTGACAGGGAAATGTTGTATTGTATACAAGTATATTCTTCAAAAGCTGAGAATCAGAGTCCCTTAGTGGAAGGTTTCTATGCAGTAAATCTCCTGGCTCTTAGTGAAGCTGTGTTCTCTCTCTTCTTGAGTTATACCAACCACATCTACCTAATTCTTAGATTTATACCCTTGACCTTCATCTGCCAAAAGTTTAATTCATTTTAGTTCTTCAGCCACAGGCTAGGCATCAGGAGCTTTGAAGGAGCTTACAGTAGAAGGGGAGATTGACATGGGAAGTAGCTACAGTAAGGGTTCAGATTAGCCCCAAATCAGAACCCCAGATGCCTCAATATTCTGGCTGGTTGTAGGGTCTCCACTAAGGAGAAGTGGATCTGGAGATGGTTTTGAATGGCTCTGGGCTGTCCCTGTTGAAGGGACTGTGAGAAAGAAGGAATAGAAAGTTGGAAAATTGAAGTTTGTTAATGAAATGTTAGCGATAACCTAGGCTGAACCCAACTCCTACTTCAGTGTTTGGGGTTCCTGAAAAGTCCCCTGTGAACACAAGTGTGCTGAGTGTCTGTAACACAGCTGAAGGCTCTGGTTGGCTGGAGAACACTGCCTCAGTATTCAGGACTGCCTTTTTTTGGGGGGCGGTGTCGGTCCTGGCCTTATCCACTTATGAGTGTCCATGACCTGTAATGTCATGGACCTGTAATGTGTCTCTTTTCAGAGGAGTAGGGGGAGTATGCAGGGTTTGGACTCCAGCTCTGCCACTCACTAGCTATGTCAGCGGGTAAATCCCTCAACCTCTCTGAGCCTCAGTTTCCTGGTCTTTAAAATGGATGCGAGTCCACCTGCCTCCAGGGTGCTCATGAGGAGCAGAGGAGAGACAGTATGGCAGGCTAGTATTTATGGAGTGCTTGTCACACTCATTGCAGGCACCTCCCAGGTCCACGGGAACACATCATTACTTTGCTTTTTGTTTGTTTAATTCCTTTGACTAAGAAAGCCAATAAAAGAATTTTGAGGAAGTTTGCTAGGAAGGAACATGTTAACTTCTCTTCTTTGCTGTTAGTAAGTGGTTTGGCCTGATATCTTTTAGCTGAGAAAATATCTTTGAAACTCTCAGATGACCTGTGTTTTTACTTTCATTCATTTGACACAAATGTGTGAGTATCTACTATGCACAAAGCACTCCCTTAGAGGGCAAGAGTCCAGGCAGATGAGACCTGCGTGGGGCTTGGCTGCCAGGGCCTGGAGTTGGGGAGGACCAGTTAGCCTGGGGAGGTGGGGTGGGCCTAGTCCTGCTCTCCCAGCCCTGCCATGGGGCTTTTGGCCATTCTGTGCTCTCCTGGGGCCCATTTTCTCCTCTGAAAATGGGCTGGGGTGGTTTTTCCAATAGTCATGGACAGATGTGAGAGTTGGACCGTGAAGAAGACTGAGCAGTGAAGAATTGATGCTTTTGAACTGTGATGCTAGAGAAGACTCTTGAGAGTCCCTTGGACAGTACAGAGATCAATCAATCCAAAAAAAAATCAACCCTGAATATTCATTGGAAGGACTGATGCTAAAGCTGAAATTCCAATACTTTGGCCACCTGATGTGAAGAGCTGACTTATTTGAAAAGACCCTGATGCTGGGAAAGACTGACGGCAAAAGAAAAGGGTAGCAGAGGGAGAAGATGGTTAGGTAGCATCACCGACTCAATGAACATGAGTTTTGAACAATATCCGGGAGATAGTCGGGGTCAGGGGAGCCTGGCATGCTGCAGTCCATGGGGCTGCAAGGAGTCAGATACGACTTAGGAACTGAACAACAGCAACCATATTCAATAAACTACACGAGATATTCAACACTTGATTATAAAATAGGCTATGCGTTAGATAACTTTGCCCAACCGTAGGCTAACTGAAATGTTCTGAGCATGTTTTAGGTAGGCTAGGTTAAGCCATGATGTTTGGGAGGTTAGGTGTATTAAATGCATTTGAAACTTGTATTTTCAACTTAGGATGAGATTATGTCCTGATAAACCCATCATAAGTCAAGGCAGATCTGTAAACACAACTGTTTTCTGGGTCCAAGAAATCATACTGTGAATTGAACCAGTTAGATTCTTACAAAACGGTCTTGCATTTCGTTCATGTTTAGAAAGGAGAAAACAAGTCCTGTAGCTAAAGAAAACTCGTGGTGGGTGGGCAGAGGAAGGCCACTGTTAAATGTCCTCAGGGATTCCTTTCTTAGGGCTTTTGATCATCAGACCTTTCATTTTCAAAGGAAAAAAATAACAGCAGCCTGTTGCCACTGGCAGTTTCCTTTTTACATAGCAGGAAACAATGTCTGATGGGTGTAAAGGAAGCCTTGAATTGTACATCATTCATGAACCTCTGAGTGCCTACTGTGCGCCAAGCATCATAGCAACAGCATGAATATGATGGAGGGGGTCTCTGCCCCCCTTACCTGATGTCTAGCATATCAAGGTGCTTAATAAAAATTTGTTGAGTAAGAAAATGAATACAGATAATAACTGTTAATAGTTTTTCTGTCCCGTCACATCATTTTGATGACTCCTGTAACACTGGGTTACATTTTAAATCACCTGTCCTAGAGGTGGCCAGCCAACCTGGTCTGGGGCCAGCAGGAACTATTGAGATGCTCAGTGGACTTGACGCTTGATGTTGGTCCAACATGGTAGTTGAGAGCATGGGCTGCCTGTGTTGGAATCCTTTCTTCACTTCTTCCTAGTCATGAGACCTGGGCGCGGGTTCCCTGACCTTGCTGTGCCTCAGTATTCCCATCTGTAAAGTGGGGACAGTATAGGGTTGTGGGGTGGCCTATACGTGTCTGCTGCTTGGTGCATTTTGACTGCCCTCTAAATATTAACTGTTACCCTCTGCGTGTGTTGCTCCCTTGACCTCCTCTGATGTATTAGACACACAGGCTAAATAGACCCAGGTGCTATCATTTGGGTATGAAAGAGCCCCATAATGAGGTTTGGGTCTCAGCTTGGCAGCTCTCTCCACACGTGGCCTCTGCCTTGGTCAAATTCCTGAGGTTAAGGGAGGCTCAGAGAGGTTACCTGGGAAAGGCAGGTCCCTTCTTCACGGTGTGAAGGATTACATGGAACCCAAGTGCCCAGCACATGAGGCGCCCTCCATAAATGGCAGGATTGTTGTCAACCCCATAAAAAGCACACCAGGCCCCTTGGCTTTTGTGGCCTGGGGTGCCATAGCTGGTTCATGGGGCGCCCAGGGAAGTCGTGGGCAGGCCTGGAGGAGGCCCTGAGGGCAGCCGGCCTTGGGAAAGGGCCCACGTCGCAGGCCCCACACGGTCAAAGCATTTTAAAGGCCTTGTATTAGAAAAATAAACCAATTAAATAATACTGCCCCCCATAAAACCTGACTTTTAATGGGTTCCATGGTGGGGTTTTTCTCTGTGGCGGTCTCGTAGCCATTGGTCTTGGGGCGACTGTCTGTCGCCATGGGGAGAGTTTAATCGTGCACGGGGTGGGCAGAATTTTACAAGGTTTACAGCTGTTTTTCCTCCTCCAAAGTGTTGCTATGTCATTGTATGCTGAGGGCAACCTGCATGCATTTAACAGTTTACCTCGTTTGGGGTGGAAATGAAAAATGAAGTAATAAATTAAAGAAAAACACAGCGTGGATTTTTTCCCCCCTCTTCTTGAGGCAACCATGGAAGAACAAAGAACCAGTGTTTCCCTGGACCAACTGCTTAATCAAATTCTAATGACTTTTATGTGTGGACCCTTGCCCACGGGACCCGCCTCTTCCCCACGGGACCTGCCTCTTCCCCACGGGACCCGCCTCTTCCCCAGAGAGGGCTCCAGGGCACAGGGGTGTGTTTGGGGCTTGTCCTGCTGACCCCAGGGTAGAGGGTCAGCAAACGGCAGCCCAGGGGCCACATCCAACCCACTGCCTGTTTTTGTGAAATGATTGGGGGAAAAAGTCAAAAGATTTCCTGACACGTGAGAATTACATGGACTCGAGGTTTCAGCATCTAGATGGAGCTGTATTGGCCCATGACCCCGCCCATTCATTGTTGTGGTCCCTGGGGCTGTTGCTCTGCCCCCTGCCATAAGGTGCAAAGCCCAGTAGTCTCTTGTCCTCTATGGAAAAGGTTGGCTGACCCTGCTGTGGGAGGTAAAGGAGGCGAGGAAAGCAGCTTTGAGTTTCTTAGAATTGATGATTTATTCCACGGGTTCAAAGTGACAAGTCAGAGGAGGATTGAAGAAGGAGGAGATGATTCTCTTGGGAGACCTTCCAGAAGGAATCAGCTGCTGGCAGAGATGACCCTCCTCCCTTTCTGACCTCAGGTTGGCTTTGGAGCAGAGGGTCCTGAGTTATCTCCCTCCAGCCAGGTCTCCCCATCTGCAGGTTTTCCCATCAGAGAATTCCGAAGCCTGGCGTGAGGTCTGGCTAGCTTCTCATCAGCTCCCTTGATGGCTGGAGAATAGAGAAGTTCCCACCTTCCCTCCCAGGAGGCAAGCGCTTTTTATCACAAACTTTATGCAAACCTAAAATGATGGTCTCCAATAGCTTCAGAAATTTATACTCTTTGGCCAGCTACTGCCTTAAGCATTCTGCATATAGTAGTGACTCACTTAATCCTTATAGTCGACCCTGGGAGGGAGGTCTTCTTCTCACCCACATTTTACAGATAAAGAAACAGAGGCACAGAAAGGTTAGGTATCTTGCTGAAGGTCACACAGCAGGTGTGAGATGGGACCAGAATTCAAACCCGGGGTGCTCCGGGGCCGTCCTGTTGGCCACCTACTGCCACTACACAGGACTGTCACTCCTTTAGGCCTGTGAGAGGGTCTGCTTTCCTTGTTCTCTCCCGTCCCTACCTTGTCATTTCATAGGCAAACAGCCTTCTATATGAGAAGGAGCATTTGTTCCTTCCTAAATTCATCCTGCCCTCCTCCATGCCTCCATGTTTCCATCCCTCCCTCCCTCCAACAAATAATTATCAAATGGGTGACTGTGTATTAAATTCTGTGTGAGGGCATGAATGAGTGAGGATGTTTTGTGAACCCAAAGAATGAAAAAAATAACCTTTTTTCTTTGAAAAGTAGTTCTTGGTATCCTCAACGCTGTTGCATTTTTTAGAAGTTTCCTTAACATCCCTCTTTTATTCACTCTAAGGGCTACCTCTGTCTGTCTAGAACCATAAACTCTCATCATTTCTGATACTTGTATTAACCATAACCTCACACACCAGAGACTGGGGATTCAGGGCCTCTGACTTACCCAGTGGGAACAGTCTGCTCAGGGAAGGCTCTGTGCACCCTGAAAGAAGGCTCCCACAGGAATGAGCTTACCACACAGCTTGGGGACCAGGAATAAAAGGTCATCACTGATGGTGGAGGGGGAAGGCTACGAATTTTTAAAATATCACCAAGTCTGGTGTTGGTAGAACTTGGGATATCCCACTCTCTTGGGATAAAGGTTACACTCTCTTCTGTAAAAGTTCAGGATTTTATCAGAGAAGCCTGTTTTGTTTCCTGATGGATTTGCCAGGCAGAATTTTTAACATTATTTATGTCCTTCTGGGTGTGGACATGCCTGCAAGCTGGGGAAGACCCATGGGGCCCCAGGGCACCCGGCAAAGGACTGTCTCAGCCAGGAGCTGCTTCTCTCTCTCCCTTTCCCACCTGTTCGTTCTTCCCTCCTCTGTGCCTTTTTCTTCGTCAGCCAGCAAATGTTTGTTGCCTGTTTCTGATGAGCCTTCACTTTCTCTCCTCAGTCATGCGGAGGAACCCCTTTGGTGTGGACATCTGCTGCCGGAAGGGGTCCCGAAGCCCTCTTCAGGAGCTCTACAACCCTACCCAGGTAAGCCCTGGAAACCTCTTTGTTTCTCCACTCAGGGTCCATGTGTTCAGTTTTTTGGGGGAGGCAGGGGGATTGAAAAACTCCAAAATTCTGGTCTTTGGGGATTTGAAATTTCTTTCCACTGCCTGGGGTTTTACCTTCAGCTGGTTGCTTTCTCAATCACCCTTTCTCTATAGAGTGGCTCTGCAGTTCTAGCAAGAGGTATTTAGAAGGAGAGGAATGGCTTGGTGGAGTGCTGGACTGAGCGTTGAACCTGCTCAGGTTTTGGGTCCCTGAGAATCACATAGCTGCAGGTGCCAGCAAGGGGACTCTGAAATTGCAGAGCCTGTCAGGCTGTGCAGTCTCTCCCTTGATGTCCCCAAAGAAGGCCCACATGGGGGATGAACTCACATCCCCCATCCGATTATTAGAGCCCAACAATGCCCCCAAGAAGTGCCTCTCACTGCGCCAGTCTGACAAGATCCTTGTGTAGAGAGACTTTTTGCCAAGTGACTGTCATGGTAAGTTGAACTTGATTACGAAGAGTTCCTCTCTGAGCAAAATAAGCTCCAACCAAGACACAGTGCCCTCCATTGAAAGCTAGGAGCAAAGGGAGGAGGCCTCGTTGCCATGGTGATGGCATCGTTGGTGTGTGTGGGTCTTAACGAGAAGACTCCAAGGCTGGCCCTTTTGGGAGAATGTTAATTAGCTTGTGATACCAAGAACTGGTGAATGAACAACTAGTGACTCATTAGCTGACCTTTGATAGCTGGTGGGAAAGGGGGGAAAATGTACTGCTTTGGCTATAGTCTCTGAGATTGATTTTGTATCAAATTCTTAAATTAGTATTTCTGTGGACCAAGGTGCTTGCACAGGAAGAAACTCTTTGCTTCCCCAGAAGTGCTGACTTTCTGGAAGTCTTGCCAAGGGATGAGCCTGTGAACTTTCTGATTCCACATCTCTTCCTATCTTTCACCCTATGGAAAAGTGGACTTTTCTTGAGTTTGTGCAAAATAGGTGGCCTAACCATGTTACTGCACTCCCCTCTTTCAGCCCCATCACTTTGGAGCTCAGTGTGGTGGGGCCAAATTAACCAGGTCATTGCAAACTCAGATTGTCTGATGTCTCCTTTACTAGGCTTTCTGGTAACTGAGCAGGGAATTGGCCTTTTTAAAAAATGGTTATTGAAGTATAGTTGATTGACAATGTTGTGTTAGTTTCAGGTGTACAGCAAAGTGAATCACATATATATATATATATATAAAATATATATGAAGAATACTATTTTAAAAAATGCTCTCTTCCACTATAGGTATCAGAAGGATACTGAGTAGAGTTCCTTATGCTCTATATTAGGCTCTTGTTGGTTATCTTGATGTGGGTTTTTTGTTTGGTTTTTTGTTTGGTCCCAATAATCTGATTACTATAGACCAGTCTCCTTCCTGTTCACACATTGGCCCTAAGAAGAGACTTCAATAGAAAGGATTTCTGGTTGGTGAAAGTGGAAGTGTTAGTTGCTCCGTCGTGTCCAACTCTCTGTGATCCCAAGGACCATAGCCCACCAGGCCCCTCTATCCATGGATTTCTCCAGGCAAGAATACTGGAGTGTGTTACCATTTCCTTCTCCAAAGAATATATCTGAGCCAGGGATCGAACCCGGGTCTCCTGCATTGCAGGCAGATTCTTTACCTTCTGAGCCACCAGGGAAACCCCTCTTCCAGTAAGCCATGTTGAAAACAACACATACTACCAAGACACAAACCATACTGGTCTGTTTCAGTTGACCTCCTCTGTTCTCAGATTATTTTCTCTTTTGAAACAAGACTGCTGAAGGGCTCCTGCCTTCCTGCGCAAATTTTATGAGCAGCAGTTGGTGCCATGGGAAAAGCTACTTCTGAAGTAGATGTTTCTCTGGACAGGTAGTCTGTAGACTGTCACCAGTCCTTGTGGTGCCCCCAACCCTGGCCTATAGTGGGTGCCCCCCGAGTGTCTGTGACTGCAAGAGTGAAAGTCCAGGTTTAAATTCTCCTTCACTCCCAGCTGGTTGTGCAACCTTGAACACATGATGAGTTCTCTCTAGAGTCAGCTTTCCCATCTCTCCGGAGTGTTGGGGGGATAAAATAATTCTGATGTGTCAGGGGCAGGGTAAACACGATTCATCATTATCATGATTGTGAGAAAGGCTTCACTACTGGAAGGCTTGACTTGAGGGTCAGACCTGGGTTCAAAGTTTGTTTTCTTCATGTACCAGCTGTGGGAGTGTGGGCAAGACACTTAACCCATCTGAGATTGCTTCCTCCTTTATAACATAGTGCCAACAATTCCTGCCTTGCAGGCTTCTGTGGGAAGATGTGCCTTGCTCAATGCCTCCTATGGAGTTTGCTCCTTCCCAGATTCATTCATTCACTTACTCACTCATTTCCTCATCCACTGTTGTGAACGCCCATTATATGTAGCACAGTGCCAGGCACTGGGCACAAAAGGCTGAGCAGGGCTCATGTGGTTAGCCTTCTGTGTCTGCTGCTCCTTGTTTTTCCAAGGTTGACTTGAGTGGGTTACCTGGTGAGGGAGACCCTGCTTGGTCTATTTATTAACCAATCAAAGAAGAGAGAATGTTCCTGGGTAGAACGTTCCATCTCTTCCATCTGGCAGTGTTGGATGAGATGCTCACTTAGAAGCCTAGGACCTGGGAGGGAAGATGGGGCTGAGGAGGCGTCTCTGGGAGCTGTTTGTGAGGGAGTAGGTGGGTGAGTCACCAGCCTCCGTCAAGAATGTTGTGGGCAAGCTGTCTGTCCCCTTTTGCTGGTAACCAGGAAAGTGTCCCTGCAGGAAGATCTCTGCGTTTCCTCGGGATGTTGTCCCGGAATGTTTTTTTTCTTAGGCTGGTTTCCTTTACAAGCTGCAATTATGTTCTCTTCCCACGCACGTTCCGATGGTGGCGCTTCTCCGAGAAACTGTCTTCGTGATCTTTGGGATGGCCGTGGGCTGGAGAGTTCAGAGGAGAGAAGGGGGCAGGAGCTCCTGTGGAGCCAAGTCTGGTTTGGTGTCCACAAGACATTCACAAACGCTGCACCCAGTGGGGCTTGGTTGTGGTTTCTTGTGTTCCCCTACCAGCCGAGCTCTGGAAGCTGCTAAGTCTGGACTGATGTTATCACAGAGGCAGATGACAAACACTGTAATTTCTAGAAACCAAACTGCTCCCAGAGATGCCATTTCCCCTTTTTATGCTGACTGGTTATTTGGGTTTGATATATAATGGTGGAAACAGGGACTGTGTATTTTAGACAATAAGGAAACCAACATTATGGCAAGTAGAGCCATCTTAGTTACCAGGTACTGGCACTGTAGGCCAAATGCTCTCTGCATGCATGCTAAGTCACCTCGCCCTGTCTGACTCTGTGACCCTGTGGACTGTAGCCCATCAGGCTCTTCTCTCTGTGGGATTCTCCAGGCAAGAGTACTGGAGTGGTTGCTGTGGCCTCCTTCAGGGGATCTTCCTGACCCAAGGATGCTCATAAACTTCTCAAGGAATGTTTGTGTCAAGCCCTAAAGTAGGTAGTACACCCCCATTTTACATATGGGACAACTGAGGGCAAAGAAGGTGTCTCACAACTTGTAAGAAGCAGAGTAGAAATTCAAATCCAGGACAAGCTACAAATCCATTTATCTCCGTGCTGAGTTCATTGTCACCAGCAGAGTTCTCTTGGCAGGAATTACCCCATCCAAAAAAGAAAAAAAAATCATATCCAGATTTTCACTGGACAAAAATCTTAAAAGCTCCCTTAGGAAAATTGGCTATAATCTGCTTTTAGTGTCCAAGGTTTTCTTATTTTAGTGCCTCACACACCCCTAACCATTAAAACAACAGTGGGTGGAAAAAAAGTTTGTAGGTGATATTCTTAGAAAAACTGTACTCTGATGTCTTATAATTTTCCTGGTTCTCCACTGTCTTCCTGGCCCCAAAATAAAGCGTAATTGCTGATCATATCAGCTGGCGTCAAGTCACCGAAAGTTCAAGAGTTGCCAACTGCATATTTGCGGGCCGAGCACATATGCGGGCCACCCCGCTCAGCCCAGACAGGAGGGCAGAGCTCTGCTGTCAGCCATTAATAGGGCATAATTGCCCCCCAAATGCCAGTGAGGGGTGGGACAGCCTGTCTTGCCTGACCCACCTCCTGGTCCTCTCGTGGGTTCCCTGAAGTCTTCCCGGCATCACTCATGTGGTTCAGCCCTACCCTGCCTGCTTCTTTCTTTAGCGTTTGCACTTGCTCTGTGATTACAATGTTCCGAGAAGACAGATGCTCAGTCCAGGGGCTGATCAGGAACTTCTAAGTCCAGGAGGCCTCTGTGCATGCACCAGTGGCCTGCAGACCTTCCTAGGGGCCCCTGGGGACCAGAAAATACAATATTTGGACCAGTCAATATTTTATTGTAATAATAATTTTAAAAATTGGACTTTTATTGGTTCAGTCTTCTGTGTGTTAAAGTATATTCACTTCTCCATAAGATGGGCTCCAAGAAGAAGGATGAAGAGAGGGAGAGAATGGAAGGAGGAAGGAAAGGAGGAAGAAAGTTACTGTTCATTGAATGTCAGTGACTTTCCATACGTATCTCATGGAATCTTCACAACAGTCCTAGAAGGAAGGCTTCTATAACTCCATCCTTCAGATAAATTAACTGAGGCTCAGAAGGGCTGAGCGATTTGCCAAGATCCCATAGCTCCTTAATGGTTGTGCTGGGTCCCTCTGACCTGGAGAGGAAGTGGGAGGAAGAACTCTATCCCATTATCTTTCCTGTGAAAAAATGCTTTCTCGAGGTTCTGTTTCATGGTGACTGAAAGCTGAGCTTAGGATAGTTGGAGAATTCCTGAAGGGCAGGGGCCAAGGTTCATGGAATGCATGGTAGATGTCCAATAAACAATTGCAGATTTGTTTTATCTCATGGAACATGATATTTGGAGCAGTCTTTCTTTCCTGGCTGAAGCTAGGCTAAGCGGGAGTCCCTTCCTTCCCCTTCCCCAAGAACTCTGCTATAGGTTAGTACAGCTTGGTGACATTTGGAAGTCAGAGTCTTTGATTAAGTTTTAGATTGAAAAAAGCTTGAGTTGTTCAAGGGAAGGTGGGAAACTCTTCCAGCTCCAACCTAAATAGTTTTCTGAGCAAGGCTTGCCAAGGTTTATTTCGTCTACAGATGTTTAATCAGATAAACAGAGGGGAAAGACATGGGGAAGAAAGGCATGTAGGTAACAAAACATGGTAAGTTCTATGTGATGAAATCAAAAGTCTTGAAAGTTTATAGGAGGATCAGGAGTGAGCAGTTAACCCTTTGAGGGGCAGGGCACAATGGGAAGCTTTCTAGAGGAGGCAGTATTTGAGCCAGGCTTCTGAAGACATATAGCCTTCATTGGACAGAGCAGAGGGAATGGCATTACAGAGGGATGAAATAGCAGAGTGAGGCATACAGGTGGGACAGTTCATGGCCCGTTCAGAGAATGGTGAGGGGTTTGTAGCAGGCTTGAAAGAGCATGGTAGAAGCTGGCTGGAGAGGATACAGAAGAGGGGCAGGTTGGTACCAGCTTCATAAGGCTTGTTCACCCTTCCAGAGGGGTTAGTGGTCCCTAGAGACCCCCAGAGATGGTGTACAACTTACAAAGCATCTTCTGCTTCTGGCTTGGCTACTTATTAACTTCTTTTAGGGGGTCTGGCCCCTCCTGACTGCAGTCTCCTCCTCTGTAGCACGAAGGGGTTGAATTGTATCCATGCTTCTCCATGCCTTGTGCACTCATGAGCTTTGAAAAATCTCCAGTGCCCAGATCCCCAGGGATTCTGATTTTTTTTTTTTTTTTTGGTTGGGCTGGGGTGGAACCAACGCTCCCAAGTTGGTTCTGATGGGCAGCCTGAGTTCCAAAGCACTGGGTTGGAGATTCTGGAGGGACCCCTCCAGTTTTCAAACCTTCAAGGGGACGTCTCTGGCAGTCCAAGGCAAGGGTGTAGGTTTGATTCCTGGTCGGGGAACTAAGATCCCACATGCTGTGCAGCATGGATAAAAAATAAAACAATAAAATCTTTGATTCTTTGGTTCTCACATCACCTGTTACATGAAAAGGAGCTCAGAACATGTGCACTGAAGTGAAGTAAAGTGAACGTAGCTCAGTTGTGTCTGACTCTTTGCAACCCCATGGGCTATACAATCCATGGAGTTCTCCAGACCAGAATGCTGGAATGGGTAGCATTTCCTGTCTACAGGGGATCTTCCCGACCCAGGAATCAAACCCAGGTCTCCCCCCTTCCTTTAGCATCTGAACCACAAGGAAGCCCATGTGCACTGAGGTTGCTCCCTACCTTTTCTATGGTCTTTCTATATGAAGGACCATGTTACCTGTTTGCACTCAGCCTCATTAACCAACACACGGTGACCACATTCCTTCCTGTGCTCCATGGAAGGTTGGTTGATGCCCTGAGCTTTGGAGACTCATTGTGTGAACAAACCTAAGAAGTTGAGCCCTTGGGCAGTGAATTGGGCAGAGCCCTATGTAAAGGACACTTGAGCCACTTGGCTCTTGATCCCTTAAAAAGGAGAACCCCAGGCTGGTTCTAAGCCAGACATCAGGTGGGCGCTTCTGAAGGATCAGGTTCAGTCTCACAAATGAGCATGAAAGGGCTCTCTTCCTTGGAAATCATTCTTTGGGAAGAAAGATACTGAATGGGCGTATCCACCGGGGAAGGCAAGAGAGCAGATATTGGACAGTCCCCAACTCTGGTCAATTAATCCCTTCATTACCAACCACCTGGTAAATGACGAGTCCATCTAATTGTCTTGCTTTGACCCAACAGCTGTCTACTTAATTGATTTAGTTGTGTATCGGCTCCTTATGCAAAGAACGGCAGCTGGCCGGCAAAGATGAAATATTACATCAACTTGATCTTACGCACAGCACTTGGGAGCATGCTTCATTATTCATTGCAAATCACAATGGATGAGCAGAGCCCATTGCAGAAACCGGGGGCAGCAGGTTGCCTTTTTCACTGTGACCAGCGGCTTCTTTATTCTTGAACCAGAGAAGCTGTCCCTGGTCAGATTTCCAGTGCAGCCAGGACAGCTGGGGGATCCCAGAGTCAGACGCAATTTGGGTTGGAGGAGATGACTGGATGCTGGAAGAAAGGGGAGGATCCCAGCCCAGGTGTATGACCTGGGGCAATTACTTAACCTCTTCAAGCCTTGATTTCCTTATCTGTAAAATATGAGTGTGATACCAGAGTTGCAGGTTTGTGAGGTTTATCAATAACATTGTGTATAACAAGCACCTAGGACATGCCCAGAGCAGAGTGGGTGATAGTCACTAGCCATTGGTGATCTGGGTTGAGTTAGGTAACCTGGGACTTTTCTTAGGGGATCTGGGATCATGCTTGGTCCCTGTCCTGTAGGCTCAGATGTTTGGCAGATGCACACTTGGACTTGTGTTGAATAGTAATAAGATAGATGATTTCCTCTTGCCTGAAAGCTACTAGCTATTCATCATGAGCACTACCTAAAAATTTTGATTGATGTTATGTGTCTGGTAGACTCAGTTGTTTGGAAGCTTGCTGTGCTGATTTTTAAGGCCATGAGTACCTCTGGATGGAGTGTGTGTGTGCATGTATACATTTAACCCACATCCTGGAAAATGGGCAAATTCAGCTGTTAAGTTTTAAAGGTCTCCTGTGGTTGCTTGTGTCTGTTTTACCGCCAGCACGTAGGTAAGTGTGTCAGTGATAGTTGTTATAAAGACCATCTCCGGCCCACGCGAGGCCATTGATTTCATGGGTTGGTTCAGTTTCACTCAGGCTGTTTTTATAGGCGGTTGTTCTGTTTCTGGAAGCCTAATTTGACCTAATGTATTGAAATCTGGGTAGCTGAGCTCCCTAATGGGATCCTTCTGTGTCAGGCTGTGGATATAATCTGGTAGATTTCAACGGGAGGAAGGCATTCAAGTGACAAAACGACCTCAGCAGTTTTCAAATGGTAACACAGCTGTAAAAGCTGCCATTTTTGGAAAGTTATTTCCTAAATTGCCCTCAGTTATAAGAGGCCTCTACATAATTTGATTTTTCTGTAAATTATACAACTCAAGGAGCTTCACAGCCAACTGGATTTTAACCTTGTTGAGATGGATAGAACTGAGACAAAGCCCTGGCTTGTTCTTAAATTCTCTGTAAGGAGAGACATGGGCATGGGGTGGGGATGGGGTGGGCGTCAGCCTCCTCCCCATCTTGTGACCCTCTTGATGGCCAAGTTGGCCTGTGGTCTTGTTGGGAGCAGAGTATACACCCTGCCTCGTAATTACTGTGAATTCTGGGGCAAATAGCTAAACTTTTTCAAGCCCTGGAGACCTTGTTTATAAAGTAGGAGTAAAATACCAACTATTCAGTTATTAAGAATTAAATTAGGATTTATATTGCAAGTTCTGGGCACATGGCAAGCTGCTCAATCAGTGCTGTTTTTTTAAACATTTATATTAGCTCAGATGAAGCCTTCTCCAGGAAGCTCTCCCTGATTTTTCTCCCTTCAAACTCAGGTTAAATGTCCTAGAATGGTACTGCCTGCTTGCAACATGATATGGTTTGTATGTGTTATTTGAAATTTTCTAGTAGTCACATTTTGAAAAGTAGAATGAAAAACAGGTTAACTTCATTTGAATAACATATTTTATTTAATCCAGTATAACCAAAATATGATCATTGCTGCCTTCAATCAGTAAAAATATTAAGATATTTCACACTGTTGTTTTTGTATGGAGGTTTTGAAGCCTCATGTGTATTTGTGACAGCACATCTCACTTTGGGTTGGCCATGCATCACATGCTCAGTGGCCCCGTCTGGCCGGTGACTGCCATACTGGACAGTGCAGGTCTGTGATATGCTGCACTGTCCTCAGCCCTGTCCCATGTTTCCCTCGTCTGTGACACTTACTCTATTTGTTTGAAATGATCTCACTAGACTTTGGGCCTCTTGAGAGGAGGGGCTGATCATTCATTTTGGTGTCTGGAGGCTACTCCAGCCAGCCAAAGTAAAGGAGCTCAGTAGGTGCTTGGCACTGAGTGAATTGCCTGTTCTGGGCTGTGAGCAAGCCTCGTGTGTGATGATGCTGAGGAGGTGACCAGGGTTTTGTGCCCCCGGAGACACTGATGCTGCCAACCATTAAGGCCGAAGATATGCTGGGGCCTTGGAGGTCTGAGATCTGAAGAAGGCATCTCCACTCCAGGCTGATGCCTGTTGTTGTTCGTCACTCAGTCGTATCCGACTCTTTGCAACCCCATGGATTGCACAGCACACCAGGTTTCTCTGCCCTTCACTATCTCCTGGAGTTTGCTCAAACTCATGTCTGTTGAGTTGGTGATGCCATCCAACCATCTCATCCTCTGTTGCCCCCTTCTCCTCTTGCCCTCAATCTTTCCCAGCGTCAAGGTCTTTTCCAGTAAGTTGGCTCTTTGCCTCAGGTGGCCAAAGTATTGGAGCTTCAGCATCAGTCCTTTCAGTGAATATTCAGGGTTGACTTCTTTTAGGATTGACTGGTTGGATCCCCTTGGTGTCCAAGGGACTCTTAAGAGTCTTCTCTAGTACCGCAGTTCAAAAGCATCAATTCTTTGGCGCTCAGCCTTCTTTTTGGTCCAGCTCTCACATTCTTACATGACTACCCGAACAACCATAGCTTTGACTTTGTGGACCTTTGTCGGCGTGGAAATTGATTGCCTTTCAGTTCTGGAGGCTACAAGTCCAAGATTGAGGTGTTGGCTGAGTTGGTTCCTCTGAGAGCCTGGGGAAGAATCTGGTCCATGCTCCTTATCTGACTTCTAGCAGGTTCCTGCCAATCCCTGGCTTTTCTTTATAGAAGCATCACCCCTTCTCCCTGTGTGTGTGCCTGTGTCCAAACTTCTCTTTTTTAATAAGGACTCCAAATATATTGGATGGGGACCCACCTACTCTACTAGGACTTTGTCCTAACTAATTACATCTACAGTGACCCGCTTTCCAAATAAGGTCACATTCTGAGGTATCCGTGTTAGGATCTCAACACATGGATGAGGGTAGGGGTGTGTGCAGTGCAATCCATGACACCTGCTGTGTGCATAGCCTTGTGCTAGATGCTCGGGTATTTAAGAAAAGTAAGCCCTTGCCCTCAATTAGTTCATACTCTAGTGGGTGAGTCAGGCCAGTAAACTGACCATCACAAAAAGACGAGTACTATTTGAGTTCAGTGTATAAAGCTGGAGGAGCTTAGAGAGGGACCAGAAAGTTAGAGGAGCCCATGCACATGTGAGTGCATGTGTATATGCTTAGCCTTTGTCACCCGATTGAGCAAAGGCACAGAAGTGGTGACACACAGAGGATGTGTGGTTCCAGCCTCCCCTGAACAAACACCAGCCGTGGAGAGGGGACGCCCTGACATGTGAGCGACTGGAACTCTGTCTTTCTGGGGGTGCACCCCATCGACACCCCTCCAGTGAGGACCAGCAGCCCTGGGATGTGAGAAAACCAAATTCACTGTAGTTCCTGACTTGAAGAAAAGTCTGCAGCTCCAGTGTCTCCAGCTGACACTCTGCTGTTCTGTATCTACATGACCATGCCGGGGGACGCTGCCAGGTTGGCCTTGCCCCAGCCTTGGCAGGTGCCGAGCCATTCTGGAAGGAAGCTGGTGTTTCTGGAACATGCCCCAGGGGTGGGACGCCCAGGCAGACTCTGCTGCTGCCTAAAACGGTCTGGTGCAATGTTTCCTTCCCTTTGTCTTCCGTCAGGGGTTTAAAGCCACAAAATGGCCAGCATAAAGTTCTGGCCGTCATTTGGACTGTTGGAGAAACCACTCTGACCGTGTGTTTCTCTCCAGTCTGTGCCCTACGGGGTACCCGCAGATACGTCCACAGCTGTAGCAGCGTCTTGCCAGGGTAGGGCTTGGCTGTGGAGGGCCTGCCAGCTTACCGCTTGCTTGGATCTAGGTCTCACATCCTGTCCCAGTGTTTGGGGAAAAGTTGTGAGAAAAAAGGGGGAAGGTCTGAGGCCTTAGCAGTGGTTAAGAGCACATGATTTAGAACCAGCTGGGACTCCAGAGCCACCCCGTGCGAGCTGTGTGGCTTGGGGCGGCTTCTTACCGTCTCTGTCCTCAGTTTCTTCACTTGTAAAATGAAGATAATCATACCAGCCCTGACCTCATGTGGTTCTTCTGAGGATTATGTGAACCCACAGAATGAGGCCGGCAGAGGTTTGCTGTTTGCTATTTGCTGTGACTATCTTTCAGGCACAAAAGCCAGGAAGGAGGAAATGATCTTGGGGACAGATGAGAAAGTTGAAGTCTAGATCACTGGGAAGGCAGGGCTCCATGTAGCCAGCTCATCTTACACTTGTTTAAAGGGAGCTCTATCTTCTAGAGCAAGAAGGTCTCTGTTTTGGCTGCCCTTTGGAATCAAAAAAGGAAATTTAAAATACCCTCACTTTCAAACCGTAAATCATTTTGGGGGATGCTGGTATTTTTTCAAAGCTCCCAGTTGATCCCAGAGTGCAGCCACAGTTTGAGCATCACTTGCTCTGGGTTTTTCCTAACTCAGAGACAGTTCTGGAGCCCAGCAGCCTGGGAATCACCTGGGAGCTTGTTAGAAATGCAGAACTTGGCTTTGGCCCCAGTCTGCAAAATGGAAACCTGCATCCTTCCAGGGTCCCAGGTGGTCTGCACCAGTGATAACTGGAGAGGGCTCCTGAGACCACAGCTTGCTCTCTGGGAGCTCCCAGAAGGAGCGGCTGTCCCTGCATTTGATGACCAAGGACAGGTGACACATAGTTTGCATGGGTTTTGGAGATGGAGACCAAGAAAGGGTCCTTACCTTTCCTGGAGCTTGGCTTGCTCTGCTTTTCTGAAAACTTAGAAAGTGGATGCTGCATGGAGTTCTTGTCAGAGGCAGGGAGCTGGCGTCCCATGGCAGGTTAGATGGTTGGGCAGCCTCTCGGATCCTTTGGATATATTAAATGTTCATTAATTGTCTCAACTCAGGGAGAAAGAGGGCTTCCTTGGTGGCTCAGATGGTAAAGAATCCACCTGCAATGCAGGAGACATGGGTTCGATCCCGGGGTTGGGAAGGTCCCTTGGAGGAGGGTATGGCAACCCATTCCAGTATTCTTGCCTGGAGAATCCCCATGAAAAGAGGAGCCTGGCAGACTATAGTCCATGGGGTCCCAAAGAGTCAGACATGACTGAGTGACTAAACACAGGGAGAAAGAAGTGTGGCTTTGAATAGGGACCAGGGAGCAAAGGCCACATGATGCCATTGAAAGATAGCTTCATCCTTCATGGGTGCTGTGTCTCTGGGGTAAAGGGGATTAGCAGGGTGAGGAGCTGAGCTGGGCTCCCTTGGGTGGCCGCAGTCTGAGTTTATTCTCTTCATGGTTTGGGCTGTTCCTGACCTCACTTTGTCAGGAAATAGGAAGGAGGTACCCAAGAGTTGGAAGATTGCTTGCTTTGAGTTTTGCCCTGCTTAGGCATGGTGACTGCCTGTAATTGTCACCTCAGTTCATTCTTCTCAGGAGGGGCCTATTTGCATTAGTCCCCCTGGATCTGTGCTATGAACTTATTGGAGATACTGCTGGGTCGCCATCTTTTCTCCTCTTGCCAGAACCCCAACCAAAAATCTGTGTGCAAACAGTAATCAGGATGACTCCAGGGCTCTTTCCTAATTAGCAGGAAGCACACACAGAACCAGTGAAGGCAACCAGGCAGCTTGGTAAGGCCAGGGTAGGGGCTGCCCATGTTGGGGAAGGGTTTACCCTACCAAGTGGTAAATCCACTGGGCTTCTTTTGGGTCAGCGTTGGTTCCACAGTCTGGCATGGACCACAGCAATAGCTGGCAGAGGAGATGATAGGAAAGGGTTCACTCACCCCAAAACCCCCTGATCACTAAGAGTAAAGAATTAAATATGCCCTTGGTTTTCACAACCCAGATGAAACATTCTGAGTTCCACTTTTTTTCAAGGACAACCTGGAAACCCATAATCAGGAGGTACTTATCATCTTTCAGAGGGACACATTTGAATCAGATGAAGCCAGTCCCTTAGCTCATCCTCAGCTTGCCCTTCCCCTCAGCACAGCAGCTGTGTAATTCTGTAACTGTTATTCCTGAAGACCCTTCATTCTAGAACTGCTGGAGCCTCTTGAAAATTTCATCTCGTTTTATAGGCAAGTTGCATGCTAGCTTGACCTTCAGAAATGAGGAGGCTGTCTTGGGACCTGTCCCTTCTTGGTATTTTGTCACCACATAGACTGGCTCACAAATGGTACCCCCACTTCTTCCCACGTGCTGCCTTGGGTCACTCTCATTCACGATGGTTAATCTCAGCTGAGGGCCTTGGCTCTTGGTAGGTTTTCTTCATTTTACAGGATAGACAAGCTGGTGTCTGAAAAGAAATATAACTTTTGAAAGGAATTGGCAGACACCAGGGGAGTTCAGAGGCGGCTGATAATCCAGTTATTCATGGTCATGAGGGAAAGAGTTGAATGAGAAATAGAAATGCACATGTAATCTCCAGGCCTCATGTTAATCAATTGCCTTCTCTTCCAAGATGTCTTTAACCAAGGCCAACAAACAGGCTGTTTCATCACTTTCTTCAGAACTGACCTGAGTGTTCTGGTACGAAAGAGATAATTTGCCAAGCCCTTTTTTAATGAGTATCTAGAAGAACTTCAGTTTTTTTTAAAGTGTAATATTATTGCTGTTTTTGTTATTCATGCAGAGTAAAGTGTCATTTTCCTTGAGAAAGTGACAAATTGAGCTGCTTCTGTGGGTGAGTTTGGTCACTGTTGTCTTATCAGAGAACAACATATAACAGGGTGATTTTCTTATTTTGGGGGGAAAATGAACAAAAAACTATTGAGATTCAGACTTAGATCACATTGAAATAAGAATCAGGAGCTAGGAGAAGGAGGGTCAAATATAACTGACCTTCCCTCAGATTTTGGGGTGTAACTCAGAGGGGAAGGAATGATCAGCATCTTGAAGAGATAAAGCCTGGTCAAAAGCAGCCCGTGGCAAATTGCTGCCTTTGGCTATCTGATTAATGTCAGTACAGTCTTTCTTGAGCCTAAGAACCCCTTGCTTATCTTATCAGTTGCTCAAATTGAACTTGATAAATAGCAATGCCCAAATCCAGTGCAAACTTTGGGAGATGGGGGTGCTTCTGACGTCAAGTTTTATGCAGTGGGGTCCTGGGGAACCCTGAAGACCACTGCCACCAATTGAGGGACATCTTAACCAAGCAAGCAAACAAGCAAGCAAGCTCAGTCGCTTCAGTTGTGTCCAACTCTTTGCGACCCTATAGACTGTGGACCACCAGGCTCCTCTGTCCATGGGATTCTCCAGGGAAAGGATCTGTTTGGGGAATAAAAGCCAAGCTGGACTCAGAGGTGAAGTATGTGACTCTGTGTGAGTGCTCATTTGTGTCCAACTCTGTGAGCCTATGGATGGTAGCCCACCTGGCTCCTCTGTCCATGGAATTTTCCAGGCAAGGATACTGGAGCGGGTTGGCATATCCCTCTCTAGGGGATTTTCCAGACCCAGGGATTGAACTGTGTATCCTACACTGGCAGGTAGATTCTTTACTGCTGAGCCACGAAGGAAGCCTACTGATGCCTTAAGTTGGTGCCTTAAGCTCTAGACCAGAGGTCCACAAGCATTTTCTACAGACAGAACTTTAGATGTCTGTTATAATGACACTTACTTCTTGGAAGGAAGGTTATGACCAATCTAGATAGCATATTGAAAATGTGCTAGATAGACATTACTTCACCAACAAAGGTCTGTCTAGTCAAGGCTATGATTTTTCCAGAAGTCATGTGTGGATATGAGAGTTGGACTATAAAGAAAGCTGAGCACCAAAGAATTGATGCTTTTGAACTGTGATGTTGGAGAAGACTCTTGAGAGTCCCTTGGACTGCAAGAAAAATCCAACCAGTCCATCCTAAGGGAGATCAGTCCTGGTGTTCATTGGAAGGACTGATGTTGAAACTGAAACTCCAATACTTTGGCCACCTCACAGGAAGAGTTGACTCATTGGAAAAGACCCTGATGCTGGGAAGGATTGGGGGCAGGAGGAGAAGGGGAAGACGGAGGATGAGATGGCTGGATGGCATCACCGACTCGATGGACATGGGTTTGGGTAGACTCCAGGAGTTGGTGATGGACAGGGAGGCCTGGCATGCTGTGATTCATGGAGTCGCAAAGAGTCGGACACGATTGAGCAACTGAACTGAACTGAAATACAGTGACTCAGAAGAGGGCATGGCAACCCACCCCAGTTTTCTTGCCTGGAGAATCCCATGGACAGAAGAGCCTGGTGTGGCAGTCCATGGGACTGCCAAGAGTCTGCCACAACTGAGGCAGCTTAGCACAGCACAGCACAATGACTCAACTCTGCTGCTGTAGTCTGAAAGCAGCTGTCAACAGTATATGTAAATGAGTGGACATGGCTAGATTTGGTCCACAGGCAACCTCTGCTTTAGACAGTGCTGAAAGCCAGAAGCCTCAAGTTCATGTCCCAGCCTCTCCTCCCTACAAGAGCATTCTTGGGCAAGACATGCAGATTCCCAGGACTCAGGTCCTTTACTTCTAAAAATAGGAATCACAGTGCTTCTCTCAAGGGATGGTGAGATGGTGAGAGCATTTGTAAATTGTAGAGAACTGAACCTAATTTGGTTATTAACCTTTTGTTGCTGACTTGCAGTCATGGTTTAGGCCACCAATGGTGGATGAAGCATGCATGTATATTTGGTAGAAAATGCTAGGTGCTGGCCAACCAGCTCTTCTGTCTATAGTTGCATGATGAAATCAGGAAAATGGTATTTAATTTCAATTTCATTCATTTTCTTTGGGGATATGAGAGGAGTACCAGCCTCTCAAAGCTTCGCTTTCTCGCCATGAGAAATTTCTCAAGCAGCAGTGCTTTCAGTCTAACCTGAATTGGTCTCCATTCTGAAAATTGCAAATGAGCAAAATGACCATGATGAATGGGGGCCCCCCGGAGAAAGACAATGCTTGGGCTCAATGTCTCAAACTGGAGAAGGGAAACCTGGAGCCTTTATCGGGGAAGATGGGTGGTAAATGAATTGCCAAGTGGGAATTGAAGGATGGTTAGTGAATAAACCCATTGTGCTGAGCAATTATTGCATCTCATTAAGATGCACTCAGTTTTGGCCTTGACACTATGAGAATTGTCAGAGCAAATATGTGCAGACCTCAATTTTGAGGTTTGAAAAGGGGTCAGTGCATAATTGGCAGGAGAAGAAAAAGAAGGGAGATGGTTCGAACAATAGGTATTAAATGGCTGTTGCAGCAAAGAAGACAGAGATGTAAAGAGTCAGATACCCTGATTACTCAAGACACAGTGCGTGTGGTCTTAGCATCGCATTCGGGCCACGTGGACAGTGCCTTTGGTGCTCTTAATAAGCCTTCTTGGGATCAAAGCAGTTTGCTCTATAGAAAGTTTCAAGAGTGCTTGGGATGTGTTTGTTGAATGAATGACTGCTGCTGGCCCCATGATTGTCAAATAAGTGAATGAAGGCGGGAGGGAATGAATGAACAAATTAATAAACCAACAATTCGTGTAAGATGAAGATGATGATAGTACCTACCCGTATTGTAGGGTGGGAGGATTAAATGGGAGAATGCGCCTAAACCCCCGGCACAGTGCCTGACAGTAGCAGGCACTGAGTTTCAGTTGGTACTGTTCCTACTTTCGCCAGGTGTGTTGGTCTGCTTGGACAGCCATAACAAGATACCTCAGACTGGGTGACTTAAACCACAGATACTTATTTCTCAGTTCTGGAGGCTAGAAGTCCAAGGTTAAGGTGCAAGTAAGCTTGATGTCTGGTGACTTCTCTCTTTCTGCCATGTAGATAGCCACCTACTTGGTATATGGTCTTTTCAGATCTCTGGTGTGTCTTCTTCTAAGGTCATGAATCCTGTTGGATTACCTGATTTAAACTAAATTATGTCCTTAAAACTGGAGTAGGAAATGCAACCCACTCCAGTACTCCTGCCTGGAGAATCCTGTGAACAGAGGAGCCTGGTGGGCTATAGTCCATGGGGATGCAGAGAGTTGGATCTGACTGAGTGACTGAGCACATTTCCTTAAAAGCCCAGCTCCTGGGGAGCTGTATGGTTGGGCCTTCAATATATGAATTTGGGGAGGACACGATTCTGTATATTACATTCGGTAAAGAATCAAACCTTGCTCTTGCGTTTAGAAGGCCTAACTTTGTCATTGAGCAGCTACATTGGAATAGTTATTTCCTGGGAAGAGAAGTTGGAGGTGCCCCAATGTTCCAGAAAATTGGGTGAATTTCCGACAGCATACGCCCTTCCCCATGGGGGTGTCTGTCTTGCGTTCTTTGAAGACAGCAGTCAGCTTTTTACTTTCCATTGTTAGACAAATGGGCAACCCACTCAAGCTTTTTTTCTTAAAAAAAAAAAAAAATCTGAACTCTGTCTCTAAGGCTTCGGTAAAACAGATGCCCTAGGAGAGGGGATCAGCCTCATTGAAGCTGCTATTCTGTGTTAGCATGAGCACTAATAGGATCTCATTTCTTTCTCTATTTTCATTTTCATCTTCAAATCTGCCTGGAAGACAGTGCGAGCTCATTAATTTGAACTTGCTCGTTTGAGATATGTAACATTTCCTGCAAGTTCCCCATGAAGTGGGATTCATGAAGCACATTAATTGTGTGAACATAATTAGCAAAGACGAGTGGTGCAGAGTAGGGAGGTACCTGGAGGTGATCCAGTCCTTTCCCTTGGTGACTTTTTCTTTTCAAATGTAGGAACGGAGACCCAGTGCATGGACCTGGCCCCTCCAAGCTCACCCAGTGGTACCATTCCCCCTTTCTTCAGGACCCCAGCCTAATTCAAGGAGTCTATTTGTTTGTGAAAGATACAGGCACTTTACTATTGTGGGTTCCTTTTACTATGTGGACTTCATGTATTAACAGTACATTTTAAAAAAATATTCTGCATTTCAGGCTTTTCCACTAATTATGACTGGCCTTCTCCCAAGCTAGTTCGAGCTATTTTGGTGAGGTTTTATAGTTATTTAATAAGAAAAAGTTTTTTCAGAACCTCGTAAAACCTTCTGTACAATTCATTCTAACCAATACTCCCTCTTACAATTATGTCACTAACAACTTCTCTTTAAAAGGCCAGAACTTTTGTCTATTCATGTTAACCTTAAAAGCAGCATTCACCGAACCCCTGAGAAACAAGAAGTGTAATACTTTATAGGATTGGGGCAGAGCGAATGAAATAATGCATGTGAAAGGGTTCTGTACATTAGGGAAGCACAGTCAAATGCTTTATGTTTTCCTTAATTGCCATTTCTGCCCTGGGCAGCCCCCCAAAGAGTGGTCAAAATGTGTCAGTGGATGTAAAGGCAGCGTTTCCGTGGGGATTCCCCAAGGAATGGACTGTTTTTTCATGGGATTTGAAAAAAATAAATGAGACACCTATTTATTCATCCACATCAAACTATAACTGCCAGCATATCACCATGTCCTCTCTCTGGAGTCAGACCTATTAACTGTAGTTCCATGAACCCAGGTTCAGAGCACTGGTGAGGTGGACAGAAATGTGTTCCTTAGCCTTGGGACTTGAGGAGATCTTTGCACGACCATGGCTAACAAGAGTGGAACACTCCCAGTATTTGAGTAGGGGCACTTCTGAATCTCTCCTTCTTGGGTATTTAAGGTTTCTTTAACTCCATTTTGGGATTGTGGAAGATGAAAGGTTATTCCCTTATTCATCACACCAGCTCTATACTTGGTAGGATGTCAGGATGATGGTGATGGTGCTGATGGTATAGCAGTGGCGGTGGTAATAACAGTATTAGTAGTTATTAATGTTCCTTGTACATCCCCTGTGTACTAGGCACTTTTCTGGCACTTAACACGCTTAATTTGAATCATCTCAACCCTATAGTGTAGAAACTCCATTTGACAGATGATGATCCCAAGGCTCAGAGAGGTTAACAAATTCACCTTAGGTCACACAGTTGACAAGTGACAGCCACGAGAAGTTAACCCTGGCCGTCTGGTGCCCTTTCACTGCTGCCCGGCACAGAGCTCTGTCTCCATCTGCCAAGGCTCTTACAAGTCCCAGGACACACGCCACTCCCATTATGATGACTCAGAGGACTGGGAGCAGTATGTATCACGGCCCCAACATTAAGCCCAAGTCAGGAGAGAGGAGATGGTCTTTATCTTGCTTAATCCCGAATGTCCCATTTCTCCTGCATTTCCTTTGGGGGCCTTACCTTCAGTTGATAAGTGCTGACAGGTGGCCCCTCACCTCACAGAGCCCACTGACCACATGTGCCCAGACTGTCTCTTTAGGGTTCAAGATTTTTGCATTCAAGAAAAGACAAAGGGCAAAAGATTTGTTTGCAGCTGCCAGGATCACAATGTGAACCTCTCCAAGCTTGCTGAGTTTGGAAGCATTTCCGGTTCCCTTCTCAGAAAGCAGTAATTTCACTTTGGACCACTGGTGCTCAGTGAAGTGAGTTTCTGCTACGGAGGGTAACATGGTGTTGAATTCCTCTGATGGAAGAGAATCAGCACCAGCTGTTGTGAGTAGCATCATTTCAGCTGTACTGGCCCCTCTCTCCCTCTTCAGTCTCTTGCCTGGCCCTTCTTACCCTTCCCTCCCTATAGGACCTGGTTCAGTACCTCAGCTGTACATGCTTTTTTTTCCTGCCACCGGGCCTTTGCACATGCTGCCCCCATTGCCTAGAAAGCTTTCTGCTCTCCTCACTTCTACTTGGTTGACTCCTGCTCAGCCCTAGGACCCTGTTATATGTGCCCTTAGCTCCTTTCTCCTTTTAATCCCTTTATCTATTGTGTGTGTGTTAGTCACTCAGTTGTATCCGACTCTTTGCAACCCTATGGACTGGAGCCCACCAGGCTCCTCTGTCCATGGAATTCTCCAGGCAAGAATACTGGAGTGGGTTGTCATTTCCTTCTCCAGGGAATCTTCCCAACCTAGGAATCAAACCCAGGTCTCCTACATTGCAGGCAGATTCTTTACCATCTGAGCCACCTTTGTAATTAGTTTTTTTTATATTTGTTTTTTATGTGCCATCTTCCCTGTTGGATGCTAAGGTCCATACTGGCTGCCTCTGTGCCTGCTTTCTGGCTATTGTAGTTCCTGAAACATGGTGGGTACTGGGTAGATGTGGTGAGGATGGGGCACCCCAAGCTTCATAAGACCTGGGTCTTTCAATCAATCTACCCAGTAACCCTTTTTCTATCCACCCCAAATCCCAGATTTGGAGTGGCACAAGGGTAAGTGGCTAAGGTGAAAACTCTAGACTTAGGCTGTCCCGGTTTGTATCTGAGCCTTGCCTCTTACTAGCTGTATTTTTTTGTTGCTGTGTGACAGATGACCACAAAGGTAGTGGTTTACAGTGCATACATTTATTATCCTTGTTTCCATGGTTCAGGAGTCTGGGCAGTGTTGGCTGGGTCCTCTGTGCTCAGGGTCTTACCAGGTTGCAGCCTAGTGTGGGCCAGGGCAACAGGCCATGGGAGGCTTGGATCCCTGTCCAAACTCTCATGGTTATTGGCAGAATCCAGTTTCTCTTAGCTGTAGAATTCACAGCAGCTTTGGTTTTCCAGGCCAGCAGGAGAATCTTACTGAGTTTAGACAGAAATGTAAGCCCTCTTTAGAATGCTTCCCTGATAAGGTCAGGCCCATCCAGGATCACTTCCTTTTAGATTTGCGCACCTGAACATCTGCAAAATCCCTTTGCCTTATAATGTAACATAATCACAGAAGTGATATCATATTCTCAGGTCCTTTCTGTGGTCAAGGGGAGAGGATTATACAGGGCAGGTATATCGGGGTGGCAGAAATCACAGGGACCACATTAGAATTCTGACTGCTGCTCTAGCTGTGTGGCCTTGAGTAAGCTGCTTAACCTCTCTGTGCCACTGTTGCCTTATCTATAAAGAATAATAGCAGTACCCACTTCACAGGGCTTGTTGTGAAGGTTAAATGAGCTAATTTATGTTAAATGCTTAAAACAATTCCTGGCGGGTGGTGAGTATTCAGTAAATGTTAGCTGTTACAACCACAAAGACGATGCTAATCCTCAACCAGTGGGTTCCAAGTTTAGAAACACAACCCACCAACTGGCTGGAAAAAGAAACCTGGGAAGCCAGGCTTGGGGGAAGGAAGGAAGAGCCTGGAGACTGTCAACAAGCTCGGTCGGTTGGCCATGTTGAAAGGAAAGTTGACAGCTTCCACCCCGCAGGGCAGACACGAGTGAAGCAGATGGAAAGCTTTATCAAGTTGCTGAAGCAAATTGGATATACGTGGGTACATGCATCCCCCATTTTAGTTCCTTTTATTAAAACATCTCCTCTCAAGGCAAAGAGGAATGCTGTCTCTCCAGAAAACTTAAAATCCCTCGCATCAGGAATTTTAGTTAAGACGGACATCCCGAACATGAAGAAATGAACATCACTGGATGTTTGGGCAACTTCTGTAAGCAGCTGCACCCCCAAATTTAGGTCTGACCTAAAGGAAGGCTTTCTCCTAAAACAGGATCCCACTCAGTTCCATGTAAACATCAGGGTCCCCTGTCACCCTGGTGAGACTCTCCATTACGTGAAGCGCTATCGTGCGATGTGGCTGGCAGGAGGCCGGTGTGGAAACCTGCTCTGTGATGCATGCATTTTGCTGGGGAGTGTTAAGCATTGATTTGTTGCTCCGTCTGGGATGCTGTTAACCAAATGTGGGCAGACGCAGCGAGGTGAGTCAATGAAGCAAGTTCACGGTGACATATTTATGCATAGCGGCTGGCAGGGGGAGAAAGATGATGCAGCTCCTGCCTTCGGAAGGAATTCGCTTCATTGAAGTCCCTTTTAGTCGGGTCACTCAGGTCATCCACTCTTCTTTAGATCGTGTGCTTTACATCTGATAATTCAACTCGAGTACTGTTGATGGTGGTGGACACAGTTGGCTCTCTGCCCAGACCCCCTCGCATCCCCTTACAGTTTCTGGGCACCCACCCTCAAGCTTCTACGTGCTTTGTTTCTAATGGCTGCACCTGCGACTTGCTTCTGAGGCTGCATGTGGGCTCCTGGAGTTGCTTCCTCCCATGCACAGAGATGGAGAAGAGTCCAGGATCAGCCTCTTCCTGGGCAGCCTTTAGTCCAGCGCCATCACCTCACGTTGGGACAAAATCAGAAAAGTGAAGTTATACTCCCAAGCTCTCCATGGGATCCAGGTTAAGACTGGCATTAAGCCTGAAATTACATCCTTGCTGGGCTTCTTCGATAGAGGATGAGATCGTTGGATAGCATCACCGATTCAATGGGCATGAACTTGGGCAAACTCCAGGAGATGGTGAGGGACAGAGAGGCCCGTTGTGCTACAGTCCATGGGCTTGCAAAGAGTCAGACACAACTTAGCGACTGAACAGCAATGAACACCCTACTCCCAGGACCAGTGACATAATTTGCAAGGCCCCTTGTTAAAATATTATTAAAAATTTAGGATCTCAAGATGGTGATAGCAGAGTGATACATCCAGCATGAGGCCCTTGTGATTGGCAGGTCCTGTGTGACTTCACAGGTACCTGCAAAGCTGCCCCCTCCTGTTCCCTCTACTTTCCTAGGAGCATCCCTTATTAAGTCACTTGCATGTGAATTCTTGTCTTATGCTATGCTCAGGATGGATTCTAAGATGAATCCAGCACCAAACCTTCCCTTGAGGAGCCTAGGGCCAACAGATCATTGTATCACACATCAGACCATGAGGCAAAACCTGATCCTAGAGGTACCCCCAGTGAGCAGTGTGGGGAAGAAAATGCTGTCTGTGAGCTAATGAGGACTCCTAGGTCCAGGCCAGGATTCTTTCATCTGTCCCAGGAACATGTTGTGTGCCCAAAATGCTGGACAGACAGATTTGGGGTTGATGGTCTGAGAGAGGGAGGGCAGATGACTTTAGAAAGGGGGCACAGTGTGAGCAAAGGTGTCGACGTGGGCCCTCTGTTTATTTGCCAGGTGTCTACTGTGTCTGTGTGCTCAGTGTAGAAGGTTTGAATTTTAAACAACCCAGCCCCTACCCCCAAGTTGCTCCTGAGAACTGCTTACACCCAGCTCAGACTGAATTCTGTGCAAGGGAAATGCTAAGCTGAAGTGGGCGAGAAGTACTAGATTTGAGAAGGAGTCTGGTCTAAGAAATTACCATTGGGCAATACAGGTCCTAGAGATTCACATCAAAGAAAATATTCTCAAACTGTGGAACTTCAGAAATTGACAGGCTGTCGAGATTCCTTTCAGGGGAGGAAAGGGGAAACTTCTGGACACCACTCCAGGTGATTGGTTCTCTAGTCTGTTCATCTGGTTCCCACGGTCTGACTCATCAGCTGGGTCAGGTGTCAGTGTTAAATCCTGTTCAAGTTTGTTGGATTCTTATTTGAAATGACTCTAGGTCCCCCAGTTGCCCACACCTGCATCCCAACCTGGGCTGGTGTTAGTGCTCTGCAGACAACACCCAGGGAGCCTGTAAACATCCCCTGGTTTCCCAGAACACTGAAGCCCCTGTGGACATTAAGGAGATCCACCCCCCGCACCCCCCAGCCCCCTCAAAGCTGGGAAATGCAGGCCCTGGCTGTGGTCCTCCCAGGGAAGGCGGGAAAGGGAGGTGGTGTTGAAATGTCTGCGGTTCTGGGGGGGCCCCCAGAAACTCTTTTTTATCATTGACTTTGTCAGGCGGAGGCCATCCCTCATTTTTCACAGCATGCCTATGGGTAGGCAGATGATAGCTCTTCCACTGGGAAAAAGGGCATAAATGCCATAGAAGCTGCTGGGCTTTGCCAGGAAGCAGGAGGAGGGAACCGTCTTCCGCTTTATGTTGTGCTGTCTTTCTGATGCTTGAAATATTTAGCTGTTCCGATGTGAACACCCAATGATCAAGGCTCATAATTCTTCCTTGGCAGTTGTCCCATTTGGGACAGTAATTCACAATTTCTTCACTGCCTTCTCTTAAGCAATTAAAAGAAGGCAGACATTATTCTTATGGATATATATAATCAAATGATTTTTAATTACTTAGTGTGTTGGAAGAGGGAGAAAACAGTGAGGGGAAGAACCTTAAGGTTTCCTCTCTTCCTCTGCTGTCTTAGATTTTTTTCTCCCCCCTGAGTCTTCAAAAGCATCCTTGAACAGGGCTCTGCACAGCAGGGCCCCTGCCAGTTTCAGGTCGTATCTCAGGGTCCCATCTCTCAAGAGGCTTCCTTGAGCCCTTTGACACTCCGGCTTCTGCACACACCTGACTGTTCCTCCTGCCTGTAGTACCCTCCACAATCTCGGATCCGCCATGGACATGGCTTCCTCAGAAAAGCTTTCTCTGGTTCCCTTATCATAGGCTCTCTCTGTGCCTTTTGCTTTTCTTTTTAGCACGTCATTCATTTAACAGATTTTTACTGAACACCTGCTGTGTGCCGGGCTCTGTTCTAGGCACTGGTGACAGATCAGTGAACAAAACAGACACAAACCCCTGTCCTCATGGAGCTAGTATACTCTAAACTCATTGAGGTTGTGATGACAACGAGTTATTCAGCAGTTGGTTTGTTGATGTGTCTTCCCCATGAGCCTGGAAATGCCACGAGGACAGAGCTACAGCTGTCTTGACCAAAGTCTCCATCCCACTGAGTGCCGTGGATCTCATGGAACGCAGGGCAGCTTGTGATCGGAGGCTGCCATTCAGTTATCTCAGCTCCCCAAGGCAGTGATGTCTTCCTTTGGACTCCAGGCATCTTAGTGTGAAATTAGCTTCTCAGGACCAGGTTACAGACCATGAGAGGGAATGGTGAGGGAGGAGGAGTTAGCTTAGTCACAGTCTTCCAGAACCCAAGGTGGTCTCTTCCGTCCATTCTTTGTGATGCACCCCACAAATCTCCCACCATTTCAAAATCTCTCCCCTATTCAGCTGCTGTGTAGCTTTCCAACTTCTTGGGGTCATTTTGTCTTAAATTTTATTTGTGTATGTATTTTTGGCTTCGCTGGGTCTTTGTTGCTGTGCGGGCTTTTCTCTACTTGCGGAGAGCGGGGGCTAGTCTTTGTTGCGGCGCGCAGGCTTCTCATGGCCGTGGCTTCTCTGTTTGTGGAGCACAGGCTCTCGGGGGCACGGGCTTCAGTAGTTGCAGCCCTCAGGCTCTGAGCACAGGCTCAACAGTTGTGGCTCATGGATTAGTGGCTCTGTGGAATGTGGGATCTTTCCGAATCAGGGCTCGAATCTGTGTCTCCTGCATTGGCCTGTGGATTCTTTCCCACTGAGCCACTAGGGAAGCCCCTGGTCATTTTATTGTATGGTAGATATTTATTTGCTGGATGATTGTGGTGGTGGTGGTGGTGGTGGTTTAGTCGCTAAGTCGTGTCCTCCTCCTTTGCACCCCATGGACTGTAACCTGCCAGGCTCCTCTGTCCATGGGATTCTCCAGGCAACAATACTGGAGTGGGTTGCCATTTCCATCTCCAGGGGATCTTCGCGACCTAGGAATTGAACCCAGGTCTCCTGCATTGCAGGCAGATTCTTTACCAACTAAGCTATGAAGGAAGCCCTGGGTGACTGTGAGAGACCCTTTACTTGCCCTGAGGCCACCTCATTCAGGTGTCACAAGGGTTCTCCTAGTTTTTTAGAGTTGGTCGGCAATGAATGTTTTAGCACCTTAATTTGGAAATGCCTGTCGGCTTCCTTCTGATCTGTCTTCAGTTCAGGCATTAACCTTTTAAAAGCCCTCTTGGAAATTTCAGTTGAAAAAATGGATCATTGCCTTCCTCCACAAGATGTATTTGCTCCATCTATCTCACGGGGTGATTCATGTGACCACTTGTCCATTATGTAGTCATTCATAAAGTCATTCATAAAGGGAAAAACGGAGGAAGGGAGGGAGCAAGGCCAGGACTGGCCAGAGACAGGCAAGACTCTCAGACTGTGGAGGGAAAGCAGCACTGACTGTTAGGGCTGGGCGAGGGCAGAGCAAGTGCCAGTGGGCAGATCTGGCTCTGGGAGGGAGGGAGGGAGAAAAGGAGGGTATGTAGGTGTGTGTGCGTGAAGGCATGAAGGCCCTTCTCTAGGGAGCAGCAGTGGACTGAAATCCTCCCCTGTCTCTATTGCCAGCTCCACCCCCTTGTAAATTTCACTAATCACAAAAGCTTTTCATTAAGTGATCCCCACACCAGATGTGAGCCCAGGGTAACATGTTGAGGGACCTTAACACAGCCTTCCTTGATCCCCTCACTATGTCTGTACTTTGTGTGTAACCAAAGCCTGCAAAAGACAAGGTGGAGAGGGGACAGGGCCAGAATCTCCTCTTTTTCAGAAATAAAAAGTGTAATACATATTTCCATTTAAATGATCATTTCCAGGTTGCAATGCTACCTGGTCATCTAGTGGCATATGTCCAAGGCTTCTAATCTTTTAATATATGCCCTGACTCGAGGAAGGATTGTAATTGCCAGTTGTTTTACAAGCAGTCATCACCGAGGGGACTGGGAAGAGAGTTCAGGAGCCAAACATCAGCACGAACACCTGGCAAATCCAATTCGGCTGGATAATGTCTTCAAACCAGACCAAAAATGACCTTGTGGACAGCTCCGTGTTTCCAGACGTTTGATGGGTTGATAGTCGTAGGACACGTCTGTGGCCACATCTGCTGTCACAGCCCTCATCTGAGTGTTGTGAATCCCCATTTCTCACATCTAATCGGGGAAGAGTGCATCAGCGCTGATTTCATCTGAAGAAGTGAATTAGGGAGCCCAGTGGTTGCAGATGTGGGGCATCGCTCGGGAATCACTAGTGGAGAAGCAGCTGCTGCTGATCATGTCCTCTGTGTTCATCAGCTCCCTGGCCAACATATGTCATAGTCTGGGTGACCATCGTTCCCATTTGGCCCTGTGGTGGCTTTCATTCCAGGCAGGATGGGCTGGACCAAGCACATTTTTGTAATAGTAATAATAATACAGCTGACACTTACTGTGGATTATGTGCTAAGAGCTTTCTATCAAGTTCTATTATGGGTTGTAACCATGATCACTCCCATTTTTACAGATATAGTCACTGAGGTCAAGGGAGCTTTGTGACTGATCTAGGGTTGTACTATAGATTTGTCATCATCCAAATAGAGGTTGTTGGCCCTCCTATATCCTCATTTTTGTGTTGTTCAATGTTCTCAATGTTGACTTCACCCAATCTTGCCACCTTGCACTTTGGCCGGACTGAGTTAATCTCTGACTCCCAGAAACATCATGGGCCACCTGTTCCTTTCCAGAGGACAGTGAAGGTCTGGAGAGGGGAGGTTGAACCAGTGGAACATCCTGGGTCTCAGCCCTTTGCACAATTCTGTACTTTTGTTCTTTGTGTTTTCTCTGCCACCTTAAAGATCTTCTCTAAAAGTCCTTGGCCCCTTGAGCATGCTCCAGAATTCTTCATCTCTGTGGTATCTTTCATGGCCAATTCAGTTAAAGAGACAAGAAGGAACATCCTCTTTCCTTCCCTTACACTTGGTCTTTATGTGCTATCTATTCATTAGTGGCACTGTATAGTGCAGAAGAGTCTTATTAATATGAATCTTGGCTCTGCCATTTACCAACTGTGTGACCTTGAGCAAGTCACTTAACCTCTCTGTGCTTCAGTTTCTTCATCTGTAAAATGATAGTGATGTTAGCAACAGATGTGGAATGAGGGTCAACTATATGCCTGGATTTGAACTACCATGCTCCTTAATAGAGGTGGGATGGGAAAGGATGATCAGCACCCAATTGCTGCTCAAATTACCAGCACCTACCATGCTCACAGTAAAGGGAACTCTCTGGGCACAGGGTGGTTGAAATGGGGTGGAGCGTGGTGCAAAGGTAGGGTTGGGGTCACAGAAAACCAGCTGGCATGTCTGCCAGAAATCACCTTCTGTCGACCTGATCAGGGAAAGAGCAGTGGGAATTTCTCTCCAGTGCCTCTTCCTGTGTCTCTTTGGTGAAAATCTCCAGTGAATATGAAAGGGAAGAGTTTCTTTATCTGCACAGATCCAGGTCCTACAATTCCTCTTGTTCTCTGTAACATTATTTTCTTTAGGTTTCATCTTTTTTCCTCCCTTCTTTTTAAAACCAGAAAGATATCAGCAGCAGTCTTCAAAGAATGGTGACTCGGAGTTTAGCAAATCCCAAATATCAACGGCAGGCACAGATCCAAAGATCTGTGCACAAGCCTTTTCTCCTGGCACTCAAGCTGAGCATGTCTTTTCTAGAAATGTCAGTCTAGGAGTGGAAAGCTTGAAAATGTCAGTGTAAAGTGCATTTCCTGGTCTTCTTACTCTAGATTTACCTTGCTTGGTGACTTTTAGGGAGTGGGGAATGCAGTTACATTTGGCTTCCCATGACCTTTGTTAGAATTTTACACCATCCTGGGACCACTGGGACATGTGACAATAACTTCTGATTAATGCACTTTGAGATACAGGTTTGGAGTCTCATATCCCATATTGCCATTTTTGGTATCAGTTGACATGGTTTGAACTATAATTGGACATACTTGTATATTACAGGTTGAAGATTAATATGAGAATATTTTAAAGCAGTTGGTCATAGCATAGAGTTTGTCCATGAATGTGGACAATTGATAAAGTCTATAGACTGGACACAAATATCCACAAACTTGTGAATGGATTTATAAAATATGGTATATCCATGCAGTGGAGTATGACTCTGCAATGTAAAAGGAGCAACTACTGATCTATGCAATAATGAGGATGAATCTCAATAACATGCCAAGTGAAGGAAGCCAGAGTCAAAAGATTGGGAACTAATTCTATTTCTATGAAATTCTAGAAGAAGGAAAGCAATGGTGATAACAGATCAGTTATTGCCTAGAGCTGAGGTGGGGCAATGATTGACTGCAAGGGGCAGGAGGGGAACTTTTGGGGATTGATGGAATGATTTTAAAATTTGGATATGCAGTTTAAAATTTGTAGTTGCAGTTATAATGTACTTTGCATTCACTGAAACATCAATCTGTATACTTTAAATGAGCAAAACTTAAAGTATATGTGTGTAAATTACAGCTCAATAAATTGGTCAAGATTTTTAAATGGCAAAACAGTATAGTTGGAATAAGCAACATGACCTCAAAATTAACAGAGGACACACAGTACACAAAAAGTGAGCCCTAATGTGAACTAGATATTAGTTAATAATAATGTATCAATACTAGCTTCTTGAGCATAACACATGTACCACACCCATGAGAGATGTTGATAGTAGGAGAAGCTAGGGGCGCAGAGAGAAGGGGTAATTGAGAACTTTCTGTACTTTGTATTCCACTTTTTTCTACAGATCCATAATGGCTCAAAACCTCCCCATCTATTAATTTAATAAAACAAACAAACAAACAAAAACAGTGGGTTGACCCTACTCACCTTCACACTGGCAAAAATGAAAAGATGGATGCATTCTCTTTGGGGCTGGCCAAGGCATTCAACTGCTGGAGGGCATGTTAGCAATAGGTGACGAAATGAAAAGTATGTAATCCCCTAAGCTGGCTTATTCTAATTCTAGAAGTTTGTCTTAAAGCAGTGGTTCTCAGCTGCCTAATGTCTGGACACATTTTCGGTTGTCACTGGGGAGATGCCACTGGCATCTAACAAGTAGAGGCACCTAAAAGGTACAAGTGGATGCTGCTGAACATCTGCCTTGTACAGAAAACCCCCCCACAACAGAGGGTTATCTACTCCCAGATATCATTAGTGCTACTGATGAGAAACTCAGTTGGAGAAGTGTAAAGGAACATAGGTACTCATCTCAGTGGTGTTCATAGTAGTGAAAACTTAGAAATAACCAAAACATCACTTGGTAGAGGTTAGTTAAGTAAAAGATAATGTATTCTTACTATGGAAATCTGTGCAGCCTTAGGAATGACAGTGTGGACCTATGATTTTAATATGACAAAAGTGTTCATGAGACATTGTAGATGAGGAAAGATTACAAAGCAACATACAGAGAATAATTCTGTTATTGTTAAGATTGGGAACGTATCTGTGCTTTTCTTAAGACATCTGGGAGGATACCTACCAAAATCTCAAACCTGTGTCTGGGTGGTTGGAATACAGGTGCTTTTGACCTTTGGAAATTATTTTTGATATTTAGAATTTTAAAAAAGTGAACAGTAGATTATTTTTGTAATTAAAATAATCCAAAGTACATTTTTTAATTAAAAATTATGCAATTGGAAATGTAGTCAAGTAAATTTTCAATATTGTTGAAGCAAATGTCATTGCTCCTCAGCCCTGTTGTAGAAATAAGGAAGCAAGAGGGTTACCTGAGTCAGTAGTGGAGATGAGGTTATGTCCCGTGGTTTCCAAATCCAAGTCCTTCTCCTGCTCAACCATAGTAGGGTCTCGGCCGCAGTGCGGGGTAATGTAGGATTGTCGGTAATACATTAGATTTTCTCCATTATGTCTTTTAAAGAACCCTAACACAAGTAGGTGATTTCCATTTTGAGAACTTAGAGAACTTTCTGAGAATTTCTGTTGATACACACAAAGACGTTTTCAGTATTTGCTAATGACACTTGGAGAGGTTTTTCTTATTTGGAAAATTCTTTTGTTTGGAATAGCCCATGCTAGGTCAGGGATGGCATTGTGAGCTGTGCTGAAGAGTCAGGTTTGAGTCTCTTAAATGTGTTTACTGGCTCCCAAGAAGCAAAGCCTTTGCTGTTCCAACCTGGGACAAGCAAGGAGCACATCACAACATTTCCTGGCTGTCATCTCACAATCTGATGGTCATACCTTGTTCCTCTGATACCAAGGGGAAGCAGTTTGGGTTTCCTTATTTCCCCTGGAGTTTGTGAGTGCAGTTAGCAAGGAAGGGGACCCCTTAGGTGTCTTCAACTTTGCCACCTGCTAGTAGACTGGTAGAGTCTGGTGTTTTTGAAGGGTTTCTGCATGGGTACTGTCTGGTGTCATTTAGAATGACCCATAGAGTGGAGAACTGCTTTATCTGAAGGGGGGGAGGCTTCCTCTCCTAATCACAGCCCTTAACAATGCTGGGAGGCTGGTGGGAAATGAGTCCTGCAGCTTCCACCTGACACTCACCAAAACAAATACTTCTGAGTATCTGTTCAGAGAAGTTTCCAGACCTCCCCAGCATGGTACACACACACAGAGCCTCTAACACACCTGGGCACTTCCTGTATCCTCCTATTTCATCTCAGACTGACTTTTGACTCTCCAGCTCTTAAAATTACATGCTGCAGTGTCCCCAAATATCACCCTACCCAAATATCACCTTCCCACCTAGTCTTTCCTCCATTACCTTTTAAATGCTTTTTCCTTGGTTCCATCTTTCATCAAGGGCAGATTCTATTTCCCACCTCCAGTGTCTAATGGGTGGCCAATCATCTCCCTTCAAAAGCAGAGCGACTTCACGTACCTGCTGAAAAGGTGCACCAGCCAGCGCCTGGGCATCTGGCAAGTCAGTCTGCCTTGCTTCTGGAGGAGTGTTCCTGCTTCCTATTTTAAAAATCCCTGGAGCAGCTTTGGGGAACAGAGGAAAGGGCCCCAGGGTTGGGGTCTGGGTTCAAATCCTGGTTCAAGTCTGGCAGCAAGCAACCTAACCTTGCTCTTGTCACTGTGGTACCGCAACGGAGTGATTCTGTCTCCAGGGGAGGCTGCAGGACTGGCCAGTTTGCGTAGGGGAAAAACACCAGGGACCCCTAACTCAGGACCTTGCCTTGAAAGTGGGTTTCAGGCTAGACCCCTTGGGCACCTGAGTCAGGGAGACAGTCAGGAGTCAGAGCTGGGAGGAGTTTATGGCAGAGACTGGGCTGGGTACTGGAGTAGCCCTTGGCTTATCTGTGTGATGGCAGATTTATCATATTTAATACTTTTCAATGAATAACAGTAGTTAACTGTGGTTTGAGTGCACTCACTGTGTGTCCAGTATTTGCCACAATCCTCTGAGACAGCTGCTCTGATTATCGTCCCCATCACACAGGTGGGGAAACTGAGGCTCAGAGAAGTGAGAGAACTTGCCCAGCACAGAGCCAGGGGCCAGGCCAGGACTCAAGCTCAGGGCTTCCCAGGCTTCTGCTTTGGGAGAGGTGTTGATGTTGGACACTTGGCCCTAGCTGGCAGAGCAGTGACCACAGGTGGGGATGGGCACCATGCTTGTCTTTGCTTTGGCCTCCCCTGAGTTTGCTGTCTGTCTGCCTGACTTCTGGAGGGCACCCCAAACCCTGCTCTCCCCCAGCGGGGCCTGACCACCAAGGTCCCCCAGCCCTCCACTCTCTCCTTTTCCGGGCTTCGCTGAGGACTAGTCCCTCGTCCCATTAGATGATCCAAGACAAGATTAGGGCTTTATTAAAAGGAAATTAAACTAGGAAATGAAAGGATAAACAAATCCCCAAGCAGAAAGAGCAGCAGCAGAGCAGATGAGTCTCCAGGCCCAGTTCTTTATCCTCGGGTGGACACCTACACACACACGCAGGTGTGGCTTCCATCAGGTGCTGTCTACCTCCTGTCTCCCCGGCCCTTGCCAACTCTGCAGGTTGGCCGTGGTCAAGCTGGTTGTGGCGCTTTCAGCAGACGTGATTCTCCACGGACCTCAGCCGTGGGGCCGTGGTCTCCAACACCTTGCTCACAGTGATATCTCCTTTTGGCCTGTTCCGGAGTCTCATGTAGAAAGCTGCCAGGTCAGCCAGCTGCTCCCTGGGGAATGATCCCAACCGATGGCTTCTGTATGTCTTATGCCGTCTGTGGGGAGAAGCTGCATTTCATACTCCTTTATCCCACTTCCCAGGGCCTTCAGTGGCTCACTCTGCCTATCTCTCTAGCATCACTGCCCTTCCTCTCTTCTGCCCCATTGTAGTTTCTCTGTTCGCCCAACTTCTAAAGGCCCCCACCTGTGCTCTGCTCTGCCGGCCTCTTCCCCGTTTACCCCCTCTTTTCTTGGCTGGTGTGTGAGTGCTCGGTTGTGTCCGACTCTTTGAGACCCCATGGACTGCAGCCCGCCAGGCTCCTCTGTCCATGGGATTTTTCAGGCAAGATGACTAGAGTGGGTTGTCACTACTTTTTCTTTAGACCTGGTCTTAAATGTCTGTCTATCAAGAAGGCTTTCTTCCCTGACTTCCCTGAGCTAGTTTCCCCATGACCCCTTGAGATCCTTCATTACATTCATCGTAGTGCCAATTAGGGATTTCCTTAATGCTTGTCTCTTCTCCAGAGCTCTTTGAAGGACCCATCCAGCCTTGGCCCACTCCCATCCACTGAATTCCCTGAGTCTTAGGTTCCTGGCAAATGCTATTTAGCCATTCATCTATTTACCACTTCTTGAATATATTTCTTGAGTAGCTACTGTGTGCTGGTTACCGGGCTAGGGGCAGGAATATAGCAATGAACATGGGCAAAATGCCCGCTGTCATATGGAGCACTGCTTGTGTTTAGAAACCTGTTTATTCTCACTGAGACGTTCTGAACAAGGAGAGTTACCAGCCAGAGAAGCAGCTGTCTGGAGTAGAGGTGGGCTCCCCATCACAGGAAACATTCAAGGAGAACCTGTGAGACCCTTTGTCATGCTGCTGCAAGTAGAACTTCTTGGAGGTTCCTTTCACCTCCAAACTTCTTTGAAGGACACCACAGGCTGGCTGCTGTTGGGTAGATGTCAAACCACAGCCAGGCTAGACCTACAAGGAGGAAGAAAAATGAGATCAGGAAAAGTGCCCCAGGCAGCCTGTAAGGTACACATTGTCTTCGTGTTTTCCAGGTGGCAGTAAACAGACTCCTCTTGAAGGCTGGAGCCATGCATTTTCACTTTATGTAAAATAAATTTCCATTAAAAAACATATAGCAGGAAAGCTATGTTTGAAAGTACACTTTTTAAAAAGCAGATTATCAAAAGCAATCATTTCAGAAAACCACAGAAAAACTTGAAGAAAATTGAAAGGACTCTAATTCATCGACCCATAGATAGTAGACATTCACATTATCTCCTTCCAGTCTTTTTTGATGAATATATAAGCATATATAATTTTTAAAAATGGGATTACAACGTATGTCTTGTTTTCATTTAGTAGATCGTGAGCGTTTTTTTTACTTCACTAGATATTGTTGCGAAATAAGATTTTTACCTAATATGTGATGTTTCCATTGATGTGTTATCTATTGAAATCTCCCCCAAAGCTCATCAGCTTAAAAAAATAATAATGACCGTTATCTCTTACAGTTTCTGTGGGTCAGAAATTTGAGAGTGGCTTGGCTGGGGAGTCCTGGTTCGGGGTCTGTGGTTGGTTGCAGTCAGGGGTTGGCTGGGCCGGAGCACCTGCTGCCAAGGTGGTTCACTCGCATGCTGGCGGGTGTGGTTTTCCCAGGGCCTCTTCGCTAGGCTGCTGGTTATTGCTCAGTCACTCATTCATGTCTTACTCTCTGTGAGCGTATGGACTTCAGCATGCCAGGCTTCCCTGTCCTTCACTATCTCCCGGAGTTTGCTCAAACTTGTGTCCGTTGAATTGGTGATACCATCCAACCATCTCATCCTCTGTTGCCCCCTTCTCTTCCTGCCTTCAGTCTTTCCCAGTATCAGGGTCCTCTCCAGTGAGTCAGCTCTTCTCATCAAGTGGCCAAAGTATTGGCGCTTCAGCTTCAGTATTAGTCCTTCCAATGAATATTCAGGGTTGATTTCCTTTAGGATTGGCTGGTTTGATCTCCTTTCAGTCCAAGAGACCTTTAAGGGTTTTCTCCCAGCAGCACAGTTTGAAAGCATCAGTTCTTCAGAGCTCAGACTTCTTTACGGTTCAACTCTCACATCTGGACATGGGTACTAGAAAAACCATAGCTTTGAATATACGGATTTTTGTCAGCAAAGTGATGTCTCTGTTTTTTTAATGCTGTCTAGCTTTGTCATAGCTTTCCTTCCAAGGAGCAAACTTCTTTTAATTTCATGGCTACAGTCACTGTCCTCAGTGATTTTGGAGCCCAACAAAATAGTCTGTCAATGTTTCCGTTTTTCTCCATCTATTTGTCATGAAGTGATTGTATGTCCTCAAAGCATGGCACCTGCCTTTCCCCAGAGTGAGAATGAGCCAGGCAGAAGCTGTGTCTTCTCTGTGACCAACCTTGGAGGTCACACAGTGTCATTTGGGCAGCATTCCCTTTGTCATACAGGTCAGCCCTGTTGTGTTGGAGAATCTTGGGGGACACCATCAGGCTGACTACCACATCATCCTACTTCTCTAACCTCCTCTTACTTCACCAGTCCCCTGTTGTTGGATATCTACATTGTCTCCACTCTTTTGCTATTGTATGGAACAAGCTTCAGGCACCTGCTGTTATACAAGTGTCTCATCTGTATTGGGTTTCACTTTGTCCTGTCAGGATCTCAAAGTCATTTGGAGCCACACTCAACGTTGGGCCCCCTTTGGACCACTTCCTTTAAGCATTGACAAGATGATGGTCCTCTGAGGGGATTGCCAAGGTAATTCAGTGAATTATCAGGGTTTTGTAGGAAACAGAATTCAGCTCAGACTCTAATGAAGAAAGTACTCCTAGAGATGTGAGTTGGGGAGTAAGCTATAATAAGGTTTGAGGCACCCCGAGACAGGCCACTAGAGATAAATCACTGTCACTCTGAGCCCTGAAGAGACGGGGCCACGCAGCTGCTGGAGCTGCAGGGCAAGCAGGGAGAATGCACCCTAGTTTCTCCTCTCTGTCCACTCTCTAGTCTCTACCTGTCTCTCTTTGTCTCTCTCTCTCTCTCCTTCTGCTGGTTCCTCCTATTGGCCAAATGGAAACAGAGATCAGCCAATAGCTGGTATGGAGCCCAGTTGATGTGGTCCACGGGGTCAGCCTCTGGTGTGGGGAATGGATGGGAGGGTGCGGAGAACAGGGAACAAAGAATAACCAACACTGTTAGTATTTTTGAAACATCGATGAGTACAGAACCGTATATCAGAACAGAGGTAACTAACCCTGCCACAGTGTAGGTGTGGGATAATTTTATTATTATTCATAATCATAACAGCATTTTAGCCATAATGTGTTAAGTATTTTCCATGTCCAGGGCAGTGTGTTACATTACAGGGCATTTTACACATACTATTTCTAATCTATATAGCCAGTCTGTTGGGCACATGTTATTATGAGCCTTTTTTCAGGCAAAGAAAAATGGGCTTGGAAAGGCTCAAGATCCTGCCTGAGGTTGCAAACTTAGTAACAGAGCTAGGATTGGGCTCCAGTCTGTTTTATTCTAAACTCCAAATGCCTTCTTCTAAGGCAGCCTACACCAGCCTCATGGGGTGGACCAATGTGGTTTCTGCAAGAAGCCTTCAGTGGCTTCTTCTAGAACAGAGCCATACTTTTTTTTTTTTTTTCAAAGAGTAAATCTTTTAACACACCATCTCATCTGGACAGCTGCCCAGGAGTTAGAGAGTATCGTGTGTTTGTCAAATTATGAGTTTTGTGCCAGCGCATATAAAGTAGTCAGGAAGGAAAAAAGGAAAGATTCCCCTTGGAATAATGGAATGAGGAACACAGTGCTCAGTGTGGGGGGCTGACATTCTAGAGGTCACCTTCCAGATCTTAGTAAATTATTGTACCAAGTCTGCTGCTCATGGGCCAGGCATGCCAGCATCCCCAGAAAACAGTGTCCTGGCAGCCCTGGGCACCCAGGAGGCACTTGGTCAATTACTTAGTTCTAGAAGGAAATTTCTCCAATGCTTCAGATGGATGGGTGTGAAGAAGGTTGGAAGGAAGAGGAGTGGAGGTAAGGAAAGAGAGATACAATGTCAAGGCATTAATTTTGCACTCAGCATTTTGCAATGAAAATTCCCTGCTCTGTTTTTTGGATATGTGATCCAAAAAATTTCTGTATTGGACATGTGGTTCAAAAAATTCAGGAATTTCCTTGGTGTGTTTTCATCTATGTCCTTTGAATTCTCCCCATGAGGGGAGGATGGCTGTGGTGACGTGGCGATGGGGAGGTCACCTAGGTGAATGTGCTGTCCAGCATTCACATCATCAGATTCATTTCTAAATTAGCTTAAAGCTTTGTGCCCGTTGCTTATTTGCATTAAAAAATTAATACTGAATGTAAGAGCCCTGGTTTACAACTTGGTGTCCATTCATGGGAAAATGATCTGTGAGTTCACGTTGAAAAAGTTCAACGTAGCCAAGAATGTGACACCCTGGGTAGTTTGGTTTGAACTGGAGGATGTTTGGGTGCATATAATTTAATTAACATTGATTGAACGTTTCCTGTGTTCAAGGCACTGTGCTTTTCATCATCACAGCTCAACTGTGCCGCCTCCCACCCCACCAGTATTTTTGAGAAGGGAAACACTTTCAACAAAAATTTGCACTTGCATTCTCAGATAAAGAGAATGGATGGTTCCAGTTTGGGATGGAATGGAAGAAGCCTGGGCCCCTCACCCTTACCCCAGCCTTTTTCCTGCAAACCAGTCCTGTGCAGGCTTCCCTGGCCTTGGCACCCCCTCTGCCCCCCCTCGGTCCCTGCTTTGTGTAGGTGGGAGAACTGACCAGAAGTCCCCAACCCAAAGCCCTGCTGGGGGGTTTTAATGAGATAAATCCAGAGCCCATGACTCCCAGCCCGGTGGTCTTAGGTCTTTTATTGTTCTCTGCTCCGTATTTAAAAACCAAAAACAAAACTTGTTCTGTCTATTGCCCTTGACTCCTCCCAATTCCAGTTCTTACTAACTTGACCTAGTTTCTTAGGCATTGGTTTCTTGCTTCCAGAATAGTTGTTTTGGGGTTTGGGGTGGGAGTGGTATTTCCACTCTTTCTTATCTAATACAAAACTGATCTCTGTCTTTCTGTCTCTCCATGCCACATCCTTCATCCTTCTATCTCTTACAACCCATTTTCTGGATTTAATGACTAGATGACCTTAGACAAGGATGCTAATTTCCCTAAGCCTCCATTTCTTTTTAAAATTTTTATTGGAGTTGAGTTGCTTTACAATGTTGTTAGTTTCTACAGTACAGCAAAGTGAATCCGTGTAGGGATAAGCGTGCCCACTTAGCAGGGCTGTGAGGCGTAAAGGAAGTGTGGCTGAGCTCAGCACAATGTCGGGGCCCCTCCTTCCTACCTGTCCAACTCTGAGAGATTCATGAAAAATGCAGAGGTTGGTGTGTTTGGGGATTTGTGTGTGTGTATGTTTTTTAAACAGTTGTTTACATTTTTGGTGCAATCGAACTTGCAGTTTGATTGACGGTAGAAGAATAACCTAAATCAACTCAAACGGGCACTGGGCCGTGACAGTAATTGTCGACAGCAGGATAATTGATCTAATTAGATAAATGAAACAGCCTGCTGGGGAGCCATGCCTGTCTGCCCCTGCAGGCAGTGGCTGACGTAGGGTCCCTTGTCCCCGGTGACTGCAAGAGGACTAGAAGGTTCAGACAGGTGAGGGGACTGCAAGGAGGGTAGCATGCCTGACTACAGTAGCAAACAGTGCTATGCAGCCAGCAAACCATCACTTCTGTGTTGTCTCTGGAGAACAGAGCCAGCATTCAGAATAATTTAGAACATACGACTGCCGTGTTTACTGTTAACTCGCTCAGTCCTGGTGAGGAAACTGTTAAATTCCTGAGACCTGAGACAGAGGCTTTATTTACAAACCCAGTCTGGGAAGAGCCACCCTCTCCATCATGGGAGCCTTGATATGGCTCCCAGGTGAAAGTGAGGCTGCAAGTTGGTGAGTCTTGTTGGTTTTGATCCCGAACTGTATTCCTCTCCAGAAGCAGGTACAGAGGGCCAGAGGGTGCTCCTCTGTACTGGGGAACGCAAAGGTGAGCTAGAAGACAAAGTTGCTGGCTTCGTGCAGGGAGTTTTAATTTCAAAGACCATGGCCAGAAATGTAAAGGGAGGATGTTCTCTGGCTGCCCGCAGCACCGGACAAACTATTAGACAAATAACCACCCTCAGAATCCTCGAGGCTTATCCTAGCACTGGTGGGACCCAAAGAGTTTGCCTCTAGCTCCTCCCTGAAGAGAGGAGTGTGAGAGGAGCTGCTTGTTTGTCAGAACAGGGTGGTGAGACTAACAGCAAGGTGCCCATAAGCTCAGTGGGATATGGCCCAGGACACGTTGCTGAAGCTGAGTGAGGGACACAGGGTCCCGTCTAGAATGCTGGTGAACTTGATAACCATACAACCCCTCCATCCTTGCTTTCTGTTCATCGCCACTGCCAACTTCCCCCAGATATGGACCTCGTCATCAGATCACCAGGCCCTCCCTCCCTCCACCAGGTCATAGCACATTCCTCTACCCAACCCCCGCCCCGCCATGAGGACTGAGTGAAATCTATGTGAAATATTTGGCATAGTGGCAAATAAGGAATATGCCGTTAGCTGCCATTTCTCTCTTGGCGTTTGCCTACTAGCATGTGTGTTTTAGGTGTTTCTCTCTTAGTCCTTCATGAAATTCTGGAAAGTGCTCAGAAATTGAGGCAAGAGGGCTGCATTCATGCCAGTAACAGTTGATGGACATGGCATGGGGCTTTGTGGAGTCGACAGGGAAGGTTTCTGCCTGCAACTTTGGGTGATGGAGGGGTGAGTGTCTTTGAACAGCTCAGAGCAGACTTTTAGCTGCTCAACACAAATCCCCCTAGTCTTAGAGCTGACAGCAAGTAGGTATTGCCAGTTGGTAGCAAGTTAATACAAAAATTTCAGTGTTTCTGATCCATGAGAGTTCTTTGCAAAAAGAACCACATACTGGGAAAAACCCATAGGTACTGCCTGATTGAACTTTATCTTTTTTTTTTTTTAATTGATGACGAAAGGAAGCAAGTATGGTTCAGGAAAATTAAATGAGTTTACGTAGGGCCACAAAGCTTGTAAAGCAGCGGTCCCCAACCTTTTTTGGCATCAGGGACCAGTTTCATGAAAGATAATTTTTCCATGGACTGGGGTTGGGGGGGGTTACTTTCAGGATGATTAGAGCATCACATTTATTATACATTTTATTTCAATTATTACATCAGCTCCACTTCAGATCATCAGGCATTAGATCCTGGAGGTTGGGGACCCCTGTTGTAACGCTTATGGAGCCCAGTCTCAGCTCTGGATCTCTGCTCAGTCACTCAGGCCCTGAGCTACCTTGCTGATTTGTTTTGCCAGTTACATAACTGTCTAGTGGGATCACATTCCCTGTGCTAGGAAGCATCCATAATTCACAATGTGCAAGTCTTTCTCACCTCTGGGAGAAAAAACAAAAAGAATAAACTTTGAAGGTTTCACATCCTTCACCTTACATGACCATTTGTCTGCATTTTATGCTATATGTTCAGTTATCTGCATTTTCTAACGAGGCTCACTACGTTTAGCTAAATCTTGCAGGTGAAAGGCATGATTGATTAGGATCTAAGAGGCTGTTCACAGAGAGGAACATGAGGTCTTTCAGGAACACGCCTCTGAAGCAGCAGTTTTCAGGGTGGAGAATTGATCTGGGAGTCATGGAGCCTTCTTTTTTCCATGGCAGATGAGAAAAACCCCTCGAAATCATCTACAGTCCATTCCTGCCCTCCCCCATGTTCTGTCTGCGAGCAGCATGTGAGAAATAATGCGCGTCACATTTCACAGCTTGGAAAATCAGCAATAATTGTCTCAAGTGGCTGGGCTTGGGGGAAGGAAAGGAAGATAAAATTCCAAATGCCCCGTGTATCTGAATGAATAGGGCATCGTGGCGCTGGCTGCCTGAGCAGCTTCTGCCACCTTCCGCCTCGGTCACTGCAGCCTCAGGTCTTGGAAGAACGTCTGTGCATTTTTGAGGGTCCAAGGGCCCCAGTGGCGTGTGCTGGGAACATGCAGAGGGAGAACCTCGCTCAATGGGCCACTGTGTCTGCCTTGGCTCAGGCTGGAGCGTGGTGTCCAAGGGAGCCTGGGCCCGAATAAAGACACGCTTTATTTCCCTCTCCGTTGACAGAGGGGGATTTTGAAGGTAGCAGGGGAAACAGAGTGAGCAGTGTTCAGAGACGCAGCCCACCTTCCTGGGTAGTTTTCCGCTGCGACAGCCCCACTGCAGTGAGCTGGCCAAGGAGACAGAGGTTTTACAAGCGAGCTGGGTGGACTGGGGCCGCGTGCCGACCTGGAGGCCTTCTGGCAGGCCCCCGTCGGCAGCGTTACTTGGTCAAGGGGGATATGGAAGGTGCATGTCCATGTGTGTGTGTATGTTTCCTACAGCTGTCGTGACAAAGTTCCAGAGCAGGGTACTGGAACTCCCAGTGCTGGGGGACACTAAAGTGAAATGAAAGCTGCTCACTCGTGTCCAACTCTTTGTGACCCCATGGACTATACAGTCCATGGAATTCTCCAGGCCAGAATAATGGAGTGGACAGCCGTTCCTTCTCCAGGGGATCTTCCCAACCCAGGGATCGAACCCAGGTCTTCCACATTGCAGGCGGATGCTTTACTGTCTGAGCCACAAGGGAAACCTGAAAATACTAGAGTGGGTAGCCTATCCCTTCTCCAGTGGATCTTTCCAATCCAGGAATCGAACCCGGGCTTCTTGCATTGCAGGTGGATTTTTTTTTTTACCAGCTGAGCTAGCAGGGAAGCCCGGGAGGACGCTGTCATCTCCTAGTTCAGGAGGCCAAAAGTCCAAGCCCAAGATGTGAGTAGGGCTGGTCCCTTGTCAGGCTGTAAGAGCAGGCACTGTCCCAGGCTCTCTCCTTGTCTGGTTGAGGGCCTTCTTCATGTTCACATGGCCTTCTCCCTGTGCAGCTGTCTGTGTGCAGATTTCCTCTTCTCATGCAGACACCCACCATATTGGATGAGGGCCCTTCCTAATGACCTCAGTCTAACTTAATTGCCTCTATAGACCCTATCTCCAAATAAGATTACTTTCCAAGATTGCTGGGGTTTAGGACTCCAAACTCTGAGTTTTGGAGATACATACACAGTTGACCCCACAGCAGCATGTGCCTTATATTCCATCTTGTTTATCTGGAGATTGACAAAGTGGCTGTGGAGCCCATAACTCTGCCACTTCATAGTGGATTGATGATTGGCCCTTTTGCTCTACCTTCTTCTTCCATCGTCCCCCTTGCAGACATACCTTTCAGAAATCCCCAGCGTCTGAACTCTGTTTATACTGTCATAGTTAGAGCTACTCCTTACTGATAGCTTCTTAAAGCAAGGTGCTGGGTACTTTATTTGTATTAATGCATGTAATCCTCATGATGGCCCCTGCAGTAGGCTCTATTATTCCCATTATACATATAAGGGAACTGAAGTGTAGGAAAGTCAAGTAACTTGCCCCAGGTTACACAGCTAACTCAGTGTAACCCAGGCCATTTGGTCAAAGCAGGTACATTATAAGCTACATCCACTTTACTTAACAGACTCAGTATTCAACAGATAGCCCTCTATACCTTCCAAGTGCAAAAATTAGACTGGTATGATGGGTCAGAGCACAGGTTCTGAGTTCTACATCTGTTTGTCATGGTTTACTAGCAATGTGACTTTTGCAAGTGATGGACTCTCTCTGTACCTTACTTTTGTCATCTGTAAAGTGAGGATGACATTCTCTTAGGTCTTCCCTGTAGCTCAAATGGTGAAGAGTTTGCCTGCAATGCAGGAGATCCAGGTTTGACCCCTGGATCAGGAAGATCCTCTGGAGAAGGAAATGGGAATTCACTCCAGTATTCTTGCCTGGAGAATCCCAAGGACAGAGGAGCCTGGTGTGGGCTACAAAGGGATTGCAAAGAGTCGGACACAACTGAGCTACCAACACTACTGAAGTTAGGATGACATTCTCTTAGAGATGTTTGGGGATGATCACGTGAATGACTGGCACGTGGTAACTGCTTAATAAATATTATTAGTGATAACATTTTCCCACCTCATTCTCTATTTTTACTATGTCCAATGTGGTAGCTGCAAGCCCCAGGTGGTTATTGAGCCCTTGAAATAAGGCTAATGGGAGTCAAGATGTGCTCTAAGCATTAAATACACTACATAATTTGAAGGTTTAGCATTTCCCCCACCAAATGTAAGCTATCTCATTAATAATTCTATATTGATTATATGTGGAAAACTCAGCAGTGGCCACAGGACTGGAAAAGGTCAGTTTTCATTCCAATCCCAAAGGCAATGCCAAAGAATGCTCAGACTACCAAACAGTTGCACTCATCACATACGCTAGTAAAGTAATGCTTAAAATTCTCCAAGCCAGGCTTCAACAATATGTGAAGCTGTTCAAGATGTTGAAGCTGGTTTTAGAAAAGGTATGACCCGGCAATCCCACTGCTGGGCATATACACCGAGGAAACCAGAATTGAAAGAGCCACGTGTACCCCAATGTTCATCGCTGCATTGTTTACAATAGCCAGGACATGGAAGCAACCTAGATGCCCATTAACTGACGAATGGATAAGAAAGCTGTGGTACATATACACAATGGAATATTACTCAGCATTAAAAAAAAATTCATTTGAAGCAATTCTACTCAGATGGACGAAACTGGAGCCCATTATCCAGAGTGAAGTAAGCCAGAAGCAAAAACAACAATACAGTATATTAACGCATATATATGGAATTTAGAAAGACAGTAATGAGAACCCAACATGGGAGACAACAAAAGGAACGCAGATGTATAGAATAGACTTGTGGACTTTGTGGATGAGGGTAAGGGTGGGATGAGATGGGAGAAGGGCATTGAAGCATGTTAATTGTCATGTGTCTAATCAATCGCCAGCCCAGGATTGATGCTCGGGACTGGTGCAGCGAGATTTCCCGGGGGGGAGGGAGGAGGGAGGGGGGACCCGGAGGGGAAGCATATGTAAACCCATGGTGATATCATAACAATGTATGGCTAAAACAATAATTAAAAAAAAAAAAAAAAGAAATAAAAAAAAAAAAGAGATCAAATTGCCAACATCTGCTGAATCATAGAAAAAGCAAGAGAGTTCCAGAAAAACATATATCTCTGCTTTATTGACTATGCCAAAGCGTTTGACTGTGTGGATCATAATAAACTGTGGAAAATTCTGAAAGAGATGGGCATATCAGACCACCTGACCTGCCTCTTGAGAAACCTGTATGCAGGTTAGGAAGCAACAGTTAGAACTGGACATGGAACAACAGACTGGTTCCAAATAGGAAAAGGAGTACATCAAGGCTGTATATTGCCACCCTGCTTATTTAACTTATATGCAGAGTACATCATGAGAAATGCTGGGCTGGAGGAAGCACAAGCTGGAATCAAGATTGCCGGGAGAAATATCAATAACCTCAGATATGCAGATGACACCACCCTTATGGCAGAAAGTGAAGAACTAAAGAGCCTTTTGATGAAAGTGAAAGTGGAGAGTGAAAAACTTGACTTAAAGCTCAGCATTCAGAAAACAAAGGTCATGGCACTAGTCCCATCACTTCATGGGAAATAGATGGGGAAATAGTGGCTGACTTTATTTTTCTGGGCTCCAAAATCACTGCAGATGGTGATTGCAGCCATGAAATTAAAAGACACTTACTCCTTGGAAGGAAAGTTATGACCAACCTAGACAGCATATTAAAAAGCAGAAACATTACTTTGCCAATAAAGGTCCATCTAGTCAAGGCTATGGTTTTTCCAGTGGTCATGTATGGATGTGAGTGTTGGACTATAAAGAAAACTGAGCGCCGAAGAATGGATGCTTTTGAACTGGGGTGTTGGAGAAGACTCTTGAGAGTCCCTGGTTGGACTGCAAGGAGATCCAACCAGTCCATCCTAAAGGAGATCAGTCCTGGGTGTTCATTGGAAGGACTGATGTTGAAGCTGAAACTCCAATACTTTGGCCACCTGATGAGAAGAGCTGACTCATTGGAAAAGACCCTGATGCTGGGAAAGATTGAGGGCAGGAGGAGAAGGGGACGACAGAGGATGACATGGCTGGATGGCATCATTGACTCAATGGCCATGGGTTTGGGTGGACTCTGGGAGTTGATGATAGACAGGGAGGCCTGGCGTGCTGTGGTTTATGGGCTCACAAGGAGTCGGACACAACTTAGTGACTGAACTGAACTGAACTGATTATACATTGAAGTCATGTTTTAGATATATTGGGTTAACTCAAATAAATTATTAAAAATAATTTGTTTTATTTTACTTTTTAAAAAATATGACTACTAGAAAATCTAAAATGTCATACATCCCTCACATGATACTTCTGTTGGACAGTATTGGTCTAGACTTGGGTCAGATGCTCAGTCACATCTGACTCTTTGCGACCCCATGAGCTATATAGCCTGCCAGGCTACAGAATCTCTGTCCATGAGATTCTTCAGGCAAGAATACTGGAGTGGGTTGTCATTACCACCTCCAGGGGATTTTCCCAACCCAGGGATTGAACCCCTGTCTCTTACATCTCCTGCTTTGGCAGGTGGATTCTTCACCATTAGCGCTACCTGGGACACCTCATTGGTCTAGACTGTAGACTCTAATCTCCAGAGGCCACATTTGTTGTATTTACTCCTGTATCCTGGCATTTTGCTCAGATCCTAGCCTTATAGGAGATGCTCAAAAATATGATCGTTGGGACTTCCCTGTTGATTCACTGGCTGACACTTCACACCTCCCACTGCAGGGCTGCAAGTTCGATCCCTGGTCAAGGAACTAACATCCTACATGCTCTGCGGCATGACCGAAAAAAAAAAAAAAAAAAAAAACGGTTCTGATTATACAAATGCTCTGTTCTTAGCCCAAGATAAGTCTCTAGGGTACAGACTCAAGAAGGGGGAAGCCCTCAGTTCCCAAAACTTGGGAAAGCCCCGCAGACTGGAGTTTCCAGCTCACCCTTGAACTTGGCTCAGGCCGACCTCCCACTGAATGGCTGGGTTTGATGGCCAGGCCTCTGCCTCTCTTGAGGTAGCCTTGCTGTTCAGTCCTAGGGAAAACATGGCTGTGGAAGTGTCTCCTATTTTCAGAGAAAGCAGTTTTGCACAGAGGACGTGAAAGCTCACTTCATCAGCTAAAGGAGGCCTGTGAAAGAGGTCACTATATGCAACAAATGGGAGGGAAGGGCCTGGAGGAAATTTCCACCAGGTTTGAGGTGCTATACTTGGTGTCTCAGACTGAGCTTCATAAAGATAGAAGATTGAGTCTTTCTGCCTCTGTCCCTCCATTGAAGATCACTAGTATTCCTACCTCCTTGCTTTTCAGAGGCCACTTGTTCTTTCTATTTGTGTCAGGATTAGAACAAGGAATCTTGGCAAAGATGAGATGTTACTTTTGATTAAACATCTTGAGCCTCATTTCCCACTTTAGGGATGACTCAGCTCCATCTGGGTGAGGGAGAAGGGGAGCAGGAAGCCATTTTTACATGAAATATAAACTTGGATGGTCCTAGGGACTATATTAACTAAAGTGAAGTGTTCACATTGCTTGGATGGCACCTGGCACCTAGTAGGATCTCAGTGTGCATGTTGATTTCTTGTCTTCGGTGTGGTACCTGAAGCAAGTCATAGAGGAAAGGAGAAAGATTGGAACCCTTGACCCGAGTTCAGATGGCAGCACAGACTGTCATTAGCTGTGTACCCTCAAGCAAGCCACTTTTCATATCTTGAGCCCCAGAGAATTTTCACCTTCAAAACTGGAATAACCACAACTTGGCGTATTTCATGCAGTGGCTATGGAGATTGAATAACTAAAGGAAAGTATTCTGTAATGACAAAACACTCAGTTTCCCATCCTTAATTATCGTGGGTAATGATAATATCCACTCAGAGAGGTACAAGTATCTCTTTGATTTGTCAATTCCCAGTCATGACTCAGATTTTTTTCTGAGTAATATGGATTTTAGACCATTTTCCAACCAATTATCAATCATGTTTGCTTTGGGGAGGCAGAAACTTAGATGTCTTTCATGTTTTATTCTTTACTCCCTGATCCATAAGCAATCCCCCACTCACCAAGGTACCAAATGGGAGATTAGGAGCACTTTTGAAAAGAAAGAAAAAGCTCTTGGAAAAAAGTGCTGATATAGGATGTTTAACTTGAGAGAAGGAGGTGGCTGTTTTTGTTTTTTAGGTGTGATGCAAGTAGAGTTTATTGCTACTTGAGTTTTTAATTGGTTTACTAATATTTTTTATAGCTTCTTATTTTAATGTTTGCAGGTCCCCAGATGCTGAGGTTTACTGACATCCATGAAGGGACTGATAAATGATTTAGTTGAAATAGCAAAACTGGAGGCATTGTATGAATTAGAAATTGTGCCACAGAACCCACTCCGGAGTCACTAATTTGTTTAACGTAATCTGTGTTCTGCATCTGTTCCTCACCAAGTCACAGGAAAAACAAATACCACTGTTCCCCTAGCCAAGCAGGGGTTGGAGGGCACCCAAGGGATTGGGGAAAGGCCTCTCAAGAGTGTCAGATGGGGGCTGGCAGGTTTGACTGTCTTAGGTCAGCAGGACTGGGCTTCCCTCTCTGGGTCCATTCTGCCATCCCTTCTCTGTGAGTCTGATGAGGTTTGTCCACATAGATGGAGGGGAGGATGGACACATGATAGGTACATCGCTTCAGAGCAGCGCTGAGGTTTCTACGAACAGAGTGACCCTCCTCCATCAGCTGGGATAGAGCCCTTCTCATTTCTTCCTACCTCACAGTTCTCTGTGAAATCTGTGATTTTGCTGAAACTGATTTCTGTGGCTTTGTTTTGCTGTTACTTCTTCTATGGCACAATTAGAGATTTCTTGTAATTTTAAGTGATTTTTTTATGATATGAAAGAAATGTTTATAACAGAAAATTTAGATAATACATGCAAGTCAGAATTTCTAATAAACTAGAAATTGCCAGCAAATCCATCATCTGGAGATAATCATTGTTTTCTCCCCTTCCAGTTATACATGAACATGTATCCATTCTTTCTAAAATTCTTTTCCCAGTTACATTGTTACATATTGATCAGAGTTCACTGTGGCATACAGTAGGTCTTTATTGGTTATCCATTTGAAATGCAGCAGTGTGTACATGTAAATCCCAAACTCCCTAATTATCCCTTCCCTCCCATTCTCCTCAGTAACCATCAGTTTGTTAGAAATAATCATTGTTTATCAATAAATAACTATCCTTCCACACTTTTCTCTGACATACATCTTTGTGTTTTTTTTTTTTTTAAATAGACACATGTAGACTATATTGCTTGGTAACCTATTTTATTCACTGACCTTTTTTGAGCAGTTTTCTCCGTAATAGTGAACAGCCTCTCTTAGACTGCTGTTCAAAGGGGCTTATTTAGACTGACCCTAATAAACATATCTGGCTGGGACTGGTTTGCTGCAGTACATTGTCCCCTTGCAGAAATACGAGATTGGCTACATCTCTGCATTTCTGTTTGGGTTGCTTCAGTGCCATATGGGCTTCTGACATATAATACAGGAGCCCGTTCCCCTTTCGTTAGCCTATTTAAGGTACCATTCTTAACAAGTTCATATATTTTGTTCCTTTTCTTTCTTCCTTCTATCCATCCATCCACCCATCCATCCATCCATCCTGCCAGCCATCTGTCTGTCCTTTCCCTTCCATCCATCCATGCATCCATCCATCCAATGTATTGAGCACCTAGACTGTGCCAGGCATTGTGTTTGGTAGTAAGGAAGCAGAGATATATGATGTTGGCCTCAGCCCACCAGGAGGTACCAGTATCCACCCAGAACTAATGTCTGCCCTGTACATGAGATGGCAGTCCTCATCTGATTTCTCCATCGTGAAACTGATCAGTTCTAGTAGCTATCAGGCAGATGACTAGGGATAAAACAGGTAATTCCTGCTTTACAGTGGAGGCATCTTGAAGGTAGATCCTTTGTATTGCTTCTTTTCTATAAACTCCTAGATGCCAACGAGGCCTCTAGCCCCATACACGGTGAGACCACAAGATGAATTGAATACTATAGCAGACTAACGTGGCAGCAACATTTTTAGAAAGCTGTTTCTCACTGCATCTAATATGTATCTCATAAATCAAAGAAGAAAGGATTTTGATTCTTCTTTTAAAAAAAAAAAAAAACCTGTCCTTCTAAGTCTTGGAGAGACAGCGAGTCTATTCTGTTTAGCTTTAAACGATATTCCCCTCCCTCATGGTGTGTTCCAGAGAAGCATGGCTTTGTGTAAAAAGGTAAGATTTATTTTTGCCAGTAAAATATAACTCAGAGCACAGCCCAGCAACGGCATACAGCAGGAGGAAGTATCTTACTGGATGCCAGCGGCAGTTACAGTAAAATGTTACAAGTGTGAACAGCCCCCGCCTGCCGGCCCCCCCCCCCCCCCCCCCCCCCCCCCGCCCCCCCCACACCCCCCGTCAGAGTAGGCTGCGTTTTTTTTCCAGAGAAGTGGTTTTTTTTTTTATGGTGCCATTTTGACTTCCTAAGACCGCCATAGATTTATAAGGAAATAATTCTTCCAATGGGCCTTAGTGACATCCTAAAGTTTTACCTGTGCCATTTATGAAATTGCTAAAACTGTTCCATGCAAACATTTCCATGTCACCAACTTAGGCCCATTTATTACATTTATGCCACTATGCTATATGTGGTTTTTTTTTAAAGATACCAAAATATTTTTAATAACCCCAACCCTGAGGCAAACCTCGGAGGTTAATTGTAATAACAAATGTAGTCCTTACCCTTGCCGTCCAGAAAGAGACACACAGTGGCTCCTGGCTGTGTCAGAGTGCTACAGACACCTCTTCAATTAGCATAGGACGGGGGTTCCTCCACGAGCCCCCTCGTCTTCATCTTCCCCTCCCTGCTCTCATCTCTCTCTGCAGTCTGGCCACTCTTTGTTGATTACAGATGTTTGGGAACAGCCTGAATCTGGGGTCTGGCTCTATCTCCCCAATTTATTGTTAGCTTCGTGGCTTTGACTAAGTTACTCTCCTCCTCTGGGTTTATTTTTACACCTGTGAAAGGCTGTAATAATAACACTCATCTCAGGATTTGGGGGGAAAATAGAGCTTTGGAAGGGGAGCAAGAGGCAGCATAGGAAAAAAAGTGCAAGTGTTAGTCACTCAGTCGTGTCCAGTTCTTTGCTACCCAATGGACTGTAGCACACGCCAGCCTCCTCTGTCCATGGGTTTCTCCAGGCAAGAATACTGGAGCGGGTAGCCATTCCCTTCTCCAGGGGAATCTTCCTGACCCAGGGATCATTCTGTACCCTCTGAGCCACCAGGGTCTTTCACTTATACTTTCATTGTCTGGGGGAGAAAGAAAAAAGTATCATTTTGAACTGTGCTGTAAATGTGGAGGTAGTTGAGTATAGACGTTAATAAGTGCAGGTTCTGAGGTCACATTGCCTGGGTGTTGGGCAAGTGTATTAGTGTGTGCTTTGGGCAGGCTGTGCATCCTCTCTGTGCCTCCATCTCCCGTCTGTAAATTTGGGATAATAATAGTAACTACTTGTGGGGTTGTTCTGACCAATGGCTTAGGTAATCAGCCTGCAGTGCTATGCATAGTGTTTGGCACATATATGTTCAATAGATGTAAGTAGTAGCATTTCTAATTTTTAACTTTTTTCTGTCTGTTGAAAACTCCATCTGTAAATCTGATACAAATTTATGATATTTCTCTGGTTACAGAGCCAATACCCACTTTGTGTGTTTTCCCCTTTCTTTCCTTCCATCCTCCCTTCTTCCCTTCTTTCTTAGCATATTTGTTGTTTAGTTGCTCAGTTGTGTCTGAGCAACTATGGACTCTAGTCCACCAAACACCTCTGTCCATGGGATTTTCCAGGCAAGAATATTGAGGGGGGTGGGTAGCCATTTCCTTCTCCAGGGGATCTTCCCAACCCAGGGATTGAACCCATGTCTCCTGAATTGGCAGGCAGATTCTTTACCATGGAGCTACCAGGGATGAACTCCTAGCATATTTAGACCAATATATATAGAATTGACATTGGGTTACTTAATTTAAATAACTACCAGTTTCAAATTCTATTTAAGTTAAAATTTTGTTTCGCATTATGAAATTGTGGCAATTCTGTCTCACTGAAAAACACCTGAGCTATTTTCCTCGAATTTCCCAAAACAAAGAACTTGGAGGCAAGAATAGAGAGATTTAATAAAGGAAGTTTCTTTTTCCAAAATGCAGTACAGAAGACCAGGAGCTATTGTGAAACATGGGCAGCCTCCTGCAGCCCCCTCTTCCTTGAATTCGCCTTACCAAAGCATGATTTTATTAAGATGAGGCCATCCAATTTCCTTTTGTTGTTCTTGAGACTCTGCGTTTTTGGTAGCCCATTTGCATCTGTCTGCGTGTTGAATTCTAGAGGGTGTGATTACTGACAAATAAAATGGGATGAAGTAATCTGGGTATTCTTCCTACATTGATATTCAAATTCAGTATTCAAAGCTCAACATGCCTGAAATACAGATTTTGCTCTGAAATACAATGGATGGCCAACAAATGTTTCTTGATTAAACAAAGAAGGAGAGAAAGGAAAAGGAGGGGGAGCGGGGAGAGAGAGGAGGAGAGGCAGATAGGAGCATCCAGTGTATAGAGGTAGGTTGGGATCAGAGAGGTGGGGAGCAGTGTGATAACCTCTGTCCACGGTTCAACAGCACTGTGTGTGTGGGTCTAATGAGAACCAGAATGACAAGTCGCTGCTCCATCCCGTTTTCCAAAACTTTGCCAAGGGTAGCTGACAAGGACTCTTGGTTATATTCCTCTTGCTTGGCAAGTAGTAGATGCCTTGAAAATACTTGCTGAATGAAACATTCCATTAACCTGACTTCCATTAACTTAACTTAATGAATAGAGCCATTTCCATCTACAGTGAGTGAAGTGAAAGTTGCTCAGTTGTGTCCGACTCTCTGCGACCCCGTGGACTATACAGTTCATGGAATTCTCCAGGCCAGAATACTGGAAGGGGTAGCCATTCCCTTCTCCAGGGATTTTCCCAACCTCCGGGATCGAACCCAGGTCTCATACATTGCAGGCAGATTCTTGACCAGCTGAGCCATCAGGGATGCCCAATGATGTAACCATAAATGCACTAAATGATGTAACTATTTTGAGATGTAAGTGGCCCTGACTCGTTGGGAAGAAAAAGTTTGGTGAATTTGGTTCAGTGGAGACTCTGGTTCTTAATTGCCATTTGACTTGAACTGTTGGCTGCAAACAGTAAGGTTCTTTTCGCCTCTCTCTTAGGTGGCTAAAGTATGGGAGCTTCAGTATCAACCCTTCCAATGAGTATTCAAGGTTGATTTCCTTTCAGATTGACTGGTTTGATCTCCTAGCCACTATAGAAGCCAGAGTCAGAATATTTGTGTTGCAACCCTAGCACACCTTCTCCTGCCCCCACCCCAAGCCATTTGCCCTTGACCTTGAGCCGCAGACTTAACTTCACTGAAAGTCAGTTGATGCAACAAGAAAATGAGGACAATATTAGTATCCCTCATAGGGTCATATAGGGATTAAATGAGATAATACATGTTAGCCTTGTAAGTACCCCATTAAATAATAAGCACTTTATACATATTTGCTCATTTAATCTTCATAACAACCCTATGTGGTAGGTGCTATTAAATATCCACATTTTACATATTTGGAGACAAAGATCTGCACTTGTGTGCATGTGTGCTCAGTGATTCAGTCATGTCCAACTCTTTGTGACTCTATGGACTGTAGCCCATCAAGCTCCTCTTTCTGTGGCATTTTCCAGGCAAGAATACTGGAGCGGGTTACCATTCCATGGGGATATTTATGTAACTGCTCTAAGGTCACAGGTGTTGGAACCTGCTTCTGAAATGCTGGGCTCATGACACAGCACAGAACAAGCCATGATGAGCTGTTAAGTGAGCCAGTGGGTTCTACTAAGTGGCCTGTGATTGCCTGGTCCAGGAGCAGTTACTGACCACAAAAGTAGGCACAGAAAACATTCTCCATAATGATGTTTATCTTATCTGGAGATCAGCTGTGTGGTGCAGAAGGGAAGAGGTTTTCCAAGTCCTTCCAGCTGTCTTGCCTGTGAACATTTACTCTGTGCCAGGGGTAGACAGCAGTAATTCATACCAGTCTGATGGCAGCAGCCCCCGGATATGTTGGGGTCACAGCAGAGGAGGGTGATGCATACCTCAAACCTGTGCTTTTCAGAGGGAGTCAGATTCTGGGAGTTTCTAGCCCTCCATAAACTGTCCTCCTTTTTGGAGTCAATACAGTTGTCTTCTGTAACAGAGAGGCCCCAGGCAACGCTGGGGACCAGTGATGAAGGTGTCCTCAAGCAGCTATGGCAGCCCTACTGTTTCCCTCTCCCATTTTCATAAGCTAGGAAGACTGCCTCCAGGAACCAGGGGGGTCCCCAGCGTGCCTTAGGCACACAGCCCTCTGAGAGCAACAAACCCGCACAATTGCCGGCTGTCTCCTGCCAGCCAGCTGGGCTGAGTGTTCCTGGGCACCCAAGCCTTTTACTCCCCTCTCTCCCTTCCCCACTTCTCTTGCCCCCTGGCTCCACACCCTCCTGAATGTTCCTTTCTAAAGAGCTACAATCAGGAGCCTGTTCCTGTGCTGGGAAAAAAGAGCAGCATGAAGGCTTTTAAACTTGCTGGGTAATTTAAGGTATTTATCGCTATTTGGAGAGCTTTGCTTGTTTTGAATCCTTTCACCCTCCAGTTTTCAAAAATGGTGCAAGTGATTTTTTTTCCTGTAAAGGATGCTTCTGGGTCCTTCTGCTGCCCCCCGAGGCTGTAGTCTGAATGTAACCTCCAGACCTGGGTCCATTAGCTGAGGTTTTGTTCATTCCTCAAACAGGCTGGCCATAAACATTCACTAGGCGCCTCCCTGGTCCAGGCCAGGCTCCTGTTTGTAGACTGTTCCCTGTTTCCATGCAGGATGGTGAGTGTTTACAATACCTGCAGCAGCAGCTTGGAGGTCAGGAGCCTGCGTGGTCTTTATGTCCTGATCAAGCCATGTTTTGCCAAAGGGCTGTATGACCCGGGAACAGTTCTCAGCTTCTTAGGAATTTTGATTTTGATATGTACAATGAGTGTGATAACAGCTCCTACCTTATTGCTTTATTATTATTTTTTTAATTTTCTTTACTTTATTGTGTTGGTTTTACCATACATTGACATGAATCCGCCATGGGTATACATATGCTCCCCCTCCAGAACCCCCCTCCCTCCTCCCTCCCGATTCCCTCCCCCTGGATCATCCCGGTGCACCAGCCCCGAGCATCAAACCTGGGCTGGCAATTGATTTCACATATGATAATTAACATGTTTCAATGCCATTCTCCCATATCATCCCACCCTTGCCCTCTTCCACAGAGTCCACGAGACTGTTCTATATATCTGCGTTTCTTTTGCTGTCCCGCATGCAGGGTTCTCATGACCATCTTTCTAAATTTCATATATATGCGTTAGTATACTGTATTTTTGTTTATCCTTCTGGCTTACTTCACTCTGGATAATAGGCTCCAGTTCCGTCCACCTGAGTAGAACTGATTCAAATGAATTTTTTTTTTTAATGCTGAGTAGTATTCCATTGTGTATGTGTACCACAGCTTTCTTATCCATTCGTCAGTTGATGGGCATCTAGGTTGCTTCCATGTCCTGGCTATTGTAAACAATGCAGCGATGAACATTGGGGTACACGTGGCTCTTTCAATTCTAGTTTCCTCGGTGTATATGCCCAGCAGTGGGATTGCTGGGTCATATGGCAGGTCTATTTTCTACCTTATTGCTTTAGAAGTCAAAGGATCTGGGTTCAAATGCCAGCTCTGCCACCTTCTTATGATGTGGTCTTAGCTTCTCTATTATCAGTTAACTTACCTTTAAGTTCATAATAACAGGAAGTCCTTAAAAGGGAGTGAGAACTGAACTAATGCACACAAAGATCTAGTGCTTGGCACTTAGAAAGGGCTTGATGAAACCACAGGTGGTTGAGAGAAAACATACACACATACAAACATACACCCTTCCACGGCAAGAGGCACTTGATAAATCTAACTTAGTCCCCTTCCCTCCTTACCTCAAGCGAAAAGCTGGACAGCAGCAGAAGCTTGCCAAGAAAGTGGGAGAGTATGGACTTGCCACTTGGCTTCCTGAAGGTCTTACTGACCTGATAAGAAACAGAAGGAGAAGTGTGTCCTTCCCCTGGGGTACTCTGGTCAGAACGGTCTACCAAAGGTCCTGTGGTCTGCTGACTCCCTTCTGTGTTTGAGATGCTAAGGGAGGTCCTCTCTAGGGGACCCGCAGCAGAAACGGTGCTCAAAACCAAGACTCAGAATTAATAAGCAACATCAGCTCTCTGAGACAGAGTGGTCCTTCTGCCTTCCTCCCTTTTCCAGTCATGTCCCTCCACAAACTGTTTCTACCCCCCTGGTGTCTCCAAGTCAGCCCTGTTCATCACACACATACTCTCTCTCTCACCCCACCCCCTTTCCCCTGGCTTAATGTTTCTGCTTCTGCCTTGCCAGTTGCTTTGATTTTCCATGTGTGGATTACCTGAAAAACAAAACTGGTTTTCCTGGCCTGCCTTCTGAAAATGATGGGCTAATCAGAAGGCCCTAAGACCATGTATGGAGGTTAAAAGATGATTACCAGATTGGAAGATTTGAATTAAAACAGAGGCAAATGGCAAGTCTTATTTTTTCTTCATAACATGGGATGAGATAGGTGATCTTTCCTCTTTAGCTTCATTACATCTGATCTATTGTTCTGTGTCCCCTCCTCCTGGAAGCCTCCTGTGATCTCCACTCTTGGATTATTAGTTTTGTGCTACCAGGACCCAAATCAAGGGATGGGAACATGGGAGGGACCAGTCAGAGTCAGGGTGCTTGATTGAAAATCTTGACCCTGCAGGTGATTTGCTGTGCCTTGGCTTCCTCCTTTGCAGAATGGAGCCCTTATTTAACCCCTATTTCATAGGCTGTTTGAAATGTTTAGTGAGATGATCCATATAAAGTACTTGGAATTTCTGGCCACCTCTCATTACTATTACTAGTATCATCACCATGTTTATCACAGAGGCACTTATTGGACTGTAATCAATGATTCACTTGTCTCCTTCCTTCCCCCAAGGGTCTAGAAGCAAATTAAGAGCCAGAACAGTCTCCTATTTAACTCCAGGGAACAATGGTAATACAGAAAAGGCCACTGTTACAAGCAAGGTGATAATTTGTTTCCAGAAGAGCCTCTGCTTCCAGAAAGGCTGCCTTTAACTTATGATTTGATACTTAGATATTTCACACAGTTTTTTTTTTCTCGTCTCACTTTCTTCCATATTACATAAAGTAAGCAAAGTCATTTCAACAGCACAGAGGAAGGCCCCTGTGCCCTTTATAGGAGTGTGGCAGCAGGAACACTGAAGCTGGCCAACTGGACAGTGACTCAGCAAGTTTCTCCCGTAACTCGGGTCACTGCCAGCGTCTCTTCTGACTGGGGGACCATGTCATACAATAGTATTTCAATATCAACAGTGGAGGAACTATGCTAAGATTTATGCTCCGGTTTGAGATATTTTGATATGATTCAGGGTTTTTGAGCCTTGATGATGAGAATGCCAGGGGCGGTACAGGGGCAGTTGTTTCCAGAAGCACGATGAACAAGGAACATGCATGGTGCCTGTGGGTTCACCAAGGTCCATTTGGTCCACACAGTGGAATAGAAGCTGCAGGAGTAGGTAGCCATGGGACAGTTTCCAAGATTGGCTCAATCACACGGAATGATAGCTTGCAGGAGTGCCACTTTCCGCTCTGCCCCTAGTTGTCCGGCTATCTTAGTGCAGGTGTCCACATGGAGAAAGACAGGAGGAGCAGCCAGCTCCAGAAATGGGGAATAAAGAAGTTGATGCTTTCTGTTTCCTGGCATCTTCTACTGAAGTACTATAATGAATGAAAAACTTGAAAATCGCATTTATGAGACATCTTGCAACTTGTGTCCATGATGAATTTTGGGAACAAGTATTTCTTTCTGGTCCTGGCTTCCTTCATCAGGAGAAGTTGGCTTCAGATCCTAGTCCCACCTCCAAAAAGACCTGGGAAGGAATAACCTCCCAGTCGAGCAAGACATCGCCTGGGATGGGCAGCTCCATACACAACAGAGAGTGCATACACTGCCAGCAGCTCTCCTGGCTGGAAAAATGGCTCTTTCTATTGATTTCAAGTCTTCCCCCTGCAGTGCCCAGACAGTGAGCCTCCCCCGGGGCTGCCATACCACTCAGGCAGCACCCTGTCCTCCCACTCTGTCCGCCCAGATACACAGACCTGAATATGAGTCTCAACTGCTGATGCTGGCTCTTACCTTTCCTGTTGCTTCCTCAGTCTGCCTTGACAAACCACCACAGACCAGCTAGTTTAAAACAACAGAGATGTATTCTGTCCTGGTTCTAGGGGCCAGAAAAGCATTCCTTCAGGAGGCTCTTGGGGAGAATTCATTCTTGGCCTTTCCCAACTGCTGGTGATTCCTGGCTTTAAGGCCTAGGACTTCATCTCTGTTCAGCCTCCTCTTCTGTCTCTTACAAAGACACTTATTAGATTTAGGGTCCACACTGTTGATCACCTAATTCCCAGGTGGCTCAGACAGTAAAGAATCTGCCTACAGTGCATGAGACCTGGTTTCGATACTGGTGGGCTACAGTCCATGGGATCGCAGAGACAGACACGACTGAGTGACCTAGTAGAACATAGAACTGGTGATCATGGATGGTCTCATTTCAAGAGTCTTAACTTAATCTCATCACAAAGACCCTTTTTCCAAGTAAAGTATCATTCAGAGGTTCCAGGGATTCAAATGTGGGTATATTGGGGCGGGGCACATTCAACCCAGGTCACCTCTTAATGGAAAGTTACTTATATGGATTAACACTGACTTGAGGAGGTTTTCTGTGGTGAGCCTAAAGCATTTTCCCAAGAGCAAACATCTGGTGATGCCTCTTTCCAGCTGTTTGACAGATTACTTAACCTCTTTGGACCTGTATCTTCACCTGTAACATCGGAATAGTAATCGTGTGTTGTTTTTCAGTCACTAAGTCATGTCTGACTTTTGTGCCCTATGGATTGCAGCACTCCAGGCTTCCCTGTCCTTCACCATCTCCTGGAGTTTGATCAAACTCATGTTCACTGAGTCAGTGATGCTGCCCAACCATCTCATCCTCTGTCGTCCCCTTCTCCTCCTGCCTTCAATCTTTCCTAGCGTCGGTCTTTTCTAAGGAGCTGGCTCTTCACATCAGGTGGCCAAAGTACTGAAGCTTCAGCATCAGTCCTTCCAATGAATATTCAGGGTTTATTTCCTTTAGCATTGACTGGTTTGATCTCCTTGCCATCCAAGGGACTCTCAAGAGCCATCTCAAGCACCGCAGTTCGAAAGATCATGGTCCCTCCCCATAGGCTTGTTGTGAGGATTAAACGAATTCACACGAGTACAATGCTTCAAGTGCCACGTGGCACATAGCAAGCACTGTCTAAATATTAGCCATTTTGTATGGTGATGCTCCTCCTGGCCTTGTAATCACCTACCTCACATACTGAGACTTTCCTGGATCACTCATTTTACATTGAGTGTGTTCTTCTAATGTGCTGGCTTCTTATGTCTCAACTTCTTGGAACTTGCTGTGTGACTTTGGACAAGTTCCTTTTAAGTGGAACTTAAAAGCGGGTCAGTTGTGTGACACATGGTTTACATCAGTCCACGTTGACTAGACAGCGAGAAGACAGCTTGTGTATAGTTTGTGGCCACACCATAAACACGAGTGGCATCTCCCCTGCCTGTGTCTTCACTGCTGTTTGGAAGTGAGACTCTGCAGTCAGGTCTCCCCAGCCTGTAGTAATGACTTGCAGTTAGGTTTAGTGAGTTTCCTTCTCTGAGCCTAATTTTTCTGCAGTTTCCAGCACAGGTGAGGCCCTGGGGTTGAACCAGGGCCCCCTGCTTTGGGAGCATGGAATGTTAGCCACTGGACCACCAGGCAAGGCCCAGGAGCTAATTTTTCTGTAATATTATTCTTCTTTCACTCTGACTCTGCCGGGTACTGTCCTGATCACTACGTTCCATCTTCCCATCCTAGTGGGGAAGGTGCTATTACAATCCCTGTTTTATAAATGAGGAAAGAAATGAGGCTCAGAGTTTCAGTAACTTCAGTAACTTCTGGACTTCAGTCCCAGGCACTTGAGCAACTGGATTTGATCCCCTCATTTAATGTCTGCAACAATTTCTAGAAGGCCCAGAGTTCCATAAGTGTTTTATGTAGAATATTGAATGGCTTTTCCTATTAACTGAGGAACCGTGGTCTTTGCTAGCAAACTAAAACATTTTCTTTGCCCCCCAGACTTGAGAGTAGTGCAAATTTTTCTCTTATTGGTTTTCCAGTTGGCTGGAAATTTGTTTCCATGTGATCTTGGATAAATTCCTTAACCTCTCTGAGTCTAGTAGAACTTCACCCTCCCTTTCCCCCCAGGAAAACTGCTAAAAGATTAAAAGCAATCCGTCGTGTGATGCATGGTTTACATCAATTCGTATGAGCTGAACAGTGAGAATGGATGGTTCTTTAATCCCAAATGTTGTGTGACCTGCACAAGCCACATTACTTCTCTGAGCCTTCATTTTCTGAGGTTAATAGCATTTAACACATTAAATATGCTAATGTATAGAAAGTACCAGGCATAATAACAAGTCTCAATATACAGTAACCTGAAAAGTAAAATAAAAAATACTTTGCATTTTTACTCAAGTGTATTTTTAACTATATTTTGCTTAGATAAATTTCATACAGATATCTCTTATACTAGCATGTGTTTTTAGTGGAGATCATGCTAATGTTATGTATATTGAGCTATTCTGGCCAAATGAAAAGTTTGCAAAGAAATACTTTTAAAATTGAATGAGTAATGAATGGCGATAATCATCATTATGTATGAAACAGAATCATTTACCATTGAGAGGGATCTAATTAAGAAACGATAATAGACATTAATTACTTCAGCTTCTTGATGAGAGTTGTGAACATTCCCGGGCTGCTTCTGTAACCATGAAGCATGGTCTCAAATTGCCCCACATGGAGGCTGGCCCTTTTCCATCTGGATGATAAGGGGTTTTGGTTCTCCAATCTTTGTTTTTCTTCTCTTTTTCTCTTAGTAGTACCAGTAGGATGCATTACCAACTTCAGGATCCAAAAAGTGGACTGGGAGTTATAATAGCAGTAATAATAAATAATATTATTAATAAAAATAATAAGTTCTTTCTGGTTTTTCTGTAACATCTCACCAAAAACCCAAACTAACTTTTTAACCACCCCAGTACAAATAATAACTGCCATTCTGCACTGAGCACATACTCAGTGCCAGACATCCATGTTAGCAACTGAAAAACCACCAACTCTGACATCAGATTCCTTGGCCTAAGCCCTGTAGTTGACTGAGCAAGCTACTGCTCTGTGCCTCGGCTTCCTTTCCTATGGAAATGGCACTCATACATTACTCTTCTTACAGGGTTATTTTGACGTTTAAATGAAATAGAATGTGTTTAGTAGGTAGCATGCTCTCTGGCAAGCTGTAAGCACTTGGTCGTATTAATTGCTGTTAGTATCTTGAAGAACTTTCTGGTGGAGGTGGATGAGGAATTCAGGCTCAATGAGGCTTGGGGACTGGCTCAGGGTCACATGTGTTTTAGTCGGGGCGGGTGGGGGTCATGGGCTCAAGCCTAGCTCTGACTCCACAGGTGGGGCTCACACTCTAACCCTTGCACGTGTCAACCTTGTTATCATGTGTAGTGTTGTCTGCACAAGGGGAAACTGCTCAGTGATTGCCTTTTTCATATCAGTTTGATTTTTGAGCCATTATCTCATTTGGGCAAGAGAGCAGCTTTCACTTTATGAATGATAAGTTAGTTTCCTGTTGTTGATGTATCAAATTATTGCAAATTAGGAACTTAATACAAATATATTATTGGATTAGCTAAAAAGTTCATTCGAGGTGTTCTGTAACCCAAACAAACTTTTTGGCCAACTCAATATTTTTACATTCTGAAGGTCAGACATCTGAAATGGGTCTTATGAGACTAAAATCAAGTTGTCAGCAAGTCTGAGTTCCTCCTGGAGAATCTGAAGGAGCATCTATCTTTTGCCTTTTCCAGCTTCTCAAGACTGCCTGCATCCCTTGGCTGGTGGCCCCATCATTCCAGTCTCTGCTTCCACTGTCACATCTCCTCTGATGCTAACCCTTCTGTCTGTCTCTTATAAGAACCCATGTGATTATCCTCTGAATAATTCAGGATATCGTTTCATCTCCAGATCCTTAATCACACTGGCAGTCTCTTTTGGCCACATGAGGTCACACATTCACAGGTCCCAAGATGAAGATATGACCTCTCTGGGAGCCATCCTGTTGCCTACCATGGATAGTCTTCCTCATCTTGCCTCGAAGTTTGACCCTGTTCACCTTTCTTGATCTGCTGTGTGGTGTTGGCTTCAGGGCATTGCAGATTTAGTCCTAATATTCAGCCCCTCTCTTCGCTGACGGGAGAGCCCAAGCAAGAGTTTCATTTCTTTGTGCCCCATTTTCTCCCTTCTTCATCTGAAAAAATAAAGGCTTCACCCATTTTGCAAGGCTAGTAAGAGCACAAAATGAAGTAATGTGTATAAAATGCCTGGTCCTAATTTGTTCTCAAAAATGGGAGCCTTTATTCTCACGATGATTACTTTCAAATCATTTTTAATGCTCCTGTAACAACAAACAGAGCCCAATGGCTTGGTTTAAAAAATGAACAAGGGTTTTAGCATGTAGGTCAAGAGGTCCCTTATCATGCCCTGCAGAAAAGCAGGAAAAGAAAACCCCAGCATGATTCCAACTTACCAGAACTGGATTCGGTTGGGAACAGAAGGGTTATTCAGCTGACCAGATGATGGGTGTGAATCAGAAGGGGACAGGGGGTGGGGAGTGGGATTAGCTTGGCCAACAGTATTTGACTGTGGAGACCGCAGATCAAGGCAGTCTTCTGTAACCACGTTTATATTAAAAGAGGCACAAGATATTTTATGACTCCTATCGAGGTCCAAAGACTAAATAGCAACGCTGTTTGATCAGCCTTTCATGGGTTATATTATGTTTCCAGGAGGAATTGGGTATAAATCTCTCAAGGTGTCTATTTGAAAGTGGGAAGAACCACTGGGAATTTGAGGAGAGTAGAACAGAAAAGGGAAATGCAGCTCCAGCCCCTCTGATCTGTCACAGAATTTCAGACACAGGACATGGCTGCCTTGGGCACCATGTTGCCAAGATGGGTAATTGGAGCCTTCATGACAAGGGAAAAGTGAATCTTTGTCTTCTGAGGAACCCTCTCTCTCTACCAACCTCATCTCATATCACTCTGCCTACTAACCACATCCTTCAAACTCATTCCACTGTGAGACTTGGGTGGCCGTCATTCCTCTCTGGGAGCCCACATCCCTATAGATGTCCACGTGGTTATCTCCTTCTTGTCAAGTCTCAGATGAAATATCACCTCTTCCAAGAGCCCTTCCATGCTGCAGTCACTCCTGGTTGCATCGCCATGTTGTATTGCCTTCACCATCAGCAATGATTTGCTCATTTCTTTGTTTGTCTGGTGCCTCTCTCACTGCCTCTGAAATATAATCTCTATGGAAACAGGGACTTTGACTGTTACCTACCATTGTCACCCAGTGCTGGGATATTGCCTCGCACACAGAGGGTATTTATGATAATAATCGCTAACACTTATTTTGTGCTGCATCCTCCCTTTCTAAACTAATTCCTTTAATTTCTCTCACTTATTTCACAAGTGAGGGCATTTGAGATATAGTTTGATAAATTTTGTTGTTCATTGTTCAGTTGCTCAGTTGTGTCCAATTCTTTGCAACCCCATGGACTACAGCACACCAGGCTTCCCTGACCTTCACCATCTCCCAGAGCTTGCTCAACCTCATGTGCATTGAACCAGTGATGCCATCCAACCATCTTGTCTATTGTCATCCCCTTCTCCTCCTGCCTTCAATCTTTCCCATCATCAGGGTCTTTTCTAACGAGTTGGCTCTTTGCATCAGGTGGCCAAAGAACTGGAGCTTCAGCTTCAGCATCAGTCATTCCAAAGAATATTTAAGATTGATCTCCTTTAGGATGGACTGGTTTGATCTCCTTGGAGTCCAAGGGACTCTCAAGAGTCTTCTTCACCACCACAGTTGAAAAGCATCAACTCTTCAGTGCTCAGCCTTCTTTATGTTCCAACTCTCACCTCCAAACATGACTACTGGAAAAACTATAGCTTTGACTATATGGACCTTTGTTGGCAAAGTAATCTCTCTGCTTTTTAATATACTATCTAAATTTGTCATAGCTTTTCTTCTGAGGATCAAACATCTTTTAATTTCATGGCTGCAGTCACTATCTGCAGTAATTTTGGAGCCCAAGAAAATAAAGTCCGTCACTGTTTCCATTGTTTCCCATCTATTTGCCATGAAGGCAAGGAACCAGATGTCATGATCTTAGTTTTTTGAATGTTGAGTTTTAAGCCAGCTTCTTCACTTGCCTTTTTCATCGTCATCAAGAGGCTCTTTAGTTCCTCTTTGCTTTCTGCCATAAGGGTGGTAGCATCTACATATCTGAGGTTATTGATATTTCTCCTGGCAATCTTGATTCTGGCTTGTGTTTCATCCAGCCCGGCATTTTGCATGATGTACTCTGCATATAAGTTAAATAGCAGGGTGACAATATACAGCCTTGATGTACTTCTTTTCCAATTTTGAACCAGTTCATTGTTCCATGTCTGGTTTTAACTGTTGCTTCTTGACCCTCATAGGATTTCACAGGAGGCAAGTGAGGTGGTCTAGTATTCCCATCTCTTTAAGAATTTTCCAGTTTGTTGTGGTCCATATAGTCTAAGGCTTTAGTGTAGTCAATTAGCAGAAGTAAATGTTCTTCTGGAATTCTTTTGCTTTTTCTATGATCCCACAGATTTTGGCAATTTAATCTCTGGTTCTCTGCCTTTTCATAAGTCAAATCAATAGACTACTAAGCCATATTCACATGACTGAATTAACTTAGTATCAGTTATTGCTATCATCATTCCTTATAACAAAACACCCCATTTCTTCATGATAATTGTCAGGGGCACAGAAAGAGCACGGTTCCTTTTGTTTTTCTACTGGGTGGGAAGTAGATTGCATTTTATATTTTCAGAGAATTGCTGCATAAATTAATTGAGCATCTACCTGGTATCAGGCATTCTGCTACATTTTATTTTATTTATTCATTGGGACTCAGTCTCCATTGTTGGGTGCACTTTATTTTTAAACACATGAAGCAGCCCTGAGAAGTACAGCATTGCCCTGTTTTGTCCAGTTTGGAAAACATAGACCAAGAGAGGCAGAAAACCTCACGCCCACATAGTAGTTTCTGTTCTACCTTTATTTCTCCTGAGATTCTCCAGATCAACGCTCTGCCCCAGACCAGAGCTCCTCGGTCATGGCAGATACTCTGTAAATGTTGGCTGAGTTAGTGGAGCGGGGACAGGATGTCAGCCAACCTGTGAGGGCATGCTCATTATCTTCTTCTTTCAGAGAGGAGGATTCATGTCAAAGTCACTCAGCTAGTCAATGAGTCAAGAATCCATCCCAGGCATTTCCAACTCCTCTAATCAGTAGAGTTCAGGACCCACAACATCTCCTCTGCGGTTCAGAGGCAAGGGGGATGAGGGTAAACACGAAGCTTGTGACCCCCGGGCAGCTGCCTACTCAGGACCAAAATTACCCGTAAGCACTGCAGGGGCCCCTTCAGTTGAACTCTGGGGTCTGTGTTGCGCATTGGCCTCTGCCCGGGACGTGACTCAAGGAGGAGGGGTTGGGAACAGAGAGAGCCCTCGAAACAAAGCCATTCTGCCTGGAGGTTTTCCATGGTTGATGAGGCCAGGCCTGTGTGGACTAGGAGTAGGATTCGGGGCTTGGCCAGAGTGTGGCAGACAACCAGATACCTGCCGCGGGGGGAGTGGGCAGCTTTCATCTCTCTGGAGGCCGCCCTTGCATCAGTCACCACAGAACGAGGGAAAAGGTGAAACAGAGCTCTGCCCTGTGGAAAATCTTAGCTTCTAGAAGTGCTGCCAGTAAAGTGGCTTTAAAAAAGGTGTAGTTTTATGACTTGCAGGCATAGCGCATAGCCTAAAAATAAGACCTGTTAAGTGTTAACAGAAAAATTATCTGAGAAGATTACCATTTATGGTTTGCCTCTGTTAGGTTGTTAGTAGAAGCTCGTAGGTTCCCGCCTCATAGGTTGTTAGTAGAAGCTTGGTAGTTATTGCTGGATGAATGAGTGAAGTAGTGAGGGAATGAATGAATGTGTGAGTGAACACATCATTGACAGCTATGGGACAACTCATTCCTGTAGGATATTCACCCCTGGATTCAGTTCCATCATGCTGGTGTTTCTGAGCCAGAGAGGCCTGGAGTCCTACCAACCTGGTGGATGAGCAGAAGGGCAGAGAGGAGAAAGAATGTTCCCATAATTGTTGGCACTTGACTGTAAGTGCACGCTGCTGGCAGAAGACCAGTCAGCAGTGGAAATGAAGGAGAAGCCAGGAGACACAGCAGAAACAGGGGGAGGGCAGGGCTGCAGATCCCTAAGCTGATGGCAGTGTTGGCAAGAAAAGACTCTGCAAAACTGTGTCCAGACACATGGGTGTGCCTCCTGTCCAAAGGAGCCCTTTTCTTTTTTTTCTTCCTTGAAGGATTACAGGATAAATAGGAAATGTTAGGAAATACAAATGGACAGGTGGATGGATGGGTGGATAGATGGATTGGTGGGGACCAACATGGGCTTTATAAACAGCATTAGTCTTGAAGCAGCAAAGCTAACAGCCCAATTCTGTCATCTGTAAAAAGAGAACAATCAACCTTGGTCCTCCCTAGCTCCAAGGGCCATCAGAAAGCTCAAAATAAAAGCCAGACACCTTTGTTCAGTGCTCAGCAGCTGTAAGGAATTATTATCTGGGTCACCTCTTCCCCCCCAGCGACTATCTATTGTCCCCTACATTGCAAATATATTATGATTAAAATGCAAAACATAAGTCAGAATCTTAGTAAACTCTGTGATCACACTGGAATTCCTCCAACAGACTCTACATGGATTTTTCTTTCCTCCTCTCAGCTCCCAAGCTATTTTTCTTATGTTGGAGGTTGCCAAGATTTTATGGCTATTTGGTTATCTTACCCATGCATATGGTTAGCATTAATTTATGCTGAAATAAATCTGTAAACCTTCATCTGTCTTATTGCTCTAGAAGCATTAGTTGTAAGGCCTAAAAAAAAAAAATCTTTATGTATGATCTCTGAAAGAGCTGAGGTGCAATCTGCCTGCTTGTTATTCCATTTAGCTTGAAATTCTTCTTTTCTACCTTTTGATATTTATATATAAGCAAATTAGGTTATTTGGTATTAAAAAAAAGAAACCAACTTAAGCCCCTTAATACGTATGCTTGTCTCAAGTTACTTAGAGTTGCTTTGTAATGAGAAAAATTAAGCAGTGATTTATCATCCAGTGATTAAATTCTGAATGCCCCCTTTTCCATTGTTAAACATTTCTTGTTAAGACATGATACACTGAATCAGTGACCAGGGATTCAAATGCTAATTAACTGTGTGATCTCAGACAAGTCTCTTAGCCTAGCTGAGCTCCATTTCACCTGTAGATAACCAGCTTGGAGGACTGCTGTGAAGATTAAATATAAAAATGTATGTGGAGTGCTTGGCATATTATAGTACTTAGTATCAGTAGATGCTGTGAGGTCATCCTACTGTTGTGGTTGTGCTGATGAAGGATTTGGGGTGAGAGGTTGGACTCGGACTTTCCTTTACAGCAAGTCAGGTAGCAATAACAGCTCCTGGCACTGCTGGCGTTCAGCCCCTACTCTGTCTGTGTGTTCATTCCCAGATACCCAAGTAGATTCGCACTCTTACTCTTGTGTTGGGAATTTCTCAGGCTTATGCTCTGATGTTTTCTGATGGCTGCAGAAATTCATTCAGAGCATTTCTATATATGATTCTGTGACTCTTCCTAAGAAAAGTCCAATGAACACCAGTTCAACCTGTCTTACCATGCTCCAGGGTTAGGCTGACTTGTCTCCCCGCTGCCAGGTGCTAACCTAGGAGGACAGCCATTCTATAAGAGACAGTCCTCTGCATTTCCCAGCTCAGCCAGGTACAGAAGGCCCTAATGACCAGGTCACTGGCAGATGATTGTGGTCATAAGTAATAGGATACTTGATTCTGGTACATACTAGGCCCACACAAATTCAGTTCCTATGTGCTCCTCTATGGGCTCCTCTTTAAAAGTTATTTTTTTTTTAATTTTTTAATTTTTTTTTTATTAAACATTTTTTTTTATTAGTTTTGCCAAACAATGACATGATATCACCATGGGTTTACATATGCTCCCCCTCCAGAGCCCCCCTCCCTCCTCCCTCCCCCCGGGATCTTTAAAAGTTTATATTCAGTGTTGCGTTAGTTTTTGCTGTACAGCAAAATGAATCAACTGTACATATAGCCACTCTTTTCCCATATAGGTCATTACAGAATATTGAGTAGAGTTTCCTGTGCTAGGCAGTAGATTCTTATTGACTGTTTTATATATAGTAGTATGTATATGTCAATCCTGATCTCCCAATTTATCCCTCCTCCATTTCCCATAAGTTTGCTTTCTATATCTGTGTAACCATAAGTTTGTTTTCTATATCTGTGTCTCTGTTTCTGTTTTGTAAATAATTTCATTTGTACCTTTTTTTTTTTTTATTCCACCTATGAGCAGCAGCGTTTATTTGTCTTTCTCTGTCTGACTCTCTGGGCTCTTGATTTAGAATTTTAGGTTCTGGACAAGTCTTGAAGTTGGGGAGACAATTTTAAGACTTTCTATTATGAATTGATTTCCCTATGTCTGTCTGTAGGGGTTGGTTTGAGACTTGTTTGTGTGGGTCCCAGCTTTCAAGACACATGGTCCTTCTCGTGTGTGGATGCCACAAATCCACAGTTCATGCAGCACTCTCTGGACATTGCCAGGTACCAGGAGGGGTACCTGGAGCCCAGGGTTCCCTGCATTGGGAAGCCAGCAGGGCCCAGGCCAGTCATCGGCACTTCTGGGTCATCATTTTCGTACCGAGTGCTTTATGACTTGTTATCGTCTCACTTGAGTGTTCAAGCCAGTGGTTGTTTACTGAATTCTCAAAAGCACCTTGCACATTAGAGGTACTAAGTAAAAGTATATAAATCCTGGCTAGCACAGCAGTAATCATGACTTATAATAATGACTCGTATTTCTTGGGCACTTACTGTGTACCACCCACCACTCCAGGTGCTTTAGTTGGATTATCTTATTTCACCCTCCCACCACCCTATTACGTGGATGCTCTGAGATCTTCATTTTACAGATGAAGCCGAGGCCAAAGAGCTTACAAACTCACTCACAGTCACAGCTGGAAAGCAGGGGCAAGGCCTGGATCCTAGGGAGGCCTTTAGAAACTTCTAGAAGTGGACAGATGTTATGAGGTAAGATGGAAGAATGGAGGCCAAAATCAATTTCACTCAAAAAAATTTTTTTAAAGGAATGAACTTTTCAACCCAGAACTGACATATTCCAGATAGCACCCAGGAAAAGTTTTCTTTTGTAACTTTAGGTTTTAGATTGAGAAATAGCCTAAATTCAGCCTTCTGGTCCACGAGCCACGAGTCATCACATGACAACCACATTTCCTCTTGTTTAATGCGGTAGAGTGGGGGGTTATCGTTCTGTATTTCCTGCCTGCAGCCAGTGTGTGGAGGGGTAGGAGTTCACACATAAATTTGGCAACAGTGTGGTCGTGTTTTCTGTGTGTCACTTCCCAGCACAGCATCCGACAGGCCTTAAATTCTCAGAAAACACAAAGGCGTGCGGTTATCTCTGTGTCTGTAAACTGGGGACCCCGTGTGTGCGCTAAGCTGTCACAGCAGAGAAGAACCCTGGAGACCAATGGCTCCCATCCTTCCATTTTGCAAATGAGATGCAAGCCTTCAGGTGACTCATCCTGCTGGGTTTTAACTGTGGATGAAACATGTGCTGTTAGAAAAGTGGGTTCAGAGAAATTCCTGGAGCTCTCGTCTTGGTCCATGATTTGGCCTCAGCCAAACTTCCTTCCTCCCCAACCTGCTACCTTGGGACCATCAATCAGCGGTTGCTTCCTACAGCAAACATGCTTCCTTCTGCTGGAACCACATCCGAAGCTTTGCTTCCAAGGGTGGAGCCAGTGAGTGCCTTAGAGAGCCTCATTTGTGTGTTGTGTTCTGGTTAAGATTGGGGCAGGACTCACCCCCCCACCATCCAGGAAGCTAAATGCGCACAGTCCGTTCATGAGTCATTTAACAACCTTTTCTAGAGCACTTGCTATAATTATATGATGAATAATGGTAACTATATTTATGTGATGCTTCTCTGTACTTGGCTCTGTGATAAGTGCTGTCTTACATCAGCACCCAAGACTTGATCCCAGGGCTGGAGTGGGCAGGAGAGGCACCTGGCCTTTAACATGGGGGAGGGGTTGGGGCTGCCCTGCAGGGAGGGAAAGCCCCAGGAAGACCATCACTGGGAAGACACAGGCCAGAACAGGCACCATCTGTGTCCACTTGTGTCCTGCCCCCAGCTCTGCTGCCTGCACAGGCTTTCCTAGCCCCATCTTGCGAGAAGATACCTTTCCACCTCTCTCTACTGCCCCCGCCCACCCCTCATTCATACCACTTTCACAAAATTCTACCATATATTGTCTTTTTTATTTGTTTCTAAATTTATGTATTTTTTTAATTGAAGAATAATTGCTTTACAGAATTGTGTTGTTTTCTGCCAAACATCAGCGTGAGTCAGCCATCTCTATCCCACCCCTCCAGGTTACAGAGCCCCAGTCTGAGTTCCCTGAGTCATCTAGCAAATTCCCATTGGCTATCTATTTTATATATAGTAATACCTACTGTGTAGTTTTTATTTAATACCAGTGTGTAGAAATCACAATTTAGGTCACAGTGAGGTTGACTCCATGTGGGAAGCTAATGAGACTGCTGGAAGTTCTCAAGAGTCTTTTTGTCTAAGAGCGATTATCGCCCTATTCAGGTAGGCTCATACTCTTGGGACTCTGGGTGAAAATTTAAATATAAATTATTCCCATGTAGTCATAGGAACTCGATTGAGCAGAGAAAGGTTTGGAAAGAAAGAGCAAGAGCGAGCAAGATTTAGTTTTCATTAAAATAACATGATGCCTATAAATAAGGTGAGACTCAGTTAATAGCTTTCTGTTCAAGGGGACTTGGCACTCTGGAGACTATGTATGGGGGTCCTTGAAAATTGAGACATTCCTTTCTAGTCAACAGCTTTTGTTCATTCTGAGGGTTGAATTAATTCATTTTTAGCTTTCAATTAGCTAAAACTATTATTGCTTTTTAAAAAAGTTATCATCACTATTGTTTCCTCTTGGGTAAGAATGAAAGTTGACTTCTGACTTGTGAAAAATGGAAGCATTAAAACCAACATCCAAGGTCGTCTTCTGGCCAGTCATGGAGCAAACTGTGAAACAGCCTGCTTTCAAAGAGTGAGGAGTATCTTGGAAAATTTCCCTGAGCATAGAGAAGTCCCACAAAGATATTCATTGTGGCACTGTTTACAATAGGGGGTTGTTCAGAGAGTCAAATAAACTATGCTTGTCAAACTATGAACTACGATGTTCTAATTAGGAAGAACAAGGTAGATCTAAGTCTAATAAAATAAAGTTATAGTCTACTGTTGAAGGACAAAAGCTAAAAAATACTTTCAGTCCAATACCATATATCACAAGACAATTGCCGTATATTTTCTGTGGCTGCATTTATAATAGAAGCATATGAATGTACAGAAAATAGTCTGGGAGGACTTGAATCAAACCAGAAGCAGTACCTGCATCTAGAAAGGTAAGACGAGACCAGGAATGACCCAGGGAGTTCCCCCCTCTTTGGTTCTTAGAGTGGGAAACCAGAGGACGAAGCTGTTGGCCTGAATGCTCCCTGGCCAGCTGTGTGAAGCTGGACGTTGGAGTTGGCTCTGCCCACCCCTGAGGTCGGGCATCCTTAATCCAGGCAGTGTGTGTGCCAGTCTAACAGACCACGGCATTGTAGTGACCGTCGGGGATCAGCATCCTCACGTAGCACCTGCCGTTTGTCAGGTACCCTTCTAAGTGTTTCATGTATGTCGACTCACTGAATCCTCACAACCAACCTATGATATTAACACTATTATTATTTCCACTTTACAGAGGAGGAAATTGAGACACAGAGAAGTTAAGTCATTTATCCATTGTCAGACTGCTAGAAAATGGAAGGACTAGGTCAGAGCTGTACACTTCAGCTGCTGCTCAGACATAGGATTGTAATATGTACTGAAGAGCAGCTTACACGTCCGGGGACGCTTTTGAGAATGAAGTTGTTGTTTAGTCGCTAAGTCATTTCTACCTCTTTACGACCCCTTCGACTATAGTCCGCCAGGCTCCTCTGTCCATGGGAGTTTCCAGGCAAGTATACTGGAGTGGGTTGCCATGTCCTTCTCTAAGGGATCTATCTTCCTGACCCAGGGATTAAACGCACATCTCCTGTTTGGCAGGAGGATTTTTTTTTTTTTTTTAACCACTGAGCCACCAGGGAAGTCCTTTGGAGGATGAAGGGGGCCATCGTTAATACTTACACAGGTCACGAGGCCTGAGCTGAAGCCATCCTGGTCACACCAGGATGTGTGGTCACTACATTGTTTCTCTCCCCTGACAGAATGGCACCTGCCTTTGTAGAGCTGGCTGCTCAGGAGATGGGAGATGAGTAAGTGGCAACAGTAACCCAGTGTGCCATGTGCCAGCATGTGGAGTTCACAGTGGCTGGGAGGAAAACAGCAGCACTGAGAAGGGCCCCTGATTTGGTCTCTGGGAATCAGAGAGGGCTTCCTGGAGGAAGGGACAACTAAGTTGACATTCCTGGATGAGAAGGACTTAGGCAGAGCCAAATGTGTTGTGGTGAGAGCTGACCTTGGAGGGATACCAAGGCTTGGGTCTAGAGAGGACATCTCTGGCCTCGGGCACACCCCTCCCCTCTGGAACCTCAAGTCAAATAAGATAAGGTTTATATCAGGGGTCTGCAAACATTTTCTTAGGGCTCGATAGTAAACATTGTAGGCTTTGTGGACCAAGAGGCAAAATTGAGGCCACTGTGTGAAAACTTACATAACTGTGTCAATGTAATCATTTAAAGTATAAGAATGACTCTTAGCCCTAGAACCCCAAATGGGGCAGCTGATTGAATTTGTCCCTGGGTGGTTATGCCACATTTACTGTTTTGCCCAGGTTTAACTGACATATCTAGTTGTTAGGAAGCTTTGCTGAGTATTACACAGACGATGGTGTAGTGTCAGGTACATGACACGGTTCAAAACCCAGCAGCCCCAAGTTCAAAATCATGTCTGCTGCTCACCAGCCAGGGGGCTCCCACATGCCTTAAAACGTCCCAGAATCTCTGCTTCCTCAACTTGTAAGGTGCAGATAACAGCACTTCCCGGGGCTGCTGGGTGACCCAGTGAGCATCCATTGGTAATGTCCCCTTTCCTCTTGTTCAGCATCCATCACACACTTATTCTGTGCCAGGCACTGCACCAGGCCCTGAGAGGTCAGAGCTATACCTGGCAGCCAGGACACCATTCACAGTTTCTTTAAAATGTGTTTTTGGTGGTCATTTCCGTGCAAAACTTGGGCCCATGGTCAGCACACAAGCCCTTGTTCCACCACCACCCTGGTGGAAGGAGTGAGTGTGATGTAGGATGTGCCTTCTCCTGGATCTCCGGTCAGGATTCTACCTGGGATCGTACTTACTTCAGTAAAATGAAGCCTGAATGTGGCAGAATGGGTGTGAGGTTCTTTGAACTCCTGAGATAAAAAAAAAAAAACCCGAGACATCGCCAAAGCCTTCATCTCTGGCATGAGTCCTATGTGAATGAAGAGTGATTAAAGCCCATTGGTATCTTCCTTTTGCCTCAGAACTTTTTGCAAAAAAAAAAGTTCTCCCTCTGTGCTTAGTCAGAGTGAGTTTCAGTTCTCATCTTTGATGTGGGAATGAGAGCTCCTTGGACCTAAGTCAGATTCCCAGCCCCCACACTGCAGAAGCTGGGAGCTTCCACTTGGCTGAGAGAGTTCCCACCAGACCCTTTGCTGGCCAGAGAAGATTCTGGAAGCTGTTGGTCCATGAATCAGCTCTTGGGATGTTGCAACAGCTAGGGGCCTGGGGAGTTCTTTAGAGATAGATGAATTGCCCTCAAATCCTGGCATTGTCATTTACCAGTAAATTGTGTGACCTTGAACATGTCACAGGACCTCTGTGAACCTCAGCTTTGCCCATCTGTAAAATGGGCATGGCATAGCCCATTTACTTGGTTTGCCATGAGGACCAGTTAGTGACCATTCTTAGCGGTTAATGAGTACTTCCTGTGTGCCAGCTACTGTGCTGAGAGCTCGGCTCTTGAAGATGCTATGAGGTGAAGGTACTGATCATAGAGAGGTTTCATGTCTGTTCCAAGAACTTAGGCTGTTTGGTTCCAGAATCAAACATCCTTAATCATTAGTTGACATTGCCCCATTAAGAGAGAGAAAACTTGAAAACAGAAACAAAGTCCTCAAAAACATGTGTGTGTGTGTGGCAGAGAGAGGTCATGTAGTTCTACTTCACAAGCATTTCTTCAGCAGCCACTCTGCAAAGCCCTGGACCCATAAAGACACTGAGGCACTGATCCTGGCGACAAGGAGGGAGCTCCAGGGATGCATCTATCTTGTTTTGTAACTAGTGATAAGAATGCTTCCTTGTACTCAGTTCTACCCTCCCTGTGCTTTAACTTATTGTTAAATCATTTTGAAAATTCTGCGTCCCCGAGTGTTTGGCCAGAGGTGGGGGAGGCATCCTTGTGCAGAAGCAGCCCTCGTGTGCGCCGTCACACTTCTCCTTTCTTGGCCATGTCCGGTCCTTGCCACATACAGGCGTGACTCGGATGTGAGATGGCTGGGCAGTCGTGTTCTCCAGTGCCGGGGCATTGGGACAGCCTGGAGGAGTGACATTGGTGGAGGTGAATATGTATAGAGGACCTTGTGTAAGTGAATGATGTGACCCCACCCCCACCCCCATTTGGCAGCAGTGCTTGGCTGAGAAGGGAATGCACAGGAAAGGCGTTTATTTTGCCCTCACCAGAGCAGTCATTCCGAGTGTAGAGAATATGGTGTTAGACCCCAGGGGGGCCCCTAGGTATGCTAAATCACCATCTGCACCCCCTTTGCTGTGTGAAGCCCTCAGTTGGTAAGGGGCTTGGTGAACAGTTTGAGCCATCTGCTTCGTTCCCACCCACTCCATTTCTTTTTCTTTCTCCCCCCACTTCCTCCCTCTCCCTTCCCCTCCTCCCCACTCCCCTGCCCACCTCCCCACTTCCTCCCTTCCTTTCTCAACTTGGGAAATTTTTGAAGATAAAGGGAAGCCTGCATGTGCATACTAGGTTGTTAAGTCATGTCTGACTCTTTGTGACCCCCTGGACTGTCTGTCATCCACCAGGCTCCTCTGTCCATGGAATTATCCAGGCAAGAATATTGGAGTGGGTTGCCATTTCATTCTCCAGGGGATCTTCCCAACCCAGGGGTCGAACCAGCATCTCCTACATTGGCAGGGTGATTCTTCATCACTGTGCCCCCTGGGAAGCCCAAAGGGAAACATAGCAAATGATCTATTGATAATAAGTACTCTTTTATTCACCATCCCACATTAACGAACATAACATCTTGGCATCTTTGCTTCCATTCTTTTATAAGTCTGCCATGTAATAGAAATAAATTGTCATCAACGTAGAAATCCCTTTTGAAACTCTTCTTTGTCCCTCTCCTCTCAACCTTGTATTATGAATTTACTACACATCTCAGTCTGTGTTTTTACACTTTAACTTCCACTATGTGTAGTCACATATAATATATAGTTCAGATGTGTGTTCATAAAGATGCCACAATTCATATAGATGCCATCAACCTGAATATGTTACTCTTCAATTCTTCCTGTTCCACTCCACCTTGTGTTTTGAGGGTCAGCCCCATGGATCTCTTGGTTTAATTGCTGTATTGTCTTCCTTCATATGACCATACCACATTTTATGTATCCATCTCTCTATAGATGGACACATAGGGTGCTTCCAACTTCGCATCATTAGAAACAGCGCTGCTTTGAACATTCTGGTGCGTGTCCACCTCCGGATACAAGAGTTTCTCTACAATCTGTGTGTCAAGACACCCACCAGCAGTGGGCGAAGGCTTCTATTTCCCTGTATCCTTCCAGCTACTTGATTTGGCAGATGTTTTGCACTTCTTATGACCTCTCTATTGAAAAAATTGTAAACTAAGGGGAAAATGAGGAGCTGGTACAGAAATGGCATCAGCCCACAAAAAGGAATACCTTGTAAATCTCAAGATTCGGCATCCTTCCACAGGCTGTTAAGAGATCCTGGCTTCATGAGCCTCTTCCCTTTTTCCTGGAACTTTTCAGCCTTTAGCACAACAGCATTGCTTACTGGCCTTAGCCAAGTGAAGGGTGACTCCCTACAGCAATTTCACCAAGCCTTGACTTTCTTCCTCTGGGTCATTTGAAAACCATCTGTCCTTCATCTCCCGTCTGCTATCAGCACTTGGTCCAAGTATCATTACCTGCCTCTCACCAGCTGACCCTCAACCTTACTGGCCTCCTGGCTTCAGTTTCCCCTTCCCCACTTTAAGACTTCCATTCATTTCATATACCAATTTATCCATCCATCATTGACCAAAGCTGTGCTATGTGCATCTGTGTAACTACAGCTGTGGCCCCTGTTACCTGCTGGACTGAATCCACATGCCTTAGTCTGGCCTTCAAGGCATTTCACCATCCCAACTCCAGCCCTTTCCCCCAGCAAGCTCTCTGCCTTCTCCACGCCAGGCATCCAAACTCCTTGCCCTCAGTTCTCCAAACACTCAAAACACTGTCCTCACTCCCTCTGCCAAAGCTCCCAGTCTCTACCTATTTAACACTTCGTAGAAACTGGAAGCTCAGCTCCGTTCCTATCAGAGGGGCTTCTCCCATGCTCCAAGACAGACCTGATCTTTTCCCTCCTGTGTTCCCACAGGCGTTTGCACATTGTTACCCATCTTGGCAGTAGCTGTGCAAACTCTTCAAGAGCGTGACCCATCCTCATTCACCTCTGTAACCTCAGGGCCAGGGGTTGGCATACTGAAGGTGCTTAATTAAAGCTTTTAATGAATATCTCCCAAAGCCTTCATTGCTGAACTTACCAGTTCAGCATAGGCATCACTGCCACCCAACTGTCCATCGTTAAGGAAGTTTTCTGTTGAGTAAGTTAGTGCTGGAGGCATGTCAGAAGATTTGTTTGTTTCATCTTAAGACAATTGATCAGTTCTTAAAGAGTTTAACGTAATGTGTGCCAATGACTATTTTTAATCAGGAAATCTTACCTAAAGCAAGCACTCTCTACTTGAAAACTCTTTTTCAAAGTAATTCAACTGAATGTTATCAAATGTTGTCTTTAATTCAGATTTTGCTAATTTAGATCAAGCCTCTTCCTAGTCCATAGGAATTTGAGAAGGGGCCTTTCTGGCTATCTGGTCAATATTTATTAGGCTGCATTTTAGGAGCTCACTGGTTCCATAATGATGAGCTACATCAGAATCCCCTGGAATACTGGTTAGACTACAGAGTCCCAGGCCTCACCCCAGACCTACTGAACTGAATCTCTGAGTAGGACCTGGAAATCAGTATTTTTAACATTCTGCACGTGATCCCAATACACAGTGAGATGGAGAACCATGGTTCCAGATCTGTGCTTTCCAGTATGGTAACCACTGGTCACATGTGGCCATTGAGCCCTTGAAAAGTAGTCAGTTCAACATGAGATGTGCTGTTAGTGTTAAACACACACTAAACTTCAAAGACTTAGTACCCTCACAAAGGAGAATATATCACTAATATTTGTTAAATATTAAAACAGTAACGTTTTGGATCTTTTGAGATAAGTTATCGATATCACCCATTTCTTTTTACTCTTTTCATGTGGCTGCTAGAACCCTCTAAAGCATCAGTGTGGCCTGCATTGCGTCTCTGTGGGATGGCGATGGTCTGGATTGTCACTGGGAGCATGGTCCTTACCTCCTAGTAAATTTCAGACAGTTGGTGTTCATCACATGTCTGTTAGATCAATGAATGAATGAATGAAGTTGATCAGAAACACGTGGCTTCCTCTTACCTACTGTGGGACCTCAGACAAGCTGTTTAACTTCCCTGGGCCTCCATTTTCTCATCTGTAAAATAAGCAGAGTAACCAGAGCCCCAATTTGCTGCCTTCAGATAGATCTCTTCAGTGATTTAGAGAAGGGATTTTAGTCTTCCACTTCCAGGGACTGCAAAGCATTGCTCACTGGGGGCAGGGAATGATGGCGTCCCCAGCTTACTGAGTGGTAAGGTCAGAGCCTCACTGGAGCCCACTATGATTTCATATTCCATTGCAGCCCTTCCCAGATCCCCTCTGGGTTTCACTTAGAACTGAGAATAGTCTTGCTGCAGTGTCCATCTTTCTTACAGCTGTCCCCACATAACTTTTGGAATTTATTATTCGTTTTTATCCCCTCACACATAATTTATGATTCAGCTCTAGAAATATCAGGTTACACATCACTGTTTTTTTTCCCTTCCTACATTTTCTTTGAAAATTATATATTCATGAGGCTCTGTGGTAGTCAAATGAACAAGTTCCAAAGCCAGATCATCTGGGTTCAAGTTCCACCCCCCCCAACACACATCTTTCTGTTAGAGTTATATGACTTTGGGCAAGTTACCTCAGTGCCTCATTTTCCTCATCTGTAAAGTGGGGGAAAAATGCTAATAATTCATGTAAGATGGAGAGGGTTACATGGGCATAATGTATGCAAAGCAGTTAGCATGGTTCCTGGGACCTGGTAATATATTATTGTATATAATTATATCATAATTCATATATATGTGCTGTGCTGTGCTAAGTTGCTTCAGTCGTGTCCCAACTCTTTGCCACCCTGTGAAACTGTAGCCCACCAGGCTCCTCTGTCCATGGGACTTTTCAGGCAAGAGTACTGGTGTGGTGCCATGCCCTCCTCCAGGGGATCTTCCCAACCCAGGTCTCCCACATTGTGAGCGGATTCTTTACCATCTGAGCCACCAGGGAAGCCCATATATGATTATGGTATTGATTATGTTTTTAAAACGTGTATTCCATACCCACTCCATGCCAGACATTATTGGGATATCACCCAATATTTGAGACAGAGAAATTTTTACCCCCATTACATTAGCTTTTGGGGAAAATGGCATAGCAAAAAGATCATGGGTGTGAGCAGCCATAAGATTCACAAAGGAAAAGTCAGAGGAGCTGGCCAGGCAAAAAATGTAACAACAACAAAAACAATAATGCTAAATGCCTGCCATAGTCTAGTCTGATTACACTTTGGCTACATACACGCTCTCATTTCATCTTTATAACTGTTCCATTTGACATGTGAGAAAGCTGAGTTTCAAAGGCTGAGCCCAAGGTTGACTTCCTACCAAGTGGCTGAGCTGAATCTAAACTCAAGGCTCCACACAAGTCCACTGTTCTCTCTTCCACCTCTCGTTCTCTCCATTCAAGTGATGGGATCATTTCTTCTGATGCATCTGAAAATTTTCTTTTCCTATAATAAGACACTTTCCTCCCCAACATTATTGAAGACCAGGGGAAAACAAATCACTGAGGTTGAAACCAGTAGCCCCCACTTTCTGTGAAGTGTATCCCTCAGGCACATTGTAGATAGGCTGTACTTTTAGTATCAGGGGTCTGGTGATGGTTAAAGCTGGGCTGCCTATGTAGGTGGCGCGCCCTGTCATACACGAAGCTAGGAGAGGCTAAAGATGCAGCATCCAGAAACAGTCCCCATTTTGAGAGACTGGTGAGGTCCCTCCAGGTGAGACTCTAGGAAAAAGTCAGAGATAGAGCCGGAAACCAGACAAGAAGATGGACCCTGGGCTGCTCAAAGTCAGTTAGCGTGTTTGGTTCTGGTCGGACTGGGCAGGGAAGATGGCTCCTACTGTCCACCTGGGGGCTGGGACATGGCAGGGGCACAGGGTGACCCTGGCCACAGACCGTCCTGGGTTTCCCTCCCCCAGTCTTGGGTCCACTGTTTCTCTGAGCCGACCTCTCCTGGGGTTGGGGTCAGGGTGGGCTCAGCAGGCAGTGGCTCCTGATAGCCAGGCTGGACTAGAGCAGGCAGGACTCACCGATCCACGTGCTGTTCCACGCACGTGGCCGTCAAGCTCACCTTGGATTCTGAAAGTCCATCTTTTATTTGTTCAACAAGCAGCCTGAGAAATTCTTCTCTCTTCTGTTTTCAGAGACCCTTGGAGAAAGTTTCTCCACCTTGGGTAAGTCACAATAGCGTCTCCTTCACCTTGCTGTTTACAAGTTGTCTATGGCTCACTTCAAAGACAACCTAATGCCAGCATATTCCAGGCGCTCGGTAGATAATAAATGCTAACAATTAGGGAGTGCTTACTGCGCCACAAATAGCATTTTAGGTCATGCTCTACTATTTCATTGACTCCTCTCAGCCATTCTGTAAGAGTTCACACTACCCCTAGTTTAGAGATAATGGAAATGGCACAGAGAGGTTGAGTTCTTTGCCCAAAGTCCCACAGCCACTGAGGTCAGAAACCCTGGTGGCCCCAAACCTGAGCTCTGAACGTGGCCACGAAGATGCAGACCTCTGTGATGGATGTTGGAGGGCTGAGCCCAGGTAATGCCTCAGGGTCCGTCAGGAAGCTTCGAGAAGGGCTGAGTCAGCCCTTCTTCCCAGGAGATTGAATGACCTCCAGCCTGCTGCAGTGGACCCTCTCTCTCCCCTGCTCCCTCAGCTCCTGCCCAGATCCCTCCTTGCCGCCAGCGGTGTCTGAAAGCACGGTGGTCATGGTGAACTGGTCCCCTGTTATTCATCTTAGCTGTTGTTGGCTCAGGCAGTGCAGTTTAGACATGTTTCCAGGGACAGACAGCGGGTCAGCGAGAGCTGATAATGGATTCCAGCAGATTGGACGCCGTTCAGGTTGGATGTGAGCCTGGCGTTCAAGTCCTCCTCATACACTAGAAGTTGCTGGATGCTGCCCGCAGGGAGGGGCCTGGGCCCCGGGGCGCCTGGGGGTTCAGCAGGCGGGTGGTCAGGACTCTCCGGATCCCTGACCTCCAGGTTCTCCCGGGTCTCCCCTTGTCGTCATGCCCTCCCATGCCTGCTGGCTCTCACAGAGCCGAGACTTCTTGTTTCTGGCTACATTTGCTGCAGCCGTGTCAGCTCATAGTAGGCACACAGTTGGGTATTTGTTGAATGAAGCACCAGCAGTTCTTGTTCAGAGTATTATTTGGCTGACACAGGGGCCCCCTGGACTTCAGTCTTCTCTTCCATCTGCTTCTTGGATGTCTTCATTGGACAATGCACATTTAACATGCCAGAAACTGCAGAAAGCTCTTCAGTGCACATCTCCCACCTCAGCTCATGGCAGCTCCCTCCTTCCAGCTGCTCCGGGCAGACTCCTTAGAGCCCACGTGGACACTTCCCTTTTCATGCCAGTTGTTCAACCCAGTTGTTCAACCCATATGCAGTTCCTCTCAGCTCTGTCTTCAGTATAGTCCAGGACTGCAGCAGCTTCTTCCGCCACCCCACCCCACTGCTGTCTCTTTCCTCCAATCTTGCCTGGACCCTCCTAGCTTCCAGCCTTTTCTACCAAAGAACATTCAACTGCTTCAGCCAGAGCTGTTCTAGAATATAAGTGGGATCCTGTCATTCTTGCACTCACATCTCCACCTCCCTGTGAAGGCCTGGGTCCTCCCCAAAGCCTGGGCTACCTAGCATTTACTACTCCATTGCAGGCTCACTGTGGTTCTTTGAACATGCCAGGCACACGCCAAGCATACACCTGATCGGCCTTGGTCTTGCCTCCCGGATATATTCCTAGTTAGCTTCCTCACTTTCTTCAGGCCTCTGCTGAGGGATCACTTGTGATGCTCTGAGGATTAATGAGTTAACATGGGGAGAGCATTCAGGATATAATGAGTTAACATGGGGAGAGCATTCAGGATAGTGCCTGGCTCGTTAGCTGTGAGTTACTGCTCTATTCTTATAATGGATCCTTAGGGCCTCATTCGTAGCAGACACTCAGGTTGGTCACTGGGCTACACGACCAGGGCCTGGCCCAGTTGGCCTGTCACCAAATGGGAACTCACACGTTTGTTGAACTGCAAATGTAGAGATGAACAGAGTGGAGCAGTGTACACCCCTCCTGGCACAGACTATGAGAACTTAACAGTTTGAGGAAAAGTTGGAAATCCATTGTTTCTGTGTCCTCCAGAGGCAAAATTTTGTGCCTGTTCCCACTGCCCCAACACCCTGGGGAACTACCTTGGCTTGGGTCTTCTCCAGGGCCTCACCCTTACTTCCTGGCTCCAGCTCAAAGACATCAGGAGAGTCTTTGATGTCTCAAAGACTCCCATCAAAGATGAGAAGTGCTGGCAGGGACTGAACCCCTGAGCAGGCTTGTGGGGTGGCCGAGGCTGTGGGGAGAGGGAGCGAGTGATGGGATGGAGACAGCTCTCCCTGCAGAGGTGACCCCTTGTGCTGGGCCTGAGCCCTCTCATCTTGCACACTTCCAGTTCTGGGAATTGTTGCTGGTCAGGTAGGGTTTGAGAGTTGGGACCTTCTGCCTCAACTGTTGCCACTTCTGGCCTTTCTTTTCTTGGCAGCCCCCGCCCCGAAAGCTTTTGCCCTAAAGAGTCCAAAGATCAAGACTGTGGCTCGAGTCCCTTGGTCTCTTTCCAGGGCAGAAAAACCTCGTGAATCTGCTCTCTGTTTAGAGTAGCTTCTAATCTGAAGCAGCTGCTGTCCCCAAGCAAAACCACTCTGTAGGTGTCCCAGAACCCCAGCCCTCAGAGGTCTGCCTTGGTTAATTTGACCTTGGTTGTTTGTCCCTGAGGTACATAGGGAAATGGGAGGTTGTTATGTCCCCTCCCTGGGCCCCCTTGCCCCTTTGGACTGCCCCCAGTGGCATGCAAAACTGCACACCCAGCTTTCTCTGCAGGACACCCAGTAGGGGGTACTCTGTGCATGGTTTCTGCCTGTTCATGTTCCATGTGCCCCAGTGTGTTGGAAAACAAAATGCATGGAAACTGCTTATGAATAAAACTACAACATGAAACTGTCCTCCTACTCAGAGTGGGTGACCTCGTTGTTTGTCATAGAAGCATCTGTGATGCTGTTAGCAACACCCCCTTTTTAGGCAAAATGAAGAGCAGTGCTCTGTGCGCACGGAGCTTGCTCTTGGATGGATCTTGGTTTGGGTCATCTGCTTTATGCAACAATTAATTTTTTAAAAAACTCTATTGAAGTGTAGTCGATTTGCAGTGTTGTTCTGCTGTACAGCAAGGTGATTTGGTTATATGTATATATATTATTTTTCATTATGGTTTATCAAAAGATATTGACTAGAGTTCCCTGTGCTATAGAGTAGGACCTCGGTGTCTGTCCATCCTACAGATGAGAGTTTGCCTCTGTTAATCCCACACTCCCAGTCCTTCCCTCCTCCATCTACTCCCCGCCTTGGCAAGCACACATCTGTTCTCTACATCTGTAAGTCTGTGTTTGTTTCACAGATAGCTTCATCTTTCTAGTATTTCAGACTCCATGTATAAGTGATATCAATATGCTATCTCTGTTTCTGACTTACTACGCTTAGTCTGCAGCATCCCTGCTTTGTGGGTAGAAGCATCAGGCCTTGTGAGTTTGGAGTCAGGGAGACCCAGATTTCAGCCCCACACCCATCACTTCCTCACTGTGTTGGGTTCGCTTCTCTGAGCCTTTATCTTACCCTCTCTAAAATGGGAACCACGGTGCACACCTGGCAGGATTTCTGTGAGCGCTGGAGACCCTGTGGGTACAGAGCCCAGCACCTAGTAGGTGCTCAGGAAATAGGAACGTTATTCATTGACTCTTGCAGCAGCCATGTACTGAGCACCAGCTGGGGAGTGACAGTGACAGAAGCCCCTGTCCTTGTGGAGTTAATGTTCTAGGTGGGGGTTGGATAACCAGATAAAGAGGTCTAATGGGTAGGTCAGGAGGGGGGCTGTGGTTTAACTAGTGTGGGAGGGGAGACTTGCTGAATAGATGATACGTAAGCAAGACCCTACAGCAGAGAGGGAGCTGGCCGCGCAGATGCCCTGGAGAAGCAGTGCCGGCCTTGAGGGGGAGGCTTGCCTACCATCTCTGGTGCTTTTGACCTGAGCTTTCCTGCATGTGGTCTCTGAACCCCATTGCCTGGTCTCTGCCCCTTCATTTCTGAGCCTTATTGACCAGTTGAGTCACCCTCCACAAGATTGACTATGTCTTCCAGGAGTTTGTCCTAATAACAGAATTAATCAGACCAAATGTTATTTTGAAATGTTCCAGGGAAAGAATGAATATGTGCCCATGTAGGGCTGCCAAATTTTGATGTGTAGTGCTTGGGCAACATGTAGCTGAAAGGAGAGAAGGGAGTGAGGCCAGAGAAAGATGGCTAGAATCATGGCCAGTATCTGAGTCAAGTTCATTTATAAACTTTGACAGCAGAGACTGCAGAGAAAATATGGACAGCCTTCTTCCCTGCCTCTTGCCATGGCCAGCTCCTTCTCATTGTTTGGGTCATCTCCTCCAGGAAGTCCTCCCTGACCAACCATTGAATTACCTTCAGAGATCTTGTCACCACATAAAATTATCTTCCGTTCGGTGTTTCGGGGTTTGTGGTTTATTTTTTCCTTTAGAATGAAAGTGCCAGGAGCACAGGAAACTTGTTTCCCAAGAACCTAGACAAGTAGTTGACACATAGTAACTGCTTCATGTTTACTTGGTAAATGGATAGATGAAGTCATTTTATATAGAGCTGGGGGAAGAGTCAATATAGACCAGTGAGTTTCAAACTGCAAGTTATATCCCATTAGTGAGTTGTGACATCAGTTTAGCTGGCATTTGAAAAAATGAAATAGAAAATAATTTAATATCAGAGTACATCACACATGGTAAGGATAAGTATTGTTTTAAGAAAAATATATACATGTACATACATATATGCTGTACATATACCTGCAACGACATACTTTATTTCCCGCTGTGGAGTAGTCAGAGAAGTTTGAAACAGCAGTGAATTCTTATTTTTCTCAGACTTGATCTTCAAAAGGCACGTTCTTCCCTCAGAGACTGTAAACCTAGTCACACAAAGTTTACATTCTGGGACCCCAAAGTAGAACTTTAAGAAAAGATTCCTTTGTTTCATATTAACTGAAAGAAATGAATAACTTTCTGCCGCAGAGGTGATGTAGTCTTCTAGGTCTGCTGACATGCAAGGGCTTGTTTACACACTCGCCGATACACACCCACCATCATACAAGCACACACCACCATATACATGGGCACCCAAACACATCCACTCTCCACACCACCATATACATGGGCACCCAAACACATCCACTCTCCGTACACACACAAACACACACATGTGTACCCACAGACAGGAGCACACAGACACACAGTAATGCAAACATGTATCTATAAATACAAGCACACATGTATACAGTGACACATTGGCAGATACACATGTCTACGCTCATGTGTACACAGAAACAACACACGGTTATGGACAGGCGCATGGGTGCACACACACATATATCCACAGGAACATTCTTACTTCTTCCATTTTGTGCATGTCTCACCCCCTCTACCTTGGAGACTCCCAGGCCATTTTCAGATGGTCACCCAGGAAGGGGCACCAAGGCAGGGGCGCCCGCAGTGCCCAGGCTGCCCCTGACCAGCGTCTGTGGCTGTTTGGTGTGAGAGAGTCCACCGCCTTTGCAGATGGGCAGACTTGCATTTAAACTCCCCTTGACTGGCTGAGTGACCTGGGTCAAGTTACTCCGTCTCATGGAGCCTGATCCCTCACCTGGGAACTGGGGTGTATAACACCTACTTCACAGGGCTCACGAGGCAGTGGGACAGGCTGAGAAAGGGCATGGCCCACTCGCCAGCTGCCCCCGCAGGAGCATCAGGACCCACTGTGCCACTCTCACCAGGTGATGTTGGACCAGCGCCCTGGCCCTCCATGCTTCTCCTGTAACAAGAGGAGCCTCTGGCAGGATCCTGAGAGGAGAACTAAGATCTGCAGGAGGATGTGGGCACAGTGGCTGGTGGTGCCTGTCACACACTGCATATCCCAAGGCTGCAGTTCCCCCCGCCCAGCCCACATGACCCCATGCTGTCCTGTGGGGCCGTTTCTCTCAATTTATGGAATAATGCCAATCTGAATTCTTGAGGAGCTAGCTGGGCTCTGCCTAGAAAACCACCCTCTCTGCCACTGAAAGATCTCCCTTTGAAATGACACCTGTGAGTTCTCGGATGGATCCACTCTCCCTCAGGCTTTAGAAGCAGCTTCACTGAGTTCAGAAGGCTCTGATGTGGGGATCCCGTGTTACCTGCATTGGGGTCCCCTGAGGTCCCCCGGGGGTTCACTGATGCACATCAGTTGCAAAGACTGTGCCAGTTTCACCTTCAGCGAGGTGGTAACAAGAGTTGTGAATGTAGGGAAAGAGAAGGGGTCACCAGAATGGAGTGGGGGTGGCAGTCCTGATCCAAAGACACGGCACATCCGAACAGAGCAGCCGAGATGGGGAGAGGCGGCGTATCCCCCGAGTATTTTCTGTTTCACATTTTGCCTCCAGAACAACGCAGAGCAGCAGATGTCAGTGACAAAGAAACCGAAAAACAAAGAAACGCGTCGAACGTAACTGGAGAGCAGCAGCGTTTGCCTGCCATCTGGCGCTGCCTCCTGGCCATCCTGGGCCTGCATCCATCCACGAGTGGAGAACCTGTGAGCTGCCCACAGACCTGCCATAGGCCCTCCGAGGGCAGGCCTCCCCTCCCCTCTCTGCTTCCCGGCTGTCATCAGCCAGCCACGAATGTTTATCGACCCTCTGATGTGTGTCTGGCTCATGCCAGCTGCCCTTGGGGACAAGAAAGTGGAGGAGACTGACACAGAGGTTTTCATCAGATGGAAGGACTGATGTTACTTGAATCCTGACGGCCCTGCCGCTGGGCATGCTGGGCGATTTGTTTCTCTGCCCGTTCAGGGCAGGGCTGGGGAAGCTGAGTGACTTGGTTCAAACGAAGTGGTTAACTGGGGACATCTCCTTTTGTCCTGACCACTTCTCTTTGAGAGAGGGACTCGAGTGGCCCACCGAAAGAGCCCAGAAAGTTGCAGGCCTGGGGTGTCAGGTCAGCACGTATAGTTCTTTCATTTAGAAGCCAGTCACAGAGAACCACATTCTATATGACTCCATAGGCAAATCCATAGACACAGATCATAGATTAATATTGTTTAGGGATGAGGGGACCAGGGGCTGGGAAGCGATAGCTATGGAGAGCCTGAGAGGAACGGGGAGTTTTTTCAAGTAATGAAAATGTCCTGAAATGAATTGTGATGATGGATGTCCAACTCTGTGACTGTTGAAACCCATTGAACAGGTCGCTTTAAATGGACGAATTGTAAGGCATGTGGATTTTATCTCAAAAAAGCGGGCTTTCGATTTCACATTTATAGTTGAGCCCTCTTCCACACACACTCCCCCCTCCCCGACACTGCCAACCCCCCCACCCCCAATTCAGCAGGCCTCTCTTGCCGCTGGAGCAGATTCTTCCTTGTGCTTTTAGGTGGCAGTGGTGGGGGGGGGAGGGGTGAAGGAGGGGCAGAAAAAGTGGAAAAGATGCAGGAAGGTTCTTGCATGAGTGACTCTCGGCCTTGGCTCCCTCTAGACCCAGCAGGCCCTCCCTTTTGTGGGTTGTTTGGAGACTTCTCAGTCCCCGAGAGGATCTCTTACCTTCCTTTTCCGTAATTAGGCTCTTTTCCTGCTTGTTGCTGCCTCTTCTTTCCTCAGGACTGAGAATTCCATAGTTACCCTGTGGGGGGCCCAGGAATGAGCCTTGAGGGCTCTCCTTGAGCTGATGGGGGTGGGTATCTGGTCCTGAGGAAGCCACATTCAACCCTTCCCTAATGAAGCTGAGCGGGCTGGCTGATCTCCAGTTCAGCACGTGTTCTTACTTGTTGTCAAAGCTGTTGGAAGTCACAGATTTGGGCCTCCAACGCCGGATAGATGTGGCCTCTCACAGGGTGTGCTCGGGGGCACATATATTAAATTTGTCAGTGATTTCAAAGGCCCCCTCCCTCAGTTTAAGACAAAGGGCAACGCCTCCCAGCCTCTCAACTGGAGTGTGTTTGCAGGTGGGATTTTGGCTCTTCAATACCTCTCTCCAGTTCAGTTCAGTTCAATCGCTCAAACGTGTCCAACTCTTTGTGACCCCA
>ML663562.1:28874646-28909767 GCA_007570785.1 Antilocapra americana | reverse complement strand
ACACACACACACACACACACACACACACACACACACACACACACACAATCCTGGCTATAGTCTGGCAGGAATATAGGCTTCCTGCTGTTAATTGGAAGCTCCTGACTGCAGACACAGCATAACAGTCTATTCATAGTCCTTTTTTAATTCCAAGAAATGCTACTGTAGCTAATACCTACACCAGGGCAAATGACTGGTTGGCATATCAGCACTTTTCAAATTATAAGCACCCCCTTTTAGCTGGGACTCCGCGTTTCTTTAAGTGTTCTTCAGAATGAAGAGTTACTGAGTGGCCAGCAGGCCTGGGGAGGTGGCACAGAAGATGAGCTGCCCAGAGAAGTGGCCCACGATGCTCAGGGAGGTGGGTGACCAAGTGACCCATGGGATCCACTCCCTTCAGAAGCTGCAGGAACCAGGGGGCCCAAGCCACTTCCTACACAGCAGTCCTGGTCACAGCTTTCTTTGCCGGGCACCCGTTTCTGGAGGAAAAGTGCAAATACTTTAGGAATTGATCCCTGCCCCATAGCCTCTCAAAAGTAGTCCCTCTCTCCAGACCTTCTCTGCCTTCCAGGCTCTTCTATACTTTGGGGTCTGAAGCTGTTGTGGTTTTTTTTTATAAACACGTTGCTTTTCGTAAGTTGAATGAGTGGACTTTATTGGTTTTGTAAATGGGCTGGAGGCATCTGGAGCCCCAGGAAACATGCTTCACCCTGAAACACATCTCCAGAGCAGGCAGATGGTGCCCAGAGTATTGTACCAGCTCTCATTTCTTGAGGACATAGTGTGTGCCAAACATTTTACCCATACAGTCTGTTTCTCTCCTATGTGGTAGATAACCTGACTCTCCCTTTTTCATGGCCAAGAAAGATGGAACCGAGGAAGGGGCGATAAACTCATTCACAGCTTCAGGATCATGAGAGGCAGGGCCAGGATTGATGCTGTCAGACTAGGACAAGCACGTGACCTGAGTTTCTGAGGACTTGGGCAGTCATCACTGCCCTGTTTTTGAGATGTTTGTCTTTGGTTCTCTGCCCATCCCCCCCTGAGGGCTGTGACTCAGCCTCCCCATCCAGACTCTGGTCCTGCAGGCCTCTTAGCAGACATGCCTGCCCTTTATGTCCACCCATTCAGCAAGATGCGGGGACCCCAGGACTGGGCTGCAGCCACTCTCACCCCATTAGCTGGGTGAGTCTGCCCTTGGTCTTCCCAGGACCCATTTCCCCTGAAGATGAATTGTTGCAGCTACTAATTTTGAACAGTAAGAAACACCAAGGTCAGTGCCAAGACTGAACAAAGCCAACAGATGCTTGGCCTGTGAGGGAGGAGAACACTGCGAGCTCTCCTTTGCCTTCCTTTTGATTTGCTATTCAATTAAGAAAGAAAAAACATTGGAGAGGATCAGTGAGTAGAAATCTAATTGGAAAAAAAACAGAACCAGTTCACACAAACAGGAAGTGGGGTGTGCTGTGAGCTGGTCGGTTGCTGCTTCATGGCTTTTTAAAACGACAGTGCATGTTCTAGACCCAATGTGCATCTCCTCTTGCCTGGGTTCTTAGGCTTAGCTTCCCAGGGGTCAGAAGAACAGGGCTGAGCATAAAGGATGTGGAGATAACATCTGCCTTCTTTGCTTTACTGACCTCTTTCATATCATGTCTTCCTTGGGAAATGTTTGCTTGCAAAGGATAAAAATCCACCCGGAGATGCTAAAACAAAAGGGAAATTTATTAGAGCAGCCAATTCTGGGGCAAGAAAGGCATTTAGGTTTGTGCTTGGCCCCTACCCCATCAGCATCATGGGATCAAGGATTCAGTTGTGACTCTCCAGCACTCTCTGGCCCTTGAGTCTCTGCCACTGATGATTTCTTCTGGTCTCTCTCCCCCACCTCCCCTCCTCTTTTCTTCCCTCCTTCCCTCCCTCTCTCCGTGTCTCATATACAGAACATGTAGCCACCTTGAAACAATACCTTCAGCCTAGAGTCTTCATTTCTATATGGTCTACTGCCCACCACCAGCTCATTCTGCCTCTCAGATCTTCAGTGCCACATTCATGGGAATGAGCATAGGATTGGTTTAGTCCCTCGCTCCGTTTCTGTAAAGGTAGTGACACTAATAGTACCCTTGTCTAGGATTTCTGTGAAGACTGAAATCAGTTAGTGTTGCTTAACTCAAAACTGTCCTTTTTATTGTTCACTGGTCCTTGGCAAAGAGTCGTGTGATCAGATGTTTTCCAGACTACCTCAAAGAGAAAGCAACGGGCATAGAGAAAGCTTTTTTTTTTTCCTCTTGAAGAACTAATATGAGTACTTGATAAGTAAGATCTTTATAAGATATTTTGTAATGTTCAAAGTATTGCCACACACACATTTCATTTGATTCCCCTGATACCCTGTAGTATTAAGACTGTTCAATAGGGTTCGAAACTGAGAGGTTAATTATTGCCTGTGGGTACGTGGTCTGCAAGTGATGGAGCCTAAATTCACATCTGATCTCAAGTCTAAATCAGAAGTGAAAGGTTTCATAATCTATTGTTTCCCCTTGTACCTTGGCTACTTTTCAACTTCATCAGAGGTGGAAGGTTTCATAATCTATTGTTTCCCATTATACCTTGGTCGCTAGGAAGCTCAAGCTAAGTATGATGCCCACATTCAGCACTCTCCTAACGGTGGTTATTAGTATGTTTCTTATATCTTGTGGATGGAGAAGCCTGGTAGGCTATAGTCCATGGGGTCGCAAAGAGTCGGACACAACTGAGCAACTTCACTTCACTTATATCATCATTAAATGCAGTAATTAGATATGGTAGATTTACTTTTGCATACGTGCCTCTGTTCCAAGTAGGTGAATCATGCCCTCCCAATGCATTCAGAAGTGATGAAGATGAGTTTGGCTTGTAGAACACAGTGGTTTCTGTTTGTAGGACAAGGCAGGCTCTGGTGGATGCAACCTGGACTGTTTGCTTTTCTGCAACCTGGGTCTCCTTTCCAGACTCCATGTCAGGGGTCTCTCCCCATCTCTTTCCAAAGAGAAGAGGTTCCCTCCTTCCTCCCTAGGCTCTCTCTGCTTCCCTCTGATAGCCTGTGGAGAGGGAGGAGGCTTTTCTCAAAGACCCTGGCAGTGACACATTATCAAAGAAAAGTTAGCTGAGACCTTTCTGAGGCTGAAATGGGGGGACGGCATCTTTCCAGAACTCTTATTCAGGCTCAACCCTTTGAAGGTTTTAAACTTGCCACCAACAAACTGAAGCGTATTACGGGAAGGGCTGATATGTATCTGGGTGGAGTCTGATGATTTTCTTGGTTTTCGTTCCCCAGTTCTCAGCAGGGGTGTTGCTCGGGGTACCCAGTCAGCCATCTCACATAAGATTCTAGATTCTTCCAGAGTTCCCCTTTCCTTAGACAAGAGGCAGACATGCCTGGCCTGAGTCCTGACTCCAGCCCTCTGCATGGCGCCCCCTCTGTTTGCTGATCTGTGACCCAACGGTCGTGTCACCTCCCTCAGGAACTGTGATTAACAGCCAGCAGTCCTAATAACGCTGACAACAAGGGCAGTGACACTTGGAGAAGACTCTTCTTGGGATGTGAGAATACAGGCTAGTGCTTCTTGACCGCTTACCGTAGCATCTGGTGTGTTTTATTTAACTCACAAATGTCTCACAACAGCAGATGAGAAAGCAGAGAGGTTAACAATTTGCCCAGAGTCACACAGCAAGTACGTGGCAGAAGCAGGACCCAAAGATGAGTGGAAGGCGCTAGCGCAGGCCATGGCGTGCGGCAGGTCCCTCTGCCCTTCCCCAGGGACCTTGCGGCCAGTAGCCTGTCTTCTTTGTGGGCTAACGCTTGTTGGCAGGGTGGCCAGTGCCCCTACTCCTTGTTCCTCTTTCTCTGACCCTCTTCCACTCGTTGCTCTTTTTTTTTTTTTCCCTTCAGTACAAACCCAGCCTTGACCTCCACAGACTGCGTGAGGGGCTGGTTTTGCATTAGACGTGAGCTGGTGATCACCTCCTCTCTCCAGGGGGCTGGTCTTTCTGAGGGAGCCCTTTTACAGTTGGGTGAGACACAAACGCTCTGTTTATAAAACCCAAAGTTGTTAGCAGAGGAAATGCTCATCCTCCCCACCAGACAAGGTGGCGGTCAGACCCTTTGAGACTGGGGGCAGTTTCCACCTTAGAGCACCTGCTCAGGCCCCAGTCTCCCTCCCCAGAGGGACGGGGACACCCCCACTGGCTCAGCAGGTGGCCTGAGGGCATCTGACCAGAGAAAGCAAAGGCACTTGTCTGGCTCTTGCTTTCCATTTCCTTTAGTTTTGCCAGATCAGTCATGTTTGTAATCTAGATGAATCCTATCCCCCAAGCCCCACTGACAGACTTCCGACACACTCATCCAGTGGGGCTGTCTCCTGAGTGCTGCCTCAGTACCCCACCTTATGGAAAGCAACCGCCCCTCCTGAGTGCCTGCCTGCCTATACCAGGCACTGCTGCATGGTTGACCAAGCCTCATCCCCAACATGGGAACCAATCCGTCAGCGGACGGTGCAGCTGTGACCTCCCCGCTGAGGGGCCTGTGAGTCCCTGCTGGGACTCTGTCTGTGAGCCCCGCTGATGCCAAGAGGCTCGCTCAGCCTGTGGCCTGCAGCCAAGTGGGAATTGACTCTTCTCCCTCCCCCGATGTTCACCCTCGTTAAATCACTCCCTGTTTTAGTGGTATTGTTAGAGGCAAAATAAAGCCACCTTGGAGGGCTCCATATATCTGCCTTTGGCTTATTGCTGGGATCTCTGGTAAGGAGAGAAGTGCCCCCAGGAGGTGGTGAATCCTATACAATTGTGGGGGGTCCAAATTAGGCTCTGGGGAGAGGGCTGTCTTCTCTGACCCCCCCCCCACCAGTGTCCCCAGCTACAGTGACCTCAGCCAGCCCTCCTTGGAAAGAGGCTCCCTCCTGTCCCATTAGAGCCCAGAACACTTGAGTGAGTGTATCTGAGTGGTTTTCTGTATCTCTTTCCAGAGAGAAAATGTTGTATGAAGTGAACTCTGTTCAGCCTTAGAAAGAAAGGAAATTCTACATGCTCCACACTACAATGTGGATGAACCTTAGTGTGCGATGTGCAATAAGCAGATGCAAATACTGCATGATTCCACCATATGCTGGACCTGGAGGGGTCAGATGCGTACAGACAGATGGCAGCGTGGTGGTTGCCGGGGCTGGAGGAGGGGATGAGGAGTTAAGTGTTTAATGGGGACAGAGTTTCATTTCGAGTTGAACAATGTCTGGAAATGGGTGGTGGGGATGTAACTGTCCCTAATGCCACTGACCTGTACACTTAAAAATGGTTAAAATGATCAATTTTGTGTATATAGCACCATAATTTTAAAAAACCCAGGTGGTTTTCCACCTGTCACTTCCCAGGGAACTTGTGCCATGTGGAGGCGTTTGTTCTGCAAAGTGAGGGGTTTAGGAGCCGATGAAGGACCTCCTCGGGCCTCCTTCCTGCAGCTTCAAGGCCTTGTGTCAATTTCCTAGGCTGGTCTTTGCTCAGAACCATCACTGGAGAGCTTGCCCGGTCGATCTCTCCTCCAGTGGAGCTGAGTTTACAGAGCCTTAGAGTGAGCAGCTGTGGTCAGTTCTGTCATATTCACAGATTTCTGGAGACCCAGAGAAGCTTGCCTGAATCAACACAGCATGTTAGGGAAGAGCTGACAATGAAATCCAGAATGCCCAGTTAGTACTGAATTTCATAAACAATGAATAATGTCTTAGTATAAGTATGTCCCATGCAGTATTGAGGGCACACACTAACTATCTGAAATTCCAGCTTCACTAACTCTATGTATTTTCTTTGCTAAATCTGACAAACTGAACTGAGAGGCAACCCAGATCTCATTCTCCCCAAGTCAGAGTTTCATGGCTGGCAGCTGGGGGTATGCAGAGGGGGAGGGCATGGGGAACATAGGCTTGTGTCAGACCTCCCTGATAACCTGTGTGACCTTGGGCAAGATACTCAGCTCTTGAGCCTCAGTTCCATGTCTTAAAATGTGTGTAATAACAGCAGCCTCCTTATGAAGTGGTAAAGGATTAAATGATCATACCTGTGAAGCCCTTAGCACAGTCAGCATTCAATTAATGGTAACGCTTCAGTTATTCTTGATATTTTCCTTCCTTGGTGAGTGAAAGATAACCATTTACTCGATGAGCATTCGTCTGTGGAACCCAAACTGAAAAACGCTGGTGTGAAGATCCGGCTCCTGTCCCAGCCTTGCTGTCATACACTCTGTGACTTTGGGCAAATCAGTGAACCTTTCTAGGTCTCAGTTTCCTCAGCTCTAGATTGGATTAGATAGTTCTAAGGTGGATTTCAAATTTAGCAGTGTAAATTATACCTCAGCAAAGCTGTTAATAATCTTCTAAAATTCCAAAGTGGTCCTTCTTGTGTCTGCACAAGGCACACATCGGGTTTTCTCACATAATGCTTGAAGCCAGGTGCAGTAGGGGGGCTCTTTTCCCTATATGGCTAATGAGTCTCAGGACTCAGAAAAGCTGAGTGATTTGCTCAGGGTCACACAGCTATTATGTGACAGAGCCTGGCTTCCAACCTTGGCCTCATCATACTCCCATTCTTACCCTCCTGATCCCTTGCCCTCAGGGATCAACTTCTTTGGAGGTGGTGGAGAGCAGGCAGGGTCCCAGAGCTACAGTTTCAGGTCATGTCTCCCTGGATGGATTATTCTTGGGCAGGGTCGCCACTCACCAGACTGCAGCAGATTTGGTTGGGTAAGTCTGTATGGTGCCCATGGGACCATAGAACTGGTGTACGGATTATCTTCCCTATTGCTTTGCTGCTGCCTTCTTGAATAATTAGAATGGAACTGGATAACAGAGATCTCTTAGCCTTTAAGTCACTGATGCCTTTTTTATCTATCCCTTAAGCCAGTGAAGTAGGATTGGCAAGAACAGTGCATACGATAAAGGCATTGCTCAGCGAGGCCTCTGTCAACCAGAGGACAGGACAGAAAACAAATATGCCCCTTTCCTGCATGGCATTGCAAGTAATTGCATACTTCATAAGGGGTTCTTAGTGTCTCATCTAGCAAAATATGTAACCAGACACTGTTTAATCCTTTGCTTTAGGTCCAGCTGCAAAGTTCAAAGGAGTTTTTTTCCTTTTCATTATCTAGACAGACCATTCAGAAATTGAGTTTTGGGTGGTCTCTGCTGACCCACAAAGACCATACTGTACATCCCTTTGGGTGCAGAGTCCAAGGTTAAAGTAGACACAGGATCTGCCCCTCTGAGTGTTCTAAGAGAAAACCAGGGCAGCTGGATTAAAATGGAAACCTGAGGGGCTTTTAATTAAAAGTCTGTGGTATAGACCAGAGGCCAGGGCAGTACCTGCTATGAAACTAAAAATGAACCCTTTCCACAAAGCAAAAGGGAGAATCCCAGAGATGATGGGCCACTAGGGGCTGGAAAACAAAGAGAGACCACACTCTTTAGCCTTCTCCACGTGCCACACCCTGCCCTCCAGACAAAGGAGTTCAGCCGTCCTGCTGCAGGGGTTTTTCTGGAAAGGGCAGTCCAGGTATACTGGTGTCATAGGCTAGGACGTGTGGGGTATGCTAGGATTTGAGAGGCCTTAAAGTTTGCTGTAAACCTGCCATAGGGCTGAGACATTAGAGTGTAATTTCTCAAGATGTTTCCAGATACATGTGTTTTAACTGGATTTAGATATGTATGATCTGAATCCACTGCCTAATGAACCCCTGAGCCAGGTTTAAGATTTCTGAAGATATCTTAGCCTTAGATATCTGAGCCTTGAAGTAAGCAGCTGCTGTGAGTCCTGTCATTTTTCATAGATTTCTGGAGACCCAGAGAAGAACCAGGTCTAGCAAAACAGAGGGCCCTGAAAGACTAGGATATGGGGGCAGATAAATTTGGATAATGGATTAAGGAAGATATTAGGGACAAGTATGTAACATGTCAAATAGTGTAATTAGGAAGGATGGTTTTGTCCACTTGGCAGTTTTGCTGGTTCACCAAGCTGCCTTAGGTCACCAGTGTTATTTAAAACTGGTAGATCTCTAGGGATCTAGAAGGAAACAGGTATTTATTTAGCCTCCCCCGAAGGGATGATGGAGTCATGGCAATGACAAATTACATTATTAGAACCTTCTAGAAGGGGTGGTACCTACTCTCTGACTATCACTGGGGGTTCCTAAGATCTTGATGGATGAAATTTTGTGTTATACCCCTCAGGGTCTGACATTCCAGACCCTTTAAGGTCAATCTTGTTCCTGGCTCATCCCATTCAACCTTTTGAGGAGCAATAGATGGGTTAATATAGCTGGGAGCTGACATCAAGGCTGGGGAAGTGGTCTTTCTGCCCAGGTGACTGAAATTTGTTCCTCCAAGCCCAATAATGCAGGGCTAAGGAGCCCACAAGAGGGTCAATGGGAGTGTGTGGGGCCCAGAACTTCCGGGCTCTCAGGAAACCAGTTGCCCACACCTTGGCGTGGTGTCTTGGATGGTCGTGGAGTGGAGGTGATGAAACTGGACCAGTCAGCCCACATCTCAACATGCTGCTGATGTTCCTCGATACTGGTTTTTCTTTTTTTCAAATTTTTATTTATTTATGTTTGGCTGTGCCGGGTCTTCATTGCTGCATGGACTCTTCTCTAGTTGCAGAGAGTGGGGCAGTGTGTAGGCTTCTCATGGTGGTGGCTTCTCTGGTTGTGGAGCCCGGGCTCTAGGGTGCTCAGGCTTCAGTAGTTGTAGTGAGTGGTTGCAGTTCCCAGGCTCTAGAGCACAGGCTTAGTAGTTGTGGCACATGGGTTTAGTTGCTCCTCGGCATGTGGAACAGGGATCAAATCTGTGTCTCCTGCATCAGCAGGCAGAATTGTTACCACTGAGCAACCAGGGAAACCCCTCAGTGCTTGTTGAATGAGGGAAGAAGTCAATGTGCTTTCATAATCATGTTTAGACAGAAATCTACACTCAGGACCCAAGGAGGAAATCTTTTGTCCTCCAGTCTTCTTCATTCAGTCTCATTTAGTAGGCATTTATTGAGCATCTATTATGTGCCAGGCAGGGTTATAGGTGTAGCAGTGAACATGCAAACAAGCTTTTGGACCACACAGAGCTTGTGGAGGATGAGCAGATTGGCACAGAATCATGAGAAGTGCTGGGATGGAGGAGCAGCACAGGGGGGCCTAACCAGCTCAGGAAAGCTGTCCCAGGAAGCAACATCTTAGCCTCTGCCTGACAGGTGAGTTAGGGGTAGGCAGGCAAAGAGGGGAGAGAGGAGTAGATCCAGGCAGAAAGCCGAGCCTTCTGGCAGGTGTTGGGGTGAAATCTAGTATTAAAAGAGCTGATGGCATAGCATGCTTTTAGAAAACCACGACAACAATAATAATGGCTGCAGTTTCTCACTGCTCTCTGTCAAGAGCATCTCCACCACCCTTTCACGGGCTGTGGGTTTAATTGGTCCGGTGTTTCCTTTAGAAACAGAGATTGTCATCAGTCATTGTTCTGAAGGAGGTCTTCACAGGAACTCATTTGCAAGTCTCTTCAGACTTGGCCTTAAAACTTTCCCAGAGCTGTGAGGACGTGTCTGTCAAAGCCCCTGAGGAACTGTGCTGGATTTCAGACTGAACGATAAGAGGAAGTCAGATGTGCCTGCAGTCAGCAGACACGCCAGCTCATAGCACTTCTCAGGCTCTGCTCAGAATCTGGAATAATCAAACGGTCTTCAGCTCCAAACTCCTTAAAAAAAAAAAAAAGAAGAAGAAAAAAAGAAAAGGAAGAGTCCTGAGGTTAGTTTGCATCAGCTCTGAGTTTGTTGTCTTTTAGAAGCAAGAAATTGGAGTAGGAATCTCAGACACAAGCCACTCATCCCTCCGAGGTTAGCGTGGTTTCAGCGGCCCTGGAAAAAAACTGGTCCTTCATAGTGCTCTGCGTTTTGCAGTGTCTCTGTGGAAAGTGCTAGCTACAGTGCTATTGTCGCCCTGGTTCAGGGCAACACTGGTGGTGGTGATTTAGTCACTAAGTCCCGTCTGACTCTTTGCAACCCCATGGACTATATAGCTCATCAGGCTCCTCTCTCCATGGGATTTTCCAGGTGAAATACTGGTTTGGGTTACCATTTCCTTCTCCAAGCAATCATTCCAACCAGGGACTGAACCTGCATCTTCTGCTTGGCAGGCAGATTCTTCACCACTGAGCCACTCTCAACTCTACATTAGAGACCCCTGAAGTCCTGTCCCCAATGACTTGAACATCCAGAGGTCCCATCCATGCCCAGGAAAGCTTGCTCCCCTCTCTCTCCTCCTGGGGAGGAGGGTGGCGATCACTTTTACACTTGCTGGAGGGGATGAGGAAGAGGATGAAGGGATGGTGGCCATTAAGGAAGGCAGTGGACAGAAAAGGACAAGGTAGACAGCCAGCATCTTTCTCCTTCCTCAAGGTCCAGTTAAAGCAGTACTATCCTTGCTTTTGGGTAACTGTTGGAAGAGAACATGTGGCTTAAAAAACAGTGGAATCACAATTAAAACATAAGAATAAAGCTGGAAAAATACACCAAACATGAATAATTATCATCTATCTCTGATAAATGGAAGTTTGGAGGATTTTTGTTTTCCTCTTATTGTTGACCTCTAATTCTTACTTTTAGTTTTTAGAATTGTTTTAAATATTATAGCAAGAAAGAAAAAAAGACTAAAACAGAGTCATAGAGGCCAGGATAAGGTGGCAGAGGCACCAGACACATGGCTGAAATGACGACCAGACCAAGGCAGTCTAAACTTTCCTCCTTTTCAACTTGCTGTCACCTTGAGCTAATGACTCTTTGAGCTTCAGCTTCCTCTTCTGTGCAGTCATGCTTGTGACTTCTGTCTGGACCATCTTATCAGTTGTTGTGATGCTCAAGGGTTAGTCGGGGGACCTGGTAAATTATGAGAGATTGTATATATGAAAAGGATCATTTTGACCCAGTAATGTACTGGGGATTTAGTGTTTCTTCAGCGATTTCCTGGAATCATTTGTTAAGAATGCAGATTCCTGGGCACAGAGTGGATCTCTGGCACAGACTGAATCTCTGGGAGAATGACCCTGGCGTGTACATTTTAACAATCACATACATGCCCCTTTCGCCTGCCCTGTGGATTCTTGTGTTCATTAAAGTTTGAGATTCTAAGGAATTCTGGCCTTTTAAAGGAAACAGCGTCGTGGCAGGATCATGAGACATGGAGCTGCAAAACCATACGGTCTGCACAATAAGATAACACGTGCATTTGTGTGTCCAGAGGATGCTCATAAAGCTGGGGAAGGGAAATCTACAAAGGGTAGATCGGATGTAGAAAGACTAAGAGGACAGGCATCTGGCTGAGGGGTTCCTGGAGGGGCAGGGGCCCAGAGGTGGGGGGATGTCCTCCCCTCTCCTGGCCTTCCTCTCTGGCTATGTGTGTCAGGCTGCTGGGGTGATTCTTCACTCTCTGGTCCCTGATTTCCACCTCCCCCCATGGCTGGGTGCTCTAGGTAGCATTAGGCTGGCAGTACAAAGTGGCACCTGGTTCCCTAACCTGCTGGGCTGGCTGTTGTCAGATGACAGCAGAGCCGCTCCAGAAACAGAGGCAGCCCCAGGGCCTGCCTTGTGGGCCTTGGACGCACTGGTCTGCTCTGAAAGCTCGTCTGCTTCCCCACTTTCTTCACTTCTTCATTTGAGAGGCAGCGTGGCACCATGGGCAGCGCACTCAGGAGCCTGGCTGGGTTGGGATCCTGACTCTGGCACTCACTTGCTCACTTTGTGACCTGAGACCAGCTCCTTAACCTCTCTGTCCATGTGGCCTCTTGTCACAGAGGGTTTTCACTGAGATAGCCCCACAAAAGCCTTGTCACAGGGCTTGGCACCTAGGGAGGGCTCCGTGACTGTTGTTGTTCAGTCACTCAGTCGTGTCCAACTCTTTGCGACCCCGTGGACTGCAGCATGCCAGGCTTCACTGTCTTTCACTGTCTCCCAGAGTTTGCTCAAACTCATGTCCATCGAGTTGGTGCCATCCAACCGTTCAGCCTGTTAACAGTTCAGCTAACAGTTCAGCTATTCCTCCAATAACCATTTATGGAATAGCTACCACACTAGGTATGGAGGAGAGGCTAGAAACATGACATGATTGAGCACATGCACACACTAGAAGCATGGAGAGCTTGTGGTCTGGGGCCTGAACAGGTGTGAAACAACTTCTTGTGACATGGTGTGATGTAGTGTGCCAGGACACAGGTGGCACAAAGCGTGGAGCAGCTACCTCATCACTAGGTCCAGAGGAGGAGACCCTTGGGTTGGGCCTTGAAACAGGTCTGGGCAGAATGGTGTGTGTTGAAGGGGGCATGTATCCCAAGCAGAGGGAAGAGCTGTGAAAAACCCATCTAGGGTGTGGCACCCTCACTTGTTGTCTGCTCTGCTTGCAAAGAAATGGGATAGGAGGGCCTCTTTTGGCGGGGAGGCTGCACTGGATTTTAGTTGCAGCATGCAGGATCTTTGTTGCATTATGCAGATCTGTTGTGACACACAGGCTCCAGAGTGTGAGGGCTCAGTAGTTGAGGTGCTTGGGTTTAGTTGCTCCAAGGCTTGTGGGGTTTTAGTGCTCCGACCAGGGATCGAACTAGTGTCTCCTGCATAGCAAGGTGGATTCTTAACCACTGGACCACCAGAGAAGTCCCAGGACAGGAGAGCCTCTTGATCGCTTGTTTTCTGTCTCACTGGAGGCCACCTTGGAGCAGATGGAGGGTGGACTGGAAGGACTCTCCTGGCTCCAGGGTTACAGCTGCCAGCAAAGTCCCGCCTGCAGGCACCCTGTCCCAGGTGTGGGATGGTCAGCCTTGCAGAAGTACCTTGGCAGCCCCAGTGTCAATGCCGGTACAGGGTTGAGCATCTCTCTGACCCACAGCAGCTGTTCAGCATCCTTCTGTGTATGGCCCTCTGCTCTCCACTTACAAGCTGTCTTCCTGGGGCCAGTCTTTGCTGCCTCTCTCCCCGACCCCTTCATCCTGTTTGGACTGTGACTCTGACTGTCTCCTCCAGCATTCCAAGCCAAAGGGCACAAACTAACCAGAACCTTCTGTGGAGGGTTGGTTTGCTGCTTGCACGGGCTTTGGAGAAGTGGTGGGCAGACATACCCATCACCCAGACTTGGCCAACTTCTGCCTGGAAGACAAGTACAACCCAAACACTTACTCCCCCCGCCAGCAAACCAAACAGGAAGTTCAATCTAAAAGCAAACCAAAGCCAAAAGGAATGTGCCAGAGAGATTTCATTATTTCCCAGGGTGTGTGGGCCAGTGGCGGCGCTCTTACACTCCAACTTTAGAGGGGGGAGCCCTGCTTGGGTTGGAAGTGTCGAAAAGACAGACCTTAAAGAGAGGCTTTTCCAAGTTTTGTTTGGGGGGAATCTGGTACCTCCTGTCCAGTACATGGGGGTTCAAACTATCACTGAGAAGGCCGATTTTATTATGGGTACCCCCTGCACCCCCTCCCTACCAGCCCTGATACTCAGGCCAGAACTAGACTCTGTCAGTGTTCTCGTCTGTCAATCAGAGATGAGCTTACCCACCTCTCAGGGTTGAAGAAAGGACAGGGGAAATACACCAGGTTTCTAGCCCTAAGAAAAGGTTTCCAAATATTGGTTCACTCCCTACCCTTTCCCAGGGTGATGTCTCGGCCCAGTGTAATGATTCCAGAATGTGGTTATGAATGAAACAGTGGCTTTCCCCCATGGAGTGTTCATTCACCAAATAGTTTAGAGTGAAGCCTGCCCATGGAGGGTTCAGTTGCGGAGACGGCTGTGGAGCCTGCCCCTGGGGTCTGGCAGCTGGGCCATGACTCCAGCCTTTGCTGGACTGTTTGGTGATGGCAGATCTGTCCCTATTTGACTCTGGCCTAGGGCAGGAGAAAATAGAGCCAGCTCCCTGGCTCTGCTCCGTTCCTCTAAGGAGATAACGGAACCGTCGGTGGCCAGAAGTTCTGTTCTGGCGGCACCTCCTGTATCAGGGGTCAGGGAATGTTGGGTCATGTCCATGCTATGTAAGGCCTCCCGGGGTCAGTGACTTCCTGGCATAATCCAGGCTGTGTTCATAACATGCTCTGTAGTGGCCCACATGCTGGAAGCCAGCAGGGCTTTTCCTGCACACTTGCAAACTGTGGAAAGATGAAAATGATGATACCTGTTACGTTAAGGACCTTCCAGCCCTGGACTGGGTCCCGGCAGGAAATCTAGACTATGGCATGCTTTCACAGCTGTTTTAACCCCAGGGGCATCTGTATGTGGCCTGATAACCAAATCACTGGACTTCTGCTTACTTTTAAAAAATTCACCTTTCTCATTTGAAATCAACCTTCTTCCTCCCATCTCTTTTTCCTTCTCTAAACCCACCCTCCAAGGGGCCAGGGATGGGAGAGACGCCAGGATAGGGGCTGGGCAAGACTATCTGTCACCCATGTTACTAGATAATAAAACGCCTCTTGCTGTTTCACCAGCTGAAATCACCTGGTCCCACTGTCCCTCAAGTCAAAGCTTTGGGATCAATCCTGACCCCTTCGTTATCAGTGTCGCAGTGTCCCTGGGGCATTTGCTGGAGCTGGGCAGTTGACGTCATCTATCAATAAATACCCTCTGTCTCTAGTGTCTCTTTGGCTTCCTCCATCCCCATTTGCTAATCACAAGACCAGATGGCAAAACAAATGGTGATTTATTTTGCAGGGACATGAAGAATTGGAAGCTAATTTTCTTTCTAGAATTAAGTATTTATTAAGCATCTTTAAAGCCCTTATTTCCGGATGCATTATCCATAGAAAAGGTATTAGCCCTGTACTCTGAACTTGACATGTACCGTCTTGTTTTAATCCTGTGTACTCTTGTGTGGCAGGTGTCACCAGCCCCATGAGAGGTGGGGAAACTGAGGCCCAGACCAGTTAAGTGACCTGTCCCAGGTCACATGACTGGGATTTCCCCCACCCCCTGCCAACCTGCCCCTCAACTCTAAAGTGTGTGCCCCTTCCACAGTGCAGTGCTGCCCTCAGGCTCTTTAACTAGGTGATGTAGGTGAGAAGTATCTTGCACATAAGTATAGAGGGCACAAGGCCAGACTTTGATTTTCACTTGATGTAAGCTGTCCAGATCACACAGGGAAACAATCTCCAAATCGATTCAAGATTGCCGAGTAGAACAAGAGAAAAGGGGATGTCTATAAGGCCTTTGTGGGAGGGAGTAACACGGACTGTGGATGTCAAGAAAGGGCCTTGCTTGCTGTGGAGGCACCTTTGAATTCAAAAGGTGCCCTTCCTGCACCCCGAGCCTGCCCACCTAGCAGGATTGAGCCCGCGCCTGGGTCACTTGGCAGTAACAGCAGCTAACGCTTTAGCACGTGCTGGGTTTCAGGCATTCTTCTGAGCGCTTTACCTATTCTGTGAGGTTAGTTCGACCGACTCCTATTCCCACATAACGGTGAGGAAATTAGGCTTAGAGAGGTAAAGTAACTTGCCCATGGTCACACAGCTAGCCAAGTGACAGAGTTGTGACTCAAACCCTGAGAGACTGGCTCTTATCTCCACTGGCTCTGAGAGGAGGAACTCTGCATTTGAGACTTGAGGTTAGGAAGGATGGGCTTGGTGGTGGAATGGGGATGGATTTCTTTGAAAAGCCAGCTGGAGGTGATTTGAGCTGGAGATACTGCGGTGTCTGCTCTCCAGGGCCACCCCTGGTGAGGGTGAAAGCCTCAGTAAGTGTTCGTGGGGCTGCCTGGGATGCAGGCTGAGGCCCGTCCCCGCCTCTCCAGCTCTTTCTGCAGCCTTGGCTCAGCCCAGTTCCTGGGAAAAATGCAGCAGGGCTTCCAATGCATGGACCAGCAGCTCGCAAGACAAAGGGAGTGGAGGGCTGGGAAGGCCTGCTTGCGGAGTGGCACGTGGCTAGTGCTGCTGCCAGGAGGAGCCCAGGGCATGCTTGTTCAGACCCGGCTTGCAGAGGGGCCAATGACTTCACACATGTCTAAAGAAGTCGACCCGCCTTTTGTTATTTTTATTAATTTTTTTGGTTTCAAAGCAGTTGGAAATACTTAACCGCTGGAGGAAAACCCAACCCCTCAAACCAGAACCAGGTCAGTTGGTCTCAGGATCTGGTGTTGGGTCCACTCTGCCCAGCAGAGAGGTCCCTCTTGAGGAGCCAGTAATTCCAGGCCCTGTGTAGGCAGGGGATGGATGGTGTCCATTTACCTCTCAACCCCAGGCCCATTTTACAGAAATGGAAACTAGGCTGGGCTGTGGGCAGTGGATGTCCCGGAGTCTGGCGGGCCCTGGGCACACCGCAGTGCCATTCCCAGAGGGGAAGACATGGAAGAGGTGGGTGACAACGCACCTTCAGATATTTGGAGGTTAACGTTCCTGCAGGATGTTCCAGGGGCAGTGACCAATGGGAAGGTGAGAACATGCTTCCTGCTTCCCATGAATCCCACCACCTCCAAAGGCCTCCCTACAACATGGCCACCCAGGTGGCCCTTAAAACCTGCACGGAAGGAGCTTTCCATGCGGAAGGAATAGGAAGTTCAGCCCCCCTGAGACGAGTTCAGAGGAAGGAGGAAGGAAGAGGGGTGAATGATGGAGGACAGGCAGGAGGAAACGAGGCAGGCAGGAGGGAGGCCATCTTGCAAAGAAGAATGCTGGGAAAGGGGCCGGAGACTCCCAAGTTCGCTCAGTGAAAGCCAGGCCTGGCAGAGCCGGAGCTGCGCCCTGAAGGCGTCCAGCTTAGCCCCTTGTATTTCCAGATGTTTCTGGTTAGACGTTCCTATAAAACTCGGGGAAAATGCCCCACCCTTCTGGATTCTGGCCTGTTCGAAGAGCACCCAGACCGACTGTGCTATAGCAGAGGCCGGAGCAGCAGCCGGGTTGGCGGGGGGCTAGGCCCCCGCATCAGGGGTGTCCCTGGAAGCTGCGCGGACGGCTGTGCACCTGCGAGAGGCCCTAGCGCCATGGCCGTGACCGCTCACCCTGACCTGGCCGTGGGGGCGCGCTTTGTAGAGATTGGCTCTGCTCTGATCCGCTCCTCACATGACTGCTCGTGGAAACCGGGGTCTCCCTAAGCTCCCCAAACAGAACTGTAGATATGCTAGAAGTCGTGTGTAAACCACCCTGAAAATCTCGTTTATGAACTCCAAGGAGAAAGGTGGCCGTCCCTGTGCTGTGCGAGGCTTCCGATTGCCCCACTTGATTGAAACAAAATGTGGCTTTAGGGGACAAGGCACAAACCACACCCTGTGGCCTCCAGAACTGAAACTGGTATTGTCCTTGGGAAGAAAATCTGATTTCTCACACCATCTATATATGATCTTTATTGAACATGCTGACTAGAGGATAAATTATGAGAATGGTTGAAACTGCCTAGTAACTTCAGGAAGAGAATTTCATCAGTGCTTCCTTCCTTGGAGCTTGGTTCATTAATTATTGCCCTGGTGTTTTCCATGCACCTGAAAGTCATGCCTACCCCTCCGAGGTAGATCTGGGCTGTGGACCAGCCTGTATGCTTCAGGCTCTTCCTGATGGGAATGACTTAGGGTCATAAAGTGAACCAGCCACAGGTCAGCATGGGGGTGTCTAGCTCAAGGCTGAAGGTGCTGCTCCAGAACTGGGCCACCAGGGTTGAATCACCAAGTGCAGGCCTTGAGATAAGTGTTGGAGCACCCTGAGCCTAAGTGTACTCGGCAGTAAAGTGGGGATGACACTTTTGGGTTGTCCTGAGGATTCAGTGAGATGGTAGCTGTCCAGGGCTTAGCAGGATACCTGGCACTTGGCAGGTGCTTGGCCTTCCCGTCCCATTACTGGCCAGGTACTGCCGCTCTATCCATGTGGCATCTGGGCACATTTTCCACAGAGCAGACCATGCTCCAGACACAAAGGTCCAGGTCACAGTGGAGAGGGCTTATCTGTGTCAAAAAAGCAAAGACAGATTGACAACCGAGGAAAACTGCTTAACTTTCTGAGCCTGTTTCCTTATCTGTCAAATGGAGGTGTTAGTTTGCATCTCACAGAGGTATGAGAATCAGAGGTAAAATTAGGTAGAGCCCCAGCATAGTGGTTCTCAGTCTGCCTTTGTTATCAATGGTGACTCCATATTTGACAAATGCACCTCCTGCTGTCAGCCTGGTTCTGGTAATCCATGACCTCGTTAATGGATGCAGAGGTTCCCACAGTCGTAAAGAGGCAGGAATCCCCACATTTCCATTTATGTCTCAGTACTGTGGGTCCCAGGCAAGGGTCCATCACCACACACAGCCTGGATCCCCGTCCGTGGTCTTCCTGGTCTACATATCTGATCCCCTGACTGGACCCACCTCCTCTCCTACCCCATGACAAGTACTCACTAAATGTTGACCTCACTAAATGCAACATCTGGTGTTCTTCTTTTTCCACCTCCGCCTGCAGGTGAATTTGTAGTTTTCTGTTTGGGGTCATGTCCTTGTTAACAAATGGTCAGATGACCTAGAATTGTCTAGCTCATTCTGTTTCACTCCAGACCTCATCCAGACCCTTTGCCCATCATCTTCCTCGGGGAAGTCCAGGAGACACAGAGTGGAGGTATTCCTGTCTCTCTTAAGTCACTGTAGTTTTTATGGTTTTTCAAAAGAAAACAGAAATAGGGGAGGAAGAATCCTCCTCATAGGTAGTTTTGCACCCTGGGCCCAGTCTGGAGAGTGCAGAGCAGGGGGAAGTGAAAGGTGAGGCCTGGGGGAGAGGAGTACCAAGGCTCTGTCCCCTGGGGAGGCTGTGGTGGCCTGGCCCTGGTTGTCATCAGGTGCCTTTGGTCCCTGGCGCTCAAGGGCCTCCCCTGGAGGCTTTAGTCACCACAGGAAGGAGATTCACTCATGAAAATCAGTTCCCCCAGGCCCTGATCCCACTTGCTTTTCTGAACCTCTCTGTTGCTTTGGCCTAGAGAATGCCACTTAGTGTATAAAAAAAGATTCCCAGAAGGCTGCCTCTCTCCACCAGTGTAATTATGTCTGTGAAGCTTCCTTTCTGGTAGGCTGCGGGGCAGGGTGCCTAGCCTCCCCTGGGCTCCGTAGGCTCATTTAGCTTGGGCAGATCACCCTGGCCCTGTCAGTGGGGGCTCATGGCCTGTGCAGGGACAGCCCTGCTCCCTGTTCCTGCTGAGTCTCTCTGCTTCCAATTCCCACCCCTTCTCTGGTTCACGTGTCCTTTTAGCCCAACTCACAACTTCTTCTCTCTCCAGCTTCCCAGGAACACTCCTTTCTTGGGGAAATCATTTCCTCCCAAAGAAAGGGCATTGCCTGCGCTATCCTGTCCTCCTTCATCCTCATGCTGACCTTGTGAGGTAATGAGCTCTCAAGTACTGAGTCCATACGTCAGGGCGTACATCATTCCTCTCAGCTTATCTTTTCCACCACCTTTGAGAGAGGGGCTATTGCTTTGCCCATTTTACAGTTGGGGAGACAGAGGCTTAGAGAGGTTGAGAGAGCCCCATGCTTCTAAGCTAGTAGGTGCTAGGTCTGGGAGTCTGATCCCGGCACACTTCTAACCCCTAGGTGAGCGCTTGTCAGCTGCCACACTACATTACCATGTTTTCCTTTGCTCTTCTGTGTCCATCATTAGACTGTGAGATTTCTCCCTGAAGACAAACCTTATCTGGCTCTGCAGTGGCCACCTGCCAGCACCTGAGCCTTGGTTGCTTAGCCTGTGCCAGCTGAGGGATTGAGGTAGCATATGAAGCATCTTCCAGGTGTTAGGTGTTCCTCCTGGGCATGGAGAACACAGCTGGGAGGTCAGTGACCTGCTGGGCAGTGAGAGAGGGGAGAGCTGACCGATCTGAAGCCCTCTGAGCGATAATGCGGGACCTCCAGGTGATAGGCTAGGTCAGCTGAGAGGCTCAGGTACCATTGTGTTTTGTGCCTGCCTGAGCTCAGGGGTCAGCGCCTTCTCCACCCACTCAGGAGTGCTGGTGTATGCAGCTCAAGCTTTCTCTCCCACTTCTCTCTGGACTAGCCACTATTTGGCCTCCACCTGAGAGAGACAGGGGAAGTGAAAGGACAAATGACATCAGCCACTGTCCCTCCTTGTCAGCACTTTATGGCAGAGATTTATGGGGAAAGTAATGTGGGGAACTTCCTCATCTCTCCCCTATCACACTGGGCTTAACAGAAGACAAGTGATGCCTCCAGAACAGTCCACTGTGCACCCCTAGTGTTTTGGGCATACAGCAAGCTCTTACCACCACCACGTAGAACCTTAGATGGCAGTGGTGTTCTCAGCCCCATTTTACAGGTGAAAATATTGAGCCTCATGTCAAGTAACTTGCCCAATCTCCATAGCCAGTAAGTGGTGGAGCCAAATTTTAACCCCCGGCTGTCTAGCTGCAGTGTCTGTGTTCTGCTTCTTGATGGAAACAGCCAGAAAATAAAGAAGACCGTTTTTTCCCCTCCATGGGAAAGAATATTTAGCTCTGAATAATACTTGCATGTTCATTAAGAGCAGCTATGGGCCAGGTGATATGCTTAGTTCTTTGCAGATTTTACCCCTCCAAACCTCACGACCGCCTGTAAAGTATGTGTTGATATCAGCTTCCACTTTACAGATACAGAAACTGAGGCTGGGAGGGTGGAAATGACAATCCTGTGTCATGTGGCTCTTCAGGGGCATTGCCCGGATTCAGGTCCAGATGTACCTGCCCGACTTCAGAATCTGACCTCCTATCTCTGTGTCAGGCTGGCTGAGCGGCTTCCTAGGCAGGGTAAGAAACCAAATATTGTCAATATTTGTTGAGTATTCATTTTATGCGATCAGGAAGAGACTGATTTTCTGTAAAAATTCTTTCCTGAAATTGACTTACTTATTTTCTTCTTCCACTGGCCCAGTCACTGTTTTTTTTGTTTGTTTTCTGCATTCTTAAATTTTTTTAAAAAATTTAATTTTTATTTGATATTAGGGTATGGTTGATTTACAAGGTTGTATTTTTAGGTATACAGCAAAGTGATTCAATTATATGTATACTTATATATACATTCTTACTGAGATTCTTTCCCCATATATAGATTATTACAGAACATTGAATACTGTGCTATGCAGTAGGTCCTTGTTGATTATCTATTTTACATGTAGCAATGTGTATCTGTTAAGTGCAAACCCCTAATTTATCTCTGCCCCCTCCCCCAACCTTTCCCCTTTGGTAACCATAAATTTGTTTACAAAGTCTGTGAGTCTTTTTCCGTTTTGTAAATAAGTTCATTTGTATCATCTTTTTAGATTCCACATATAATTGATATGATTTTTGTCTTTGACTTACCTCACTTAGTATGATCATATCTAGTTTCATCCATATTGCTGCAAATAACTTCCATTGTATATATATACTGTATTCTTCTTCATCCACTCATCTGCCAATGGATATTTAGGCTGCATTGTAAATTGTGCTACGGTTAACTTTAGGGTGCATGTGTCTGTTCAAATTATGGCTTTCTCCTGATGCATGCCCAGGAGTGGGATTGCTAGATCATGGGGTATTTCTGTTTTTATTAAGGACCCTCCACACAGTCATCCACAGTGGCTGTACCACCTCACATTCCCACTAACAGGGTCGGAGGGTTCCCTTTTCTCCACACCCTCTCCAGCACTTGCTGTTTGTCAACTTTTTGATGATGACCATTCTGACAGGTGTGAGGTGATACCTCATTATAGGTTTGATTTGCCTTTCTCTAATACTTAGTGATGATCAGCATCTTTTTATGTGCTTTTTGGACATCTGTATGTCTTCTTTGGAGAAATGTCTACTTAGGTCTTCTCAGTTTTTGATTGGGTTTTTTTTTTATATTGAGCTATATGAGCTGTTTATATAATAGATATGTTTATATAGTAGATATGATAGAGATTAATCCCTCATCAGTGATATAGATTGCAAATATTTTCTCTCATTCTGTAGGTTGTCTTTATAGTTTGCTGTGCAAACGCTTTTAAGTTTAATTAGGTCCCATTTGTTTATTTTTGTGTTTATTTTCATTACTCTAGGAGGTGAATTCAAAAAGATATTACTGTGATTTATGTCAGAGAGTGTTCTGCCTATGTCTTCCTTGAAGAGTTTCATAGTATTGAAGACATTCTGGTCTTACATTTAGGTCTTTAATCCATTGCAAGTTTATTTTTGTGTATGATGTTAGAGACTGTTTTAGTTGCATTCTTTTACGTGCAGCTGTCCAGTTTTTCTTCCTCAGAATCTCTTTGGCCATTTGGAGCCTTCTGTGTTTCCATACAAATTGTAAAACTTTTTGTTCTAGTTCTGTGAAAAAATGCCCTTGGTAATTTAATAGGGATTAAATTGATTGAATCTGTAGGTTGCCTTGGCTGGTACAGTCATTTTGATGATAATGATTCCTCCAATCCAAGAACATGGTGTATCTTTCCATGTTTGTGTCCTCTTCAGTTTCTTTCATCAGTGTCTTATAGTTTTCAGAATACAAGTCTTTTGCTTCCTGTGTATTTTCTTTTTGATGTGAGAGTAAATGGGATTGTTTCCTTAATTTCTCCTTCTGATTTTTTTGTTGTTAATGTATAGAAATGCAAGAGATTTCTGTGTGGTAATTTTGTATCCTGAAACTTTACTAGAACTCATCAATGAATTTGGTAGTTTTCTAGTTGTATTGTTAGGATTTTATTTGTGTAATATCACATCATCTGCAAACAGCAGTCACTGTTCTTAAAAAAAAAATCATCAGACTTTTCCTAGTTCTTACTTCAGTTTTCTTTAATGGGTTCTTCAATGAAGCCAGCCCAGGGGAATCTATGCCGTGGTCCCTGTTTGTTGCTGTTGTTTCATCATTCATTGGTGTCCGACTCTTGGCAACCCCATAGACTGTAGACTGCCAGGCTCCTCTGTCCATGGGATTTTCCAGGCAAGAATACTGGAGGGAGATGCCATTTCCTACTCCAGGGAATCTTCCTGACCTAAGAATTGAACGCGTGTCTCTTGCAAGTATCCTGCATTGCAGGCAGATTCTTTACTGCTGAGCCACTTGGGAAGCCCATGGTCCCTATAGTAAGACAGGTGGGCGCCTGTTCAGCTTCAGGAAGTCCACCAACCATGACTACATGTGTTACCAAAAGACTTCCTAAGTTGGTGGAAGCAGGGATGTTTTAGCACCATGGAGATGGCACCCGGGCTGGCTGTCCCTTCACTCTGTTCCTGGATCCATCCCTGTGCCGTGAACACGCGCTGCTGGGAGGATGGGATGAGAAAGTTCCTCTTTTTGCTGCACAGTCCAGCAGCATGAAGGGGCAGCAGATTCAGGTTCCAGCCCCAGCTTCCTCACTTCCTGGGAGTGAGTGGAGGGATTAGCATCTTTGGGCCTCAGTTTTTCCACCTGAAAATTGGCACGTGATCTCAGGTGATTGCAAAGTATTCTCTGACTTTGAAGCTGTGTTTATGGGCTCTGTTGTTTGTTGTTTAGTCCCTCAGTCATATACGGCTCTGTGCGACCCTATAGACTTAGCCTGCCAGACTCCTCTGTCCATGGGATTCTCCAGGCAAGAATACTAGGTTGCCGTTCCCTTCTCCATCCAAGGTCTAGGGATGGGAAAGTACTCTGAAGCTCTACAGAAAGAAGGCCATGCCATCATGTGCACCTGTTATGGGTATATCCCCAGAAGTGACCTGAGAATCAGCCCACGTTCTTAAGTTCATCCATAAGCAACTGGTAAATGGTCTTTCTGTGGCACTTTCATTAGCATCCCAAATGGACCATCCTTGAGAGAGGGAAAAGGCAGTGAAGCAACAGAGACAGATGAAAAGGCTTAGTGCCGGAAAGGCATTAATGTGTTGTTCAGTCGCTCAGCCATGTCTGATTCCTTGTGACCCCATGAACCACAGCACGCCAGGCCTCCCTGTCCATCACCAACTCCCGGAGTCCACCCAAACCCATGTCCATCAAGTTGGTGATGCCATCCAGCCACCCCATCCTCTGTCGTCCCCTTCTCCTCCTCCTTACTCTTTTCTAAGTCCTGCAAGTATTGGGCATTGAGCACTTTACAAAAGATACCCAGGTCCTGTCCTAAAAGCCTTGGAGAAAGGAAATCAGTTGAACCTATATCCTTCACGGTGCTCTAACTATGATCGGGATAGAGGAGCTTGACACACAAGAGCCTGGGTGAAGGTGGTAGAAATGGCTCCTTTGGGCCCCCATCTCAGAGCTGCCTTTACCTCTCCTCCTAGTGATAGACTAGCCTTGCCCTCACCAGGAAATACACAACATGCACACATGAAAACCCAAGAATGTACCCTTTGAACAATAGGGAAATGGGATACTGTTGAAATATGTTGTCTCTCAATCCACAGTTCACTGACTCTGAAATTCCATGTATACTGTACAGCCTGTTAATGCATATTAATAACTAATCTCTCTAGCTAGAAAATCACTCTTCAGACCTCCAATATGCTTAACAGCTGCCAATCCAAGTTGCCTCCAATTTTTTCCATCCGTCACCAATGTCAGTGAGATATTAAATCTCCCCGAGCCAGGCTTTTTGCAGATGAAAAGTGTGTTGGATGTTCACTGCAGATTCTGTTCCTGTAAAAGTAATGTCTGATCAGCAGTTTTCAAATGGGACACAGGACCACCAACTTTGGAACTGACAGGGTAGAATCACCCTGGGGCAGCCATCTAGAGCAGGCAACCAGACCCACTGAGTCAGAGTTTCTTCTGGTGGTGTCTAGGAATCCACATTTCACCAAAGATGCACTGTGCTTCTGACATACACTGCTGATTGAGAAGTGCCTTTAGGCTGAGGAAGGCAGGGTGATATGCTCGCAGTACTGCCAGCCACCTCTGCAATATTTAAAATGATAGAGATACTGCTTACTGAGTTTCTGCTGTGTACACAGTGCTAAGTGCTTTTCTGGTAGGCTCTCACTGAATTCTCAAAACAACTTCCAGAAGCAGATACTATTGTCCCCATTTTACAGATGGGATAACTAAGACCTGAGGGGGTCAAGTGATTTGGGCAAAATATGAGTAGTAGAACATCCTGGTGAGTCTAGGAAGAGAACTGATGAAGCCAGTTTGTCCCCAGGAGGGAGAGACCAGAAGGAGAAACTGGGGGCAGGGGTTGCTACCCTCAGTCTCAGAAGAGTTTTGCCCCCTGGGAGGCCTATCTGGATGGGGTGCTGTCAGCCCCCAGAAATCACTTTTGGGGCTGTGCAGTGGGGCCCGCCCCTTCCAGCAAACAGTGATTTCTGAGGGTCCCAAAGTGCCAGTCAGCAGGTGCACATTCTTCCCGCCCTCTGACTTCTGCTTTCCCAGGAAACCCAGCTCCACCGAGCAGCGTGGGAGCCATATCCCTTCCCCACCATTGTCCCAGTTCTGGGCCCCCATTCATCGGACGCCCGTCCAGCTTGGCAAGAGCTGCATCCTCAACCCTCTGCCCCTCCTGCACCCTGCCCAGGCCTCCGGAAGCCCAAACAGCTGATGTGAGATGGAAATGAGCCCCCTCCAGCTGCATCTGGTCAGGCTGAAAGGGGGCCCTTGGCACTGGCACCCTCTTGAGTAATTCTGCCGCGACTCCTGCTTCCTGGCCTCACCATTCAGGTGGAAATTGCCAGATTCCCTCCTCCCCCACTCCCTGCATCACAGGCCACTGAAGGCACCCTGAGCCCACTTCCACCCAGCACCCCAGCTGCCAGTCTCTTGGCCTCGGGGCTGATGCTAAGCTCTTGTGTTGCAGCTGCCGGATCTTTGTCAGGAAACCCTCCATGGGAAAATGGGCTGGGCTGCAGGTTGAGGCACCAGGAGGCCCGTGCAGCCTCAGCAGCGACTCTGTGACCTTTAAAATCCCTGTCACCCCCAAGTCATTCATTCATTTATGCATCTGTTCGTTCCTTCAACAGAACTCTGTCTACCATGTGCCAGGGACCAAGTATACAAAGAAAGAACAAAAAATGAGAAGTACCTGCCCTCCTGGAGTTTACATTCTAGAAGGGAGAGACACACAAAATAGTGATCAGAGGGGTTAGAAGGAGGTGTTACAAAGAAAAGTGGGGTGGGGAGCGCTGAGGTTCCAGGGGTGTCTCTTAATAACCACTGATCCTGAGCTTTCCTAATTGCATTCTGGAACTTATGCAGCCTGGCCCATTCTACCTGAGGTTTTTTGCTCCCCCTCCCCAATTGCTTACAGTTCCTAAGCTGGGCGGGAGGCAGCTGTGGTGGGCACAACTCAGAACAGCCCTTTCGGAGAGGGCTCTTCCTTACTAGCCTCACTGTCCTCAAATGCCTGGGTGAGGGCGCCGACTGCTGGCCCTCAGGCAAACCCAGCCTAAACAAGTTTAAAAAGATTTTTTAACACCATTTAAAAAGTGGGTTTTTTTAAAATAAGTTATAGCTAACATTTGAGAATGCAGATTATGCCTAAAATCGGGCTTTCTGACTTTTCCTGAGAATTTGAAACATCCCAAAAGGCTAGGTCCCCATTCCCTCATGACTACATGACCAAGATTTAAGTGGTAGCTCCCACCTTCAGTGGGCCAGGGACTGGCTTGGGAGGGCATCTGAATAGGCACTAATCCTAATCCAGGTCACCAAATTTAAACCCAGAATAGAAAAGAAGTACCTTAACCACTAGCCTGGAAAAAAAAAAAAACTCAGTGTGCTTGTTTCTGCCCTCAGAGTGCAGCTCAGCCCCTTAGCTCACCTGTAGCTCAGCTAAGCCTGGCTGGGAGGCTGCATCCAGAGGTTCTCTTATCACCCAGGGTCACCTGCACCCCTGCCTCACCCTTTCCAGGGCTCAAAAGCCTTCCCATCCATTGCATGTTTTCCTTCTTTTTGCATTGGAAAGGTAGGGCAAGCTCCTGTAGATTCAGTCCTTATAATTAAACAGGTGACAAGTTGAAATCCTAAGAAACCAATTTCCTGAGGCAAGAGTAGACAATGGGAAAAAGACAGTCTCTTTAGCAAGTGGTGTGGGGAAAGTCGGACAGCTGCATGTAAATCAGAGTCAAGTTAGAATGTACCCTCTTAGCATACACAAAAATAAACTAAAACTGACTTAAAGACTCAAACGTAAGACATGACACCATAAAACTCCAGAAGAGAACATAGGCAAAACATTGTCTGACATAAATTGTACCAATGTTTTCTTAGGTCAGTCTCCCACGGCAAAAGAAATAAAAGTAAAAGTAAACAATGGGACCTAATCAAACTTACAAGCTTTTTCACAGCAAAGGAAACCATAAACAAAAAACAAGGTAAGAATGGAAGAAAATATTTGCAAACAATGCAACTGATAAGTGCTTAATTTCCAAAAATATACAAACAGCTCATACAATTCAGTGGAAAACAAACCAATCCAACAATGGGCAGAAGACCTAAACAGACATTTCTCCAAAGAAAAAAATACAGATGGCCAATAGGCATATGAAAAGATGCTCAACACTGCTAATTATAAGAGAAAAGCAAATAAAAACTACAATTAGGTACCACCTCACACCAGTCAGAAAGGCCATCATTAAAAAGTCTACAGATAACAAATGCTGGAGAGGGTGTGAGGAGAAGGGAACCCTCCTACACTGTTTATGGACATGTAAGTTTGATACAGCCACTGTGGAAAACAGTATGGTGGGTCCTCAGAAAACTAGAAATAGAACTACCCTATGATCCTGCAATCCCACTCCTGGGCATATACCCAGAGAAAACTATAATTCAAAAAGATACACGAACCTGTATGTTCAGAGCAGCCCTATTCACAACAGCTAGGACATGGAAACAACCTAAATGTCCATCAGCAGCTGAATGGATAAAGAAAATGTGTACAGAGTGGAATATTCAGTTCAGTTGCTCAGTCATGTCTGACTCCTTGCGACCCCATGGACTATAGCACACCAGGCTTCTCTGTTCATCACCAACTCCTGGAGCTTACTCATGTCCACTGAGTCAGTGATGCCATCCAACCATCTCATCCTCTGCCGCCCCCTTCTCCTCCTGCATTCAATCTTTCCCAGCATCAGGGTCTTTTCCAGTGAGTCAGTTTTTCGCATCAGTTGGCCAGAGTATTGGAATTCCAGCATCAGCCCTTCCAATGAATATTCAAGACTGATTTCCTTTAGAATGGACTGGGTGGAACTCCTTGCAGTCCAGGGACTCTCAAGAGTCTTCTCCAACACCACAGTTCAAAAGCATGAATTCTTTGGCACTCAGCTTTCTTTATAGTCCAACTCTCACATCCATATATGACTACTGGAAAAATCATACCTTTGACTAGACGGACCTTGGTTGGTAAAGTAATGGAGTACTACTCAGTTAGAAGAGAACAAAATAATGCCATTTGCAACAGCATGAACATAACTGGAGACTCTCATACTAAGTGAAGTCACAAAGAGAAAGGCAAACACTGTATGATATCATTTATATGTGGAATCTAAAATATTAAACCTATCTATGAAACAGAAACAATGGACAGAAAGAACTGGTGATTGCCAAGGCAGAGGGGGCTAAAGGAGGGATGGAGTGGGAGATTAGGGTTAACAGATGTAAACTTTTATATATAGTAAACAAGGTCCCCCTGTCTAGCACAGAGAACTGTATTCAATATCCTATGATAAATCATAATGGAAAAGAATATTTTAAAAGAATGTACTTATGTATCACTTTGCTGTATGTGCTGTGCTTAGTTGCTCAGTCATGTCCAACTCCTTGTGACCCCATGGATTGTAGCCTACCTGGCTTCTCTGGGCATGGGGATTCTCCAGGCAAGAATACTGGAGTGGGTTGCTGTGCCCTCCTCCAGGGGATCTTCCCAACCCAGGGATGGAACCCAGGTCTCCCGCATTGCAGGCAGATTTCTTAACCATCTGAGCCACCAGGGAAGCCTGATTAATACAGCATTGTAAATCAGCTATAATTAAACTTCTCTGGCAATGTTAATGTCCATTAATGTAAAATCACTGCTTTCCTAAACCCTTTGTTTTGTAACAGGTTCAGACTAGAGTCTTTCTTTAAAGGCTCAAAGGCTTTTTTTTTTCTTTCTTTTCTAAACATAAAAGTTTTGAAGCATTATAGAACTCCTAGTAGTTCTCTAAGGATATAGCCAAAGACGTCAGAATTATAGCCTTCTAGATCTTTGATCTCTGGCCCTACAGGATGGAAAGCCCCTAATTTCAAATCTGAAGACTAGGAAGGTGAAACTTGCCCAAGATCACACACAGATCATCGCTCAAGTCCACTCTGTGCTTTAGTGAACAGCTACCGGCACTGGAGCCTCTAACGGTGACCCCCATGGGCAGCTTTTGAATCACCAGGGAGCTGGCCACACCCAAAGCAATGGCATCAGATCTATAGGGTGGGGCCCCCAAGCTTCAGTGGTATTTAAGCCTCCCTTGTGAGCTGCCAGCACAGAGACTCATGGCTCCAGCAGCTTCCCTGGAGATGGTAACTTCTTGGGAGGGCTGCAGATCCTGGGAGGCTGCATAGTGCAGGGACTCAGAGCATAGGCTACATGGATTCAAGCCCCAGCTCCTAGCTCCCTGATCTTAAGTACGTTACCTGTTCTCCCTGTGCCTCAGTTTCCTCATCCACAAGTTGGGAATATTAACAATACCTATCCCCTAGAGTGCAAGAATTAACAGTGGCTCAAAAAGTGCTAGCCAGTATAAACTGGGGCCTCTTTTCTGCTGGGGATGTGGTTTCTCTACAGATTCCTCTTTGCAGACTAGGAATTTCTGTAATGAAGGAAAGATAATAGAATCACAGCAAATGAGATCACTGGATTTTCCTCTCCTTCCCCACAATTCCAAAATTCAACAGAGGAACTTCCCTGCTGGTTGACTGGCTGAGACTCCATGCTCTCAATGCAGAGGGACCAGATTTGACCCCTCTTCAAGGAACTAGATCCCATATGCCGAAACTAAGAGCTCACATGCTGTAACGAAAAGATCCTGCAAACTGCAGTTAAGGATCCCCCCTGTTGCCATGAAGATCAACACCTGACACAGCCAAATAAATATTTTAAAAAATAAAATTAACAGGATGATGGCAGTGCCACCAGGATGCTAAAGGGGGTCTTGTATTAGGATTTTCAAGTGGATAATCTGAGGCTGAGTCCAAGCAGACAGTTGTTAATGACAGGTTCTGCCGATCCGCACTCTCTGGATGCCTTTAAATTTACCTTTTTCTCTGGGTTTCCACTCCTCTGCATCTCCTCCACTCGAGGCAGTAAAATGGACCAGCTGCTCCTCCTTCCATTTGGGTTCTTGTGTCTGAAAGAAATTGTAAACACCACAAAAGATGTTTTAATTTAAGGGAAACCAGCCTCCCTTCCTTTTTAAGATGAAACGTAGTAAAGTTTTAAAGACTTTTTCAAGTAGTCCCTAAATTTGGTACTTCAACTAATTATACTTGCCTTTTTTAAATGTCCAAATTAAAAATAGACAGCTAAATGAGAATGCAAGATGCAAGCCTGTAGCCATGTCCATGGTTTCCTAGAATCGGCCTTTCTCTGACCTAATTGATACTTTTGGGAGATCAAAGGGAGGTGAGGTGAGTGGAGGCTAGAGCTGGAGGTAGACCTAGGAGTTGCCTGGCAGCAGATGACGAACTTGATTCAGGGTTCTGTAATTAAGACTAGCTCTGGCACAACATTATAAAGTAATTTTCCTCCAGTTAAAAAGAAAAGAATTGGTGAAAGATGTTAGATTACAGTCCTTTCCTCATAGTATAAAGATGTGGTTCTCAAAGTGTGGTCCTCAGACCATCAGCATCACCTGATGTAACGGGATGAATTGAGCCCGCCCCCAATATTCATATGTGGAAGTCCCAATCTCCCAGTACCTCAGAATGTAACCCTGTTTGGAGATAGAATCTTTTAAGAGGAGTGTGTGTGTTTGAGCTCAGTTGTGTCTGACTCTTTGTGACCCCATGGACTGCAGCCCTCCAGGCTCCTCTGTCCATGGGATTTTACAGGCAAGAATATTGGAGTGGGTTGCCATTTCCTCCTCCAGGGCATCTTCCCAACCCTGGGATGGAACCCAGGTCTCCCGCATTGCAGGCAGATTTCTTTACCATCTGAGCCACCAGGGAAGCCTGATTAATACAACATTGTAAATCAGCTATAATTAAACTATAATCAAACCCGCATCCCCTGCATTGGCAGGCAAATTCTTTACCACTGAGCCACCTGGAAAGCCCTTTAAAGAGATAACTGAATTCAATAGAGGCCATTAGGGTAGGCCCTAAGTCAGTAGGACTAGTGTCCTTATAAGAAGAGGAAGAGACAGCACAGGGTAAAGATGCACCGAAGGGCGAGCAGGTGAAAAGACAGCAAGAAGGCTGCCCAGGAGAGAGGCCTCAGAAGAAACCAGCCCGGCCTATACCTCAAAAATAGGTATAGGCAGGACTCAAAAATCCATTTCTGCTGCTTAAGCAGAAATGGTATTTTGTTACAGCAACCCCAGCAGACTGACAACCTGAGAACTTTAATGCAAATTCTCATGCCCAGTCCCAGACCTACTGACTTGGCAACTCGGGGTGCGAACCAGCAAACTGTGTTTCAACAAGCCCTCTGGCTGACTACCATGCATACCATACTCAAGGCTGAGAACCATTCATGTGAAGTATTGTTAATAGCTGGCAGGAGCCAGCCCAGAAAAAAGATGGTAGGTGGCTGGAAGCTTGGGCTGGTCTGCTAAATATAAACTTCCTTTTAATAGGCTCCGGAAGAGTCCCAGTGGGACCTGTAAGTGGGGACAGTGTGTGAACATGATCTGTGAATGCTGAAACACCCTGTTGACACACACAGGTGGTAGTGAGGCATGCTACTAGTATCCAGTGAAGAAAGTGACCCTCTGAGTATGCCAACATGGGCAGACTGAATCCAACAATCTCCCTCCTCGACTCAAATGTTTGAGTCCTTTAAGGTTGTGTACATTATCTGGGTCGTCCCTGGTGGTCTGGTGCAGGACTTCACTCTGCCGATGCAAGGGGCCCAGGTTCCATCCCTGGTCAAGGAACTAGATCCTCCGTGCTGATTGTGGACTTCCCTGGTGGCTCAGTGGTAAAGAGTCTGCCTGCCAATGCAGGAGGCACAGGTTCAATCCCTGGTCAAGGAAGATCCCACATGCTGCAGAGAACTAAACCCATGAGCCACAACCATTAAGCTTGTGCTCTAGAGCCCAGGAGCTTCAACTGCCGAGCCCACGTGCTACAACTACTGAGGCCTTTGTGCCCTAGAGCCCGTACTCCACAACAAGAGAAGCCGCTGCAATGAGAAGCCCGTGCACCGCAGCTAGAGAGTAGCCCCCGCTCCCTGCAACTAGAGAAAAGCCCGAGCAGCAATGAAGACCCAGCATAGCCAAAAACAAATAAAGATTGTGTACATTTTCTGCCCTAAACAATTGGAATGATTCTCCTTTCTGAGAATAAAAGTAATGAGATTTAATCACATTTCCCATTTTGTCCCTGCTACTAGGAAGCCCACGACCAAAGGAGATCCTTAATCACAGCCCTCTTTTTTTCCTATTTCAATTTTATACCACACATTTGTTCTTTGTTATGGTCTCTACAAATACTTTTGAGATAAAAAAAAACAAAGAGGGGAGATAAAGGGAGTTAAAGAGCGAGAGATTGATCTCGAAGCTCAGATAATTATCAGCACCACAAACCCTCTTTGTAAAATTGATAAAACACGGTTGGAGAAGACACATGTTTTCTGTCTGTGACAAGGGAGTGAACTGTTCCCCCAAAGAATGCTCTTTACTGCCTCATTTTCCTGATGTCCCAGAGCTGTAGGTCCCTTGACTAGATCCCAAACTGATACTCAGAGAATGTTATTAGTTGCTGAAGAGTTGGGACCATTACAAAAGCTCCTGTGAAACTGCTTTGAGACAAGTGTGGACGTGACATAACCAGATCTGCATTTTCTGCAAAGTTAGAAACTGGTTTATCTGATTACAACTTCTAACCTGCTGTTGGTCCTGCTAACAAGTGTGGAGATAACTGCAACAGCCCAGGCCACCATCCGAAGTCTCTCCTGCTCCATCCTGACCGCAATGGCAAAGCATTCCTCTCCTCCCTCTGACCCATCCAGGGCCCTCCTTAATCCAGGTTTCTTAAACGAAGGTTCAAGGGATCCACAGATAGAGCTCCCAGGGATCCAAGTTCTAAGAATTAATTTAAATTTTTGTTTTGTACTCTTATTTGTAGTTTTGAAAAAGTGAAAGTGTTTCTGGATTATCCCTGGGCCACCCCTGCTTACCTAGTCCTACCATGTGAACTTATGGCACGTGTATTCACTGATGGCCTTGGCGGTACTGTGTAGCTCCATTTTTATTGTCTTGGGCAGAGACCGAAAATATGTAAATGATGTATTTGGACCAAGTAAAGGTCAAGTGATATTACAGGGTGCTGGAATTTATAGTAACCAGAAATGAGAAAGTGGTGGGAGACTTGAGTGGCATATAGAAGAGGAATGCCACACTGCAAAGATTCTGTCCTGGCACAGACAGCAAGTACCTTGTATGTTTCAAGCAGGGCCTTGGTTCCAGTAAAACATCATCATCCGTCAGGTTAAGGTTGTTCATTTGAACGTTTGATCTCGTCTGCCTACTTTTATATTTGTGCATACTTTGGTACCATTATACTTTTAATAAATTCTACATTATACTCTTAATGAATCTACACTAGCCTGAAATCATTTTCAAATAAGAAGTTAAGAACCTCTCTGGTGGTCCAGTGGTTGAGAATCTGCCACCAATGCAGGGGACACGGGTTTGATCCCTGGTCCGGGAAGATGCCACACGGGAAGATGCCACAGGGCGACTAAGCCTGTGTGCCACCACTCCTGGGTCCGTGCTCTGCAGCAAGAGAAACCACTGCAGTGAGACGCCTGCACACCACAGCTACAGACCCGAGCGCAGCCATAAATTTTAAAAAAGTTTAAATAAAAACAAAGTTTTTAAAAATTCAACAATAAAGGCCTGGGTGAGTTTTTTCCTCTGAGAAGCAATTGCGAATGTGTCTTGGGATTGAGAGTACACTTATTCTCTTGATCTGTGCCTCCAAGTCCTCCTGAGGGGAACCGTGCTGCCTCATTGCAGCAGGTGCCCCATTTGCCACCTAGACTGCCGTGAAGGAGGAGGAAATGGAAAAGAAAGAAACCGCAAATACCACATTTCAAAGCCCCTTTGAGTTATTTTCTGTCTCTGCAATTGGACGTAAAACGACGCCATGGTATAGTTTCCATTTTTCATGGCTTTGGGGTCCTGAGTGCAGTATTAACTGACACGCTGCCTCCCTTGGGAGTCAGGCAGCCATGAAATTGTCTCCAACTGAAAACAACAGAGGGGAAAGTAGGAAGTGTCCCTCCTCCCCCGTTTCTCTGCTCATTTGGCCATTCATTGCCTTCAAACCTGTCCAACAGTGATTTAAATGGACAAAATTGATGCACCCTTTCCCCCCTCCTTTTCCTTCTGTTTCTTTTAGAATAGTTCTATTAGTTTAAGTGGCATGATCTGCTCAGAAGTCAAGATGTGCAAAAGTCAGAGTTTTACTGTTCAAAATAAATATGAATTGAACTTCACGACCTAGGGTTGACCTGCAACAAAAATAGAGCTGGTGAAATGTGTATTTGAAATTTCTGGCCTGGTTTTTTTTTGTTGTTGTTTAACTTTTTTCTTCTTTCATAAAGAATGAATTGCCCCCTGGGTACCATACCTTGTACCTGAACTAGACCTGATCTTATTTTCTAAATGCTGAACCATACTTTGTTTGATTTAATCAACACCCCTGCAGAGTAGGTGTCACAGTTCCAATTTGGCAAATAATAGAACCAAGGCTTAAAAAGTTAAGGGTCTTGCATAGGTCTTCTGATTTCAGATCTCGCCCACTTTCTACTTAGTGCTCTGATACTCTTTTCTTACTCTTCTATGTAAAAATATGATCATGTATAACATTACCCACTCTTATACACTTATATTTTATATCAGTTTGCTCAAAGTCATAGGCTGAAGGCTTGGCTCCTATATTAATTCCCCAAGACTGCCGTAACAAAGTAGCACAAATTTGCTGGCTTAAAGTAACAGGAGCCCATTATCCAGAGTGAAGTAAGCCAGAAGCAAAAACAA
>ML663562.1:28773495-28874546 GCA_007570785.1 Antilocapra americana | reverse complement strand
TAAAGTAACAGGAATTTATTCTTTTACAGCTCTGGAGGCTAGAAGTTTAAAAGCAAGGTGTCAGCAGGGCCGTCCTCTCTCTGATAGCTCTAGGGTACACCCTTCCTTTCCCTCACCAACTTCTGGTTGTGGCTGCCAATCCTGAGCATCTCTTAGCTAGTAGAAGCATCACCCTGGCCTCGTCCTCTACCATCACACGGCCTTCTCTCTGTGTCTTTGAGTCTCTGCATTCTCTCCTTGTAAGGACACTAGCCATTGGACTAGAAACCACCTTAACTCAGTATGAATTCAGTTGAATTGCATCTTAAAAAAAAAATAACCTATTTCCAGGAATTCCCTGGTGATCCAGTGGTTAAGACTACACACTCCCAATGCAGGGGCCTCAGGTTCAATCCCCAGTCAGAGAACCAGATCCCATATGCTGCAACTAAGAGTTTTTATGCCACAACTGAGCTTCCCAGGTGGCGCTAGTGGTAAAGAACCCTCCTGCCTATGCATGAGACATAAGAAACGTGGATTCAGTCCCTGGGTTGGGAAGATCCCTGGAGAAGGGAATGGCAACCCACCCCAGCATTCTTGCCTGAAGAATCCCATGGACAGAGGAGCCTGGTGGGCCACAGTCCATAGGGTCGCAAAGAGTCAGACATGACTGAAGTGACTTAGCACACACGCATGCCACAACTAAGACCTGACGCAGCCAAATAAAGTATTTTTTAAAAAACTTATTTCCAAATAAGGTCACATTCTGAGGTCCCTAATTTAAGCCCTTCCCAACTGCCCCATGAATGTTCTAAAATGAATTGTACAGACTGTGGTTCAGAGTTGGAAATGCAAGGTCAGCTTCCTGTATGCCACTCAGGCCCTTGGCTCTACTGATTTCGTTTAGAGGAGGGAGTTCCCTAATCCCTCTGCATTCCCAACTCTAGACTACCCCGAGTCCAGCCTGGAGGGGGCAGACCTCACAACATACATTTGAGTAGATGGATCAGTGGCTCAGTAGATGAATGTGGCAGAGAGGAAAAGATCAAAGGTAATATATGTAAACAGCCACATATTTTGCTTCCAAATGATATAACCCAGACAGACGGCCTTGTGCACCAAAGCAAATATACTGACTAATGTAACCCAAAAGCCCAGAATTTGGGGGTCTGGTTTCAACAGCATATGGACCTGGGTATTCAGATGATGTCACTGGAAATACATCCCCCTGTCTTTCTGCTCATCTTTCCTCAGTTCCCTTCATTTCCAGTCTAGTGCTCCCTGCATGGTAGCCCTCCCCAAGCTCCAGGCTGCGTTTTCTCAGCTCAGCAGCTTGAGAGGGCAGGGAGCAGAGAATGAAGGAAAACAGGTTCCCAGAGGAGAATCAAGGCACTGGTACTGAGGAAGAAAGGGCTATAAGTGTGCACAGTGATCGGCTTGTAGAAAAATTGGATCCCTTTGCTTTGAGATAGATCAATCCAGTTCCAGAACTTTAGGCTTCTGTTATGCTTTAGTCAAGAATATGGGAGGACTAGACATCAGATTAGAGTGGAAAGTGGGTAGCTTTGGTTGCCAGGCAGACCTGAATTTGAATACTGACTCTCTTACTGTGTGGTCTCAATCTAGTAACTACCTCTTTGAATTTCAGTTTCCTTTTCTTTCCAGCTGGACTTTCAGCTCCATAAGGGCAGTTACCCTGTTGTACTTTTTCATTACTGCAACCGTGGTGTCTAGCAGCATGTTACCTGGCATGGTGGCAAGCTATTTGATGTTGTTCAATAAATCAATAATGGTTCAAGCTTTTCAAGAAGAGAAACTCTATATATGAAGCTCTGGTACAATGCCTGGGATGTAGAGGGTGATGGGCAAGTTATAGAGCTGATCATTATTATTATTCTCCAGAGGAAGGACAGTGGAATGGATAACCAGAACAGTCCTGACGGCTGAGAGAGAACTGGAAATGGAGACAGGCCATCTAGGTTGACAGTGGCAGCCTCGGTGGCCGGCATTGGCCATCGTGGTTGTGGACGGTGGTCCCGTATCAACATCCCACACCAAGTACTGATCTCTTATCCCTCTTCTGTCTCCCCTGCAGTTGGAGCTCTCCAACACGGCGGTCCTGCATCAGATGCGGCGGGACCAGGTCACCGACACCTGCCGGGCCAACAGCGCCATGAGCCGCAAGCGGCGGGTGCTGACCCCCAACGACCTAAAGCACCTGGTGGTGGATGAGGACCACGAGCTCATCTACTGCTACGTCCCCAAGGTGGCGTGCACCAACTGGAAGCGGCTCATGATGGTCCTGACCGGCCGGGGCAAGTACAGCGACCCCATGGAGATCCCGGCCAACGAGGCGCACGTCTCGGCCAACCTGAAGACCCTCAACCAGTACAGCATCCCCGAGATCAACCACCGCTTGAAAAGCTACATGAAGTTCCTGTTCGTGCGGGAGCCCTTCGAGAGGCTGGTGTCCGCCTACCGGAACAAGTTCACGCAGAAGTACAACACCTCCTTCCACAAGCGCTACGGCACCAAGATCATCAAGCGGCAGCGCAAGAACGCCACGCAGGAGGCCCTGCGCAAGGGCGACGACGTCAAGTTCGAGGAGTTCGTGGCGTATCTCATCGACCCTCACACCCAGCGCGAGGAGCCCTTCAACGAACACTGGCAGACAGTCTACTCCCTGTGCCACCCGTGCCACATCCACTACGACCTCGTGGGCAAGTACGAGACGCTGGAGGAGGATTCCAATTACGTCCTGCAGCTGGCGGGCGTGGGCAGCTACCTGAAGTTCCCCACCTACGCCAAGTCCACTAGAACTACTGATGAAATGACCACAGAGTTCTTCCAGAACATCAGCTCGGAGCACCAGACGCAGCTGTACGAAGTCTACAAACTCGATTTTTTAATGTTCAATTACTCAGTGCCAAGCTACCTGAAATTGGAATGAAGGTGGGGGGTAGGGTGTGGGCGGGGAGAGGGGAGAGAGAATCGTGCTTTTTTTAATTTAAGATTTTTATTTGTCAAAAAGAATTATATGGATATTGGGTTATTTTGTAAATTAATATTTCTTTGGGGATTGATGCTGCGAGCAGCATGATCAGAATTATTTAAAATCCTTACTAGGGAAGGACGGCTGTCTTGGCAGGGGACTAGGATGGGTGTCCTTGTTTTTTTAGACGTGAATCCCATGACACTGTCTCAGAGGTTTCTTTGTGTTCTGGTGAATTCCATGAATTGTACGTTCCATAAATGCTAATTAAGTTATTTATAGTTATTTAAACATGGTCTCTGTATAGATTTCTTTGGGGGGACAAGAAGATTTTAATGTCTTTTCCGAAGAAATCTATGTTTTCATTCTGTGCTTGCAAACAGCTCCTGCAGGGGCGTGAATGTTCTCCTTACTAACCGCTCAGAGTCACTGTGATAACCATTGTGCTGTCCATTGATGCCACCATTCTTAAAATTCTGCTGGAAATAAATAGAGGCACCTTTGCAAGGGACTGATTCCAAAACTGATTTCAGTCATGTCATGCTAAAGATAAGTGGTTTTTTTTGTTGTTGTTTTCTAAAATCCCAAGGAGAGAGCTGATTGTGTCTTTTTTCCCCCCACCAGAATTAGCAATCTGGTAGAATAGGCTTTTGTACAGAAATTTTTAACTGGCAGTGCCAGTTGTGATGAAGGTAAAGTGGCTGTTGCTTTACATTCAACAAGTATTTATTGAGCAACTACCATGTGCTAGGCCTAATTCTAGACCCTGTGGGTAGAGCATTGAACAAAACCAATAGGCTCAGCCCTCAAGAAACTTTACATAGACACAGAGTATGCAGCTCGACAATTAGCAAAGCCCTGGTATCCGTGGACTTTTAATGTGAGGGTTGGACTCTTCATGAACAATCCCAGGAGGATCAGATCCCTACAAATTCCCATTTTTTATGGTTCAATTTGAAAACCACATACTTGAAGCAGGCCACTTGAGTAGTCCAAGCTCTTTGCCCAACACAAGAGGTGACCAATTCCCTGTCATGTGCCCATTCTGATTTATTGGTAATGTTTGCCTCTAAGCCCCAGAAGAGATTTGCCAGGCACAGCATGGAAGAATGCTGTGACCAATTAGTGAGGTCTGCCTTGGTGAGGGAAAGGGAGATACTTGCCAACCACCGCCTCCTGTCATTTCCAGCCGAGCCTTCAGGTCTCCGCCTGGAAGTGTTGTTTTCTACTCTTTGCCATGTAAAAAAGATTGAAATTTTGTGGCAGGACTCCGACATCAGAGGATTAGCAATGGCCTGGCATGTCTACTCCTGATGAAGGTCAGAGGCAGACTGTTTGTACACACAGGCACAGGCCTACCCTCTCCCATGGCCTCCGGAGGCCAAGAGACCATCAGCGCCTTGGAGACCACCAGCAGTGAGCCGCAAGGACCGCCTTCTGGGATGGTAATCCATGCCCCTTTCCCCTGGAAGGCTGGAAACATTCCATTTCCTGTTAATTAATGCCTGCACACGCGTCTCATTTCTGAGGCCATGGTTGAAGTTTGAGCCACCTCCCTCTTATAGCCAGTGAATGAGTTGGTAGCAGAAACTGTAAATAATAATAATAATAGTTATAATAATAGGGGGTGGGGTGGGGGTAAGTTTTGCTTTTTGTTTTTTTGATTCAGCGTGTAGCACAGAGGTGAGAGTATTCTAAACAAACAAAAAATGAATAATTTATTCACAGAAACTATTAAAACTATCAGCAAGCTCACAGCCAGCTCAGTGAGCAACAGCTGCCATGTCTCACTGAGGAAATTATTTTATTGAATGTGAGTGAGGCATGCACTGGAGAGGGTGGCCGAAGCTATTCATAAAATGTCGTATATGTTCTTCCAAGCTCTCTCCCCTTTGCGAAGGGCACAGCGACCATACCCTTGGATGGATAGAGATGTATGCAAGTAGAGGGACAGACTTCAGCTCTCCCTGGTATTACTATCCCTGGACCCTATGACCAGGCAGGGGAAACTGTCCTCAGAGACAAAGCTTCTACGAATGAAAGAGGTTTCTGGCATTTCCTGATAACATGCTTCAGAGAACACAAGTTCTCCCCAGACACGAGTTGGTGTGATGCAAAAAAAGGGCTTTGTGGTCAAGTGTCTTTGGGAAACAAAGCTAAGTCCGTTTCCTTTCTGCAGGACTTTCCAGAGCCTTGATTGTGTGCTGTGTGGTGTGAATCCCCAGGAGCATCACTGATTGAGTCTGTGGCATTTCCTGACCTTCCATGAGCAGGATGCTCTATTTTACAGACTATCTCACAGAGCTAGCGTTGCACTGTGTAGGCTTTGGTTAGGTGGTTTTAGCACATCTGAGGTCTCCTAGGATAAAAACTGCTTCCCTCACCCCTCCCCTCCAAAAATATCCAAAACACAGCAACAGTAAAACAACACCACTGTGCCCACCTGATTTATTATAGCAATGAAGGTACTTTACCAAATGAATTCAATTTTTGCCTAAGTGCAATGGTTCTAATTCTGGATATTACATGGGCCGCAGTTCCCTCCCTGCTGCAGGGAGCAGAGAAATCTTGGGTGGTGTGGACAGAAAGGACGGAGGGGGCCCAAAGCCTCAGCTAGACCCCCAGCACTCTAGCTTAAGATTGCTCACTGCAAGCTGACTGCTCAACCCTTAACGAGTGCTTCTTCAATTCTATAATTTGGAATTGTTCACTATGTCCTTTCTGTTTTTTAAGTGGAAATTCACGTAGATTTCCTAAGCTTTGTGTTTCTTCGTCTTGTCCATTTTTGATCAGCTATGATGCCTTCTTTCATCTGTCTTCTCCCTCTAGTGAGAAAAAGTATCCTTCAGGACCATACGGCAGTGTGGTTCAAACATGAAGGGTTCTTTCTCCTCATGTTTTGTGTTCATAGTTTATTTTCTAATGGCATAAAAACTAAAAAAAAAAAAAAAGATAGATTCAACTGTTTTTGCAGAATGTAGAAAGAACTCTGTATCCTTGGTTAAAAAGAATCCATAGGTGAAAATGTGCCTGGAAAATAAAAGTTCTTGGTTCTTTTGTACTTTTTTTTTTTTTTAAGAGAAAACTGAACATGCTTTCTATTGCATGCTTAGCTGGAGAAAAGTATAGGCAGGTGTCCTATCTCCCAGCCACTTTTCAAAGGTGCTGCCTTGTTTTCAAAACCAGGTACAGAGGAGCATTTACAAGGACATTCCTGCTTAACCTGTCCCTTTGGTTGGACAACTCTATTAGCCACAGGGTTTGAATTCCTGCAACTGCTCCAGACCCTCCCCCATCTCTGCCTCCCCAGCTGGTCTGGGAGAGAGGACAGTCTGCTGACCTGTGGTGTCTCAGAGGGAAACCTTCCTTCCCACCTGTCCACCAGGGGAGTTTCACTGTCCTGCCTGTTCACGTGGATGGCACAGGATGGCAGTGGACAGTGGAAACTTCAGTCAGACCAGTGTCCTGGTGGCGGAGGTGTGGAAGCACCAGGGTCTAATCTCTGCTGGTAGAAAATTCCCAAAACAAAAATGAGTCCCCAGCTTCCTTAGCTGGTGGGGTCTGAACCAGTGCTGAGCTAGTGATTGCAAAAGTCCCAATTCTAAGCTGGCCGGATGCTGAGGGACTGCGTGTCCCTGGTGAGTGGGGCTCAGAGCTGATGTCTCACAGCCCGGCCCTCCCCTCCACATACACACACACGTGCTGAGCTGCCCTGTTCTGTGCCATCCTGGAGACCAGAGTCCCTTTCCCCTTCGTGTCAGCAGGACTGACCTCATCACTCCCGCAAAAGCCCCACAGCCAGTATTTCCTCCAGCCTTTTCCATCACAGCCAACTGGACCCTACAAACAGGCGGCAGGATCTTCCTCAACCAGCCTGACCCTCGGCCGTCAACAGGCAAATTTCAGTCTGTTACACTTTGTCAGGCACAGAAGGGGCGGCCCGTACTGTTTTCTTATGAGCATGCTCAGTCTGGCGTATGGACCTATAATTTAACATCTTTGTGGAGTGTGACTTTTTTTTTTACATAGTTGTATGCAGTAGAGGGCTTGTAGAAAACTCTCCCTGTATCTTACTGTACTGTTCAAGAAAGCTGAATTCCACATTGCCAACAAAAGTGTGAAAATGTTCATGAACCTTCTTCCAGGAAAAGCCATTCAAGCCTGATTATTTTTCTAAGTAACTTCAATTAAATTGAAGAAAACAGCTCCTCTCTGTGTATGGTTTGTTCATGGCTCATTGACGTAAAACTGTAGGGGCGGGGTGGACTGTGTTCCTCAGCATGTGGGGGGCCCTGCTCACGTGTATCGGAGAATAGAAAGGGGAAGATGGGGGCGCTGACCCCGCTGGCAGCCTTGGCCATGGTAAAGACCTCCACAAACCTGAAGCCTGTCTGTTTCGTGGAGGAGCAGAAGCTTCATTCCTGGAGAGGAATGCACTAGAAGGCCCACCCTGAGCATATGGACTACCACTCCATAATAAAATAAGGCGAAATAAGGAAACAGGCCCTGGAGGGCTACAGGGTGTTAATGGCAGAGCCGATATTCCAACGTGGGTTAACGTGTCTTCAGAGTGGAGCTTGGGACTTCCCTACTGGTCCAGGGGCTGTGACTCCACGCTCCCAATGCAGGGGTCCTCCCTAGTTGGGAACTATGTCCCACATGCCACTGCTAAAGATCCCACATGGGCAAATAAATAATAAATCATTTAAAAGAGTTGCGGCACTCAGTGACACGACTGTCCTCACTTCAGAAGTTGTAGACCTGCCCCCTTCAAAGCCCTATTTTCTGTTCCCAAATCTGCTGCTTTTCTGACATCCTACACAGCTCCTTCCAGTCCTGTTAATGACTATTTTTAGCTTTACTGATAAAAATTATATATATGCCAAAAAAGAAATCATCTCAAAGTTGCAACTTTAGTTTATTGTACCCTAATTTTAAAAAATATATCATGTAAACATTTTAACATGAGAATATCGGATTAGAAAATATACCCCATTTTTTCAGTCATGCCAGACATGGGGTCTACTATGTCTACTATGTAGCAGGTCATTACTACCTGTGGCCTGGCTGCCTCCCGTTCCTGGTGTCACTGCTGTCGTTGCTCTGGTCGGGAAATGCCCCCATGGAGCTTAGTTTTCTTAAACTAATGGGAAACGTGCTTGCTTTTTGATGTGGTGAGTGAATATGACTGTTTTGGCCTGTCCGTCTCTCATCGGGACAATGCAAATGTCAGTGGGAAGCAAGGCTTCCCCCCGAAGACACCCCCAGTCTTAGCTTATCTCCCTTGGAGTGAGATTAAGATTCCCTCTAATCCTTATTTCTGATGGTACTACAGGTATCTTCTGGGTAATGAGGCAGAAGCTACAGAAACCAAGGAGCCTATGGCCCAGGACACTGCCAAGGCCAGAGGTTATTACCAATCCCCCACCAAGTGTACAAAAATAACGTCAGGCAGAATCATGAGTGTCTGATGCCAAAGTATCCTTTCTTAGCAAGGGCTCTCCTTTCTCAAGTTACAACTTTCCTACAGTTTTTGGTATTTAGATAACTTCATAATGGTAGGTGTTAACTGACATTGTGCTTAGTCCCTCAGTTGTGTCAAACTCTTTGCAATGCTATGGACTATAGCCTGTCAGGCTCCTCTGTCCATGGGATTCTCCAGGCAAGAATACTGGAGTGGGTTGCCATGCCATCCAGGGGGTGTAATTGACATTAGAAAATATAGTTTCATTTCAGCACCCAAAGTCATTTCAAATATTTTCTCAGAAAATCCAAAAAGACCAGGAACCACTAGCCAAGAATGCATGTGGGGTTGGGAGTGGGTAGAAATCCAAGAGAGCTGGATGGAAAACAGCCCTCTGGGGGAATCCTCCCAGGGGACAATTCTGACCTTTGTACAGTTGGCACCCACACCCCTGCTGGCACCTTGGGAACCTGGGATGTCTTACAAGATGGTAAAGACTGATCTGGTCTACATTTACCATAAGTTTATCACACATTGTTTCTGGGCTGATGGACATTTCCAGTATAAAACTTTTTTTTTTTTTAAGTGACATTCTAGCAAGACTGACATGAGAAAAACACTAAACCAAACAAACAACCTTTCCCCTGGCCCACAATCCTCTCCTACCGGCAGCCTCATCCTCACATCTTAATAATCCATAGACAGAACAGTCAGAATGGAAGAGCCTGCTGATTCCAAACACTTGGCCGGCTGTAACTGTTCACAGACACAGTGCCTCAGTCTCTTCCCCTTTGAAACAAGAAAAGCAGCAACATCTGAATTATGCCAGAGTTGAGGTTAACAAGAACCCCTCGTGAAAACATATACATTACCATATGTAAAATAGATAGCCAGTGGGAATTCTCTCTATGACTCAAGGAGCTCAAACTGATTCTCTGTGACAACCTAGAAGGGTGGGATGTGGTGAGAGGTGGGAGGGAGTTTCAAGAGGGAGGGGACATATGTATATCTGGGGCTGATTCATGTTGATGTATGGCAGAAACCAACGCAGTATTGTAAAGTGATTATCCTCCAATTAAAAATAAATTTTAAAAAATAAACAAGAACTCCTGAGGTCACTAGCCTCAGTTCATCCACCAAGGAGTTGTTTGCAATCTAGAGGTAATCACATTCAGTTTGGACCTAAGTTTCCTTATCTGTAAAATTACAAAATTGAGCTCTGTGGTTTTTCAGCTTTAGGGGAAAAAAAAATTAGCCTCAAAAATTTGCTGTGTGCTAACCACTCATGTAAAAATAGATGAAACAGAGATACTGTGAGGCCCAGCTGAGCCTCTTCTGTAAAATGCCTAAGGACCTCCAGGGAACCTTAGGGTCCTAAGAAGCACAGTTTAAGAGGTCAGATGACCTCATTCCTTCCAGTGTTGACATTCTCTAATGATCTACCCAAATCCTTCTCTGTGACTCTTTGTGGCTTTACACCAAAGAGGTCAGTTAGCAATTAGATGGTACCATGGAAGTAAAAACTTTCAAAAAGGTAGTTAAGGCAAGAGCATTAGAATGAGATTAAGATGGAAGACATAAGGAAAAAAAAAAAAGGTAGAAGCAGCTGCAGGAAAGAAATAGCTCACACCCAGATTTAAGATTGGAGAACCAAAGTTTACCCTTCCCTTTTTCAATGGTCTACCTAGGAAACACAGGCTCCAAATTCCTACAAATCCCCATTAATTTGAAATACAAGAGACTGGAATGAAAAACAGTCTCTTGATTAATCTGCTTTTTATTTTTCAATGTTTGTTTTTAAAAATAATAAAGCATCTCGTTATGGGAGAATAACAAGGGCTTTGAATTTCACATTGGTTTGGACAAGCCAGCAGCTAGAGAAGATTTTTTGTGGCTGCATCCAGCCTTGGACCTTTACCTGATAGATCAAGCCAGAAACAACTCTGTGTTTGGAACCAAACTGGCAACAGGATGGAGGAAAAGTGCCTAAAGAAGAAATGAAGGAAGAAGGGCCTCTGTCTACTGGAATGATACCTGCACACTGAGCTTCTCTGGACAATGAGCACAGATTCAACTGCAGGCGCCTTGAGATGGTTGGCTTTTCATGAAGTGTTTTCCAAAAATAATTAGCTTCGTAAACAAAGTTGACCATAAAAGTGACCAACTTCTATTAATTTACATAGTTTACTATATGACTTGTAATGCATTAAATGTTTTCCATTTAATCCTCACAGCAACCAACAAGGTAGATACTTTAAGATAGGTTTTTTTTTTCTGCTTTTAAAAAGTTGAAGTATGGTTGATTTGCAATATTGCGTAAGTTTCTGGTGTACACAGATAGATACTTTCCCTCTTTTTACAGATAAGGAAGCAGATGGTTAGAATGCTTAGATAACTTTCCCCAAATTACTCGTCTTATAAGTGACAGAGACAGGATTCAGATCCAGGTCTGGTTGACTCCCTAGTCCATTGGAATCAGTATCACTGATGGGCCAACACAGGAGAGGGCCAGAAGTGTGAGTTCTGGGAATGGTGATGTTAATGAAGAGACTTTAAAACTTTGGCTGAAGTGGCAAAAACTTGATTAAATATAAGCAAAGAGAGGATACTACAAAAGAGCTGGAAGACTAAAAGGGTAAATTTCAGACTGAAATAGTCACAGAAAGCTAGATGATTCGTCCAAATAAATTAAAATTCTCCCTGTGTTGTTGTCATAGGAACAACTCAGTTCCCCTCCTGTTCCTCCTTCCCTCTCACACCACTAATCACTCTCTGGCACCAGATGTGGGGAAGTTTTTCCCCACAACAAGCAATTCTCTGTGACACCAGGTGAAAAACTGAAAGTCACTCAGTCATATCCAACTCCTTGCAACCCCATGGACTATACAGTCCATGGAATTCTCCAAATCATAATCCTGGAGTGGGTGGCCATTCCCTTTTCCAGGGTATCTTCCCAACCCAGGGATCAAACCAAGGTCTCCCACACCGCAGGCACATTCTTTACCAGCTGAGCCACCTGGGAAGTCCATACCGGGGAAGACACCAGATGAGTGCCCTACAATTTAACTCAATTCTGACACTAGCTGCCTAGAGATAACATCAGATCCCACAGGTTAAGGGCTCAGTCCTATAAGACTACTCACCCCTCACCCCAAGTCTAGGTTGTCATTTGTGCTCCTGACCAATTGGCTATAAATCAAAGGTTCCCACCACCCCTTTCTCAGGTTCAATTAATTTGCAAAAGTGGCTCACAGAACTCAAGAAAACAGTTTCTTTATTGTTTATTAATTTCTTATGAAAGGATACGATAAAAGACACAGATGAACATCGAGATGGAAGAGATGCATTGGCAAAGTGTGGAAAGGGGCTCAGCGCCTCTGTGCCCCACCTTTGAGTGCCACCTCCACAGGTTCACCAACCCAGAAGCTCTCTACATCCCACACTGTGGGAATTTTTAAGGAGGCTCCATCTCATAGGCAATGATCATTGCCACTTCCAGCTCTTTTCCCCTTTCTGAAGAACAAAGGATGGGGCTGAAAATTCCAGCCTTCTACATGACCTGGCCTTTCTGGTGACCAGAGCCTCCACCAAGATTCACCTTATTAGAACAAAAAAGACATTGCTATTACCCAGGAAATTCCAAGGGATTGAGGAGCTCTGTGTCAGGAACTGGGGTCAAAGACTATTAAAATAAAAGATACTCTGATTACTTAGAAAATTACAAAGGTTTCAGGACCTCTGCATCAGAAACTAGGGCAGAGACCAATACTTACATTCTCCATCATCTCACAGTTGTCTATTTCGGTGTCTTACCAAAACAGCTGTGGATAAATTATTCAGAAAGGCTGGACTTCAACTATAAGCCAAATGGCAAAATTGAAATTCAAATTGGGATCTCAGAGGAGCCTGCGAGTCTAACGAATGGAACACATAAGCCATAAGTACTCTGATGGTCTGGGCAGACAGGTTAACCTGGGCTTCGATGATAAGCCCCAAATCCAGCGTCAATGGTAGCCGTTAAGGACAAAGATGTAGTATTCAAACAGCTGTTCGCAGAGCATTGCTGCATGGTGCACCCTGCATGAGCAGTAAGATGAATGACCTTTCTGAGCAGTGTAGAGAGACCAGACAAAAACGGGTCAAGACAAACTCTGAAGGGCAGGTGGGAGTGTCTGGGAGCATAAACAACTTTGGATGTCTGTGACGTCAGGCTCCCAAAAGACATGGCCGGGGCAGATCTCCTGCAAGCTGAGTTCTGAGCATCCTCACCCTTCTAAGGCGCCTGCAGCTGTCAGGGGATACTTTCATTCATTCATTCACCTACTTAAATATGTTAAGCATCTCTCTGTTTAGACCCTGAGCAGGATGCTAAGAATATAGGGGTTCTTAGAACTTATAAACAAGTGCGAACACAGGAATGTTAGTAGTTACAACATAGTCAAAACACACATGATAATGAAACATCAAACCATCCCTGGGGAAGCAGGGATCCAAGTCCATTGCTGGAGAAAGGAGGGTGAGGGATTGGAGCATTGGTAATTTTGCCCTCCACTGGACAGACATCCAAAACAAAGAATTGTCTGGCTAAAAAATGCCAAGGTTGGGAAACCCTGAATGGGAGAAACATTAAGGGGTGGGGAGAGGATACAATCTGTGGTTTTTAGTAGCTAAATAAATGTGTAGTGAGAAAGAGAAAAATGAAGGGAGAAGAGTGGCATGTTATCAGCTTGGGATATAGTCACTGGAGACTGGAGCTATTAATGGAGATCACCTAATGAGGAGCAGGTTTCTGGGAAAGCTGAATATTACTTGCAAACTTGCTAGAAACACAGTTTCAGGCCCTCAAATCGGCCCTCCTACATTTTAAGAGGCCATGTGATTCATTAGCACTTTCCCATTTGAGAAGCAGTGGCCTAGAGAACAGTCTAGACAGAGCCATAGCTCTGGGGGAGGGGGTCTTCTTACTTCACTGTGTATTCTTTCAGCACCTGAGGCATGAGTAAAATCAGAGCTGCTATGTCTGGTTGCACAGGTTGTGTACTGCACAAAGGTGCCTGGTTCAGGATGGGGCTGACATTTGACATTCACCCTTCCCAGGTGGTGCTAGTGGTAAAGAATCCGCCTGCCAAAGGAGACATGGGTTCAATTGCTGGGTCAGGAAGATCCTCTGGAGAAGGAAATGGCAACCTGCTCCTGTATTCTTGCTTGGGAAATTCCATGAGCAGAGGAGCCTGGCGGGCCACAGTCCGTGGGGCCCCAAAGAGCTGGACATGACTGAGCACATACATTCGGAAAAAGAGATGCATTTTGTTTTTTCATCACAATTGCTGAGTTATCTGCATGGGGGCTGTGACCACCCAGAAGGTGTATTGTTCTAATTTGCACAAAAGCCCTATGGCTGAGCAGTGACCCTAGAGATAGTACAGATCCACATCGCCTTCTCTGCAGTTTTTTAAATCTACAAAATCCTGTAAGTCAAAAGGTTTTTTAATAGATTTGCAGCAAGCTCACTTGGCAGCAAAACCTGACCTTAACTAACATGAAACTAATTATAGTCTCTATTTTTCTCACTTACTGTGAATATTCCTACATTTTCCTGCAGAAATATTAATGTAAATATAAATGAATTTTCTGTGCAGTACAGCTCCACACACGGCCAGCACATGAGGTAATACTCAGAATGCACAGCATTAGTTTTCTAAAATTTGAAAAAATTTGGAATTCTAAAGTACATCTGATGGACAGGGAAGCCTGGTGTGTTGCAGTCCATAGGGTCGCAAAGAGTTGGACATGACTGAGTGACTGAACTGAACTGAAGCATTTTAGACAAGAACTTGTACTAACCCAGTTTTACAGATGGGGAAACTGAGACACAGAGAGGTCAAGTACCTGACGGATTCAAGGTTCAAACCTTACCTCTCTGTGCATCACACTGGTTACAAGAAGCTTATGATTAAGATGCCTGTCTGTGTAAAGTCTGGGCCCCTCCCTCAAAGGCACTCAAGGTAGATTTTCAAACGGCACCAGAATCTTTTGTGTGGGTCTCCCATAACAGAATCCCAGTCCCCATGTTTGAGCAGCACGTTTCCAAACCAACCTCTGGATGTTCCGACAATGCTTAGCCCAAAGCTAGGCACCCCAGAGTCATCCATCAACCTCAGGCTTGCTAGCAGACACAGAGAACCCCAGGAAGACTGAAAAAGGATGAAAGCAAGTGAATTCTCATTGAATCTGTGATTGAGACAATGCAGACCAGAGCAAAACAGCATGGGATGGTCTTCTGTTGTGCTATTCTTATTCCACAGATGGAGGTCTCCAACAGCTGCAGTGAAATCCAAATGTCTGTTCCTTCTTGAAAAGACATGAGTGTAATGCGGAGAGCAAAGTGCCTGTCATTTCTACAGAACCACAGTTTGCTCTGCTCCTTCAACAAAGAATAGACTCTATTCCAACAGAAATCAGCCTGGAGCTGTAAGTTATCAGCCACATAAGAGTCAGTGTATCATCTTCTCTGAAATTCTGCAGATTCTAAAATTATACTCATGTGATGTATCCACAGCTATTTTCTTCACCTTTGAGCTTATATATGACCAACCTAGACAGCTATTAAAAAGCAGAGACATTACTTTGCCAACAAAAGTCCATCTAGTCAGAGCTATGATTTTTCCAGTAGTCATGTGTGGATTTTCTATACAGAAAGCTGAGTGCTGAAGAATTGATGTTTTTGAACTGTGGTGCTGGAGAAGACTCTTGAGAGTCCCTTGGACTGCAAGGAGATCCAACCAGTCCATTCTAAAGGAAATCAGTCCTGAATATTCATTGGAAGGACTGATGTTGAAGCTGAAACTCCAATACTTTGGCTACCTGATGCGAAGAACTGACTCATTGGAAAAGACCCTGATGCTGGGAAAGATTGAAGGCAGGAGAAGAAAGGGACGACAGGATAAGATGGTTGGATGGCATCACTAACTTGATAGACATGAATCTGAGTGAACTCAGGGAGTTGGTGATGGACAGGGAAGCCTTGCATGCTGCAGTCTATGGGGTCACAAACAGTCAGACACAACTGAGCGACTGAACTGAACTGAGCTTACATATTTGGGTGCTGCCACTAGGTAGATGCTTGGAGAACACAAGCACCTTGTATGTACCAGGACCCAGGGAAGGGAGCACTATGACCAAAAGAGGCAGAGCCAGACCTCCCTGTGAATGTTTGAAGGTCTCCTGCGGAGGCGGACATCAGAAGTGAACTGCCATGGGGATGAGGTCTCTGGAGCAGCAGTCCTAGCAGCATGTGGCTTAAGTGCTCATGGAGGAGGCTGCCATTAGCCCCCACCATAGGGCTTCCATAGTGGCTCAGATGGTAAAGAACCTGCTTGCAATGCAGGAGACCTGGGTTCAACACCTGGGTTGGGAAGATCCCCTGGAGGAGGGCATGAAAATCCACTCCAGTATTCTTGCCTGGAGAATCCCCATGGACAAGGAGCCTGGCAGGCTACAGTCCATGGGACTGCAAAGTCAGACATGACTGAGCAACTAAGCACGGTACTGCACACATAGAGCCAGCAGGTGGGTGATCTACAAACTGGAGAACAATTACACCAAAGAAGTTTTCACATTGCTGTGAAAATTCTAGGCCCCACAACAGACTTCCCAACCTGGGGATCCAGCAAAGGGACTGAGAATCACCAGGGAATCTGACTTGAAGGTCAGAAGGATCTGATTACAGAACTTCCACACGACTGGGGAAACAGAGACTCTTGGAGGGCACAAACAAAACCTTGCGCAGACCAGGACCCAAGGGAAAGGAGCAGTGACCCCACAGGAGAGTCAGCCAGACTTGGCTGTAAGTGTTTGGGAGTCTCCGGTGAAGGAGTCAACAGTGGCCTGCCATGGGGTCAGGGGCACTGCCGACAGCAGTCCTGGGAGCTGTGGTATGCTGGACTAAGTCCTTCTGGAGGAGGTCGCCATTACCCAACCACAGCTTGGCCTCAGGCAAAGCTACAGGGAGGGAACACAGCCCCACCCATCAGCAGAAAACTGGATTAAAGATCTACTGAGCATGGCCTTGCCCACCAGAACAAGACCCAGCTTCCCCCACAGCCAGTTGCTCCCAGCGGGAATATTGCACAAGCCTCTTATCCCTATCCATCAGAGGGCAGACAGAATGAAAATCACAATCACAAAAAACTAACCAAACTGATCATATGAATCACAGCCTTGTTTAACTCAGTGAAACTTTGAGCCATGACATGTAGAGCCACCCAAGATAGACGGGTCATGGTGGAGAGTTCTGACAAAATTTGGTCCACTAGAGAGGTGAATGGCAAACCACTTCAGCATTCTTGCCTTGAGGACCCCATGAACAGTATGAAAATGCAAAAAGATAGGACACTGAAAAATGAACCCCACTCCAGGTCAGTAGGTATCCAATATGCTACTGGAAAAGAGCAGAGAAATAGCTCCAGAAGGAATGAAGAGGCTGAGCCAAAGCAGAAAAGAGGCCCAGTTGTGGATGTGTCTAGTGGTGAAAGTCCAATGCCTTAAAGAACAATATTGCACTGGAGAAGGCACTGGCGACCCGCTCCAGTACTCTTGCCTGGAAAAATCCCATGGATGGCGGAGCCTGGCAGGCTGCAGTCCACGGGGTCACTAAGAGTCGGACACGACTGAGCGACTTCACTTTCTCTTTTCACTTTCATGCATTGGAGAAGGAAGTAGCAATCCACTCCAGTGTTCTTGCCTGGAGAATCCCAGGGGCGGGGGAGACTACTGGGCTACCGTCTAGGGGGTCGCACAGAGTCGGACACGACTGAGTGACTGAACTGAGCTGAACTGAAGAGAGAGCTCTTGAGCTGAAAAACTGGGAACACAACCCCAATATCTCTCCAGAAAAGACCAATCCATTCAAATATGAAAACCAAAATATGAATAAAAGAGTATCCACAGAAGATATTAAAACAGAAATTGAAGATTGTAACTTTTCAAAAGAGAAACAAAATTCACAAGAAAAATGTTGTTGAAGATCAAGGAAAAATTAACAACATTCGAACACAAATTAAAAAAAAAAAGGAAAACAAAACGTAAGAAAGTAATCGCAGCTTTTACCAATTACGGGAACACCACAGAGCAGACAGAAGAATTCAAAGAAGTTATGTCCAGACAACAGGCTATGAGTAATAATAGAGGGGAGGGAGGCAAGGAGACAATGATAAGGGAAACTATAGGTGCTTCCCTGGTGCTAACAATGTTTCAAAGGTCTTTATTCTGTAATAATCCATTAAATTGTGCACTTATATTCACTTTTCTGTTTGAGTACTATTTATCACAATAAAAAGGTTTTAACATAAAAAAAAGAACAATATTGCATAGGAACCTGGAATGTTAGGTCTATGAATCAAATTAAATTGGAAGTGGTCAAATAGAAGAGGGCAAGAGTGAACATAAATGATTTAGGAATCAGTTATCTAAAATGGACAAGAACAGATGAATTTAATTCAGATGACCATTGTATCTACTACTGTGGGCAAGAATCCTTTAGAAGAAATGGAGTAGACCTCATAGTCAACAAAAGAGTCTGAAATGCAGTTCAGTTCAGTCGCTCAGTCGTGTCCGACTCTTTGCAACCCCATGGACTGCAGCACGCAGATGGGTGTCCCTGCCCATCACCAACACCTGGAGTTTACCCAAACTCATGTCCATTGAGTGAATGATGCCATACAACCATCTCATTCTCTGTTGACCCCTTCTCCTCCTGCCTTCAATCTTTCCCAGCATCAGGGTCTTTTCAAATGAGGCAACTCTTTGCATCAGGTGGCCAAAGTACTGGAGTTTCAGCTTCAACATCAGTCCTTCCAATGAACACCCAGGACTGATGTCCTTTAGGATGGACTTGTTGGATCTCCTTGCAGTCCAAGGGACTCTCAAGAGTCTTCTCCAACACCACAGTTCAAAAGCATCAATTCTTCGGCACTCAACTTTCTTTATAGTCCAACTCTCATATCCACACATGACTACTGGAAAAACCATAGCCTTGATTAGATGGACCTTTTTTGGCAAAGTAAAGTCTCTGCTTTTCAATATGCTATCTAGGTTGGTCATAATTTTCCTTCCAAGGAGTAAGCATCTTTTAATTTCATGGCTGCAATCACCAACTGCAGTGATTTTGGAGCCCCCCAAAATAAAAGTCTGTCATTGTTTCCACTGTTTCCCCATCTACTTGCCATGAAGTGATGCGACCACGTGCCATGATCTTAGTTTTCTGAATGTTGAGCTTTAAGCCAACATTTTCACTCTCCTCTTTCACTTTCATCGAGAGGCTTTTCAGTTCCTCTTCACTTTCTGCCATAAGGGTGGTGTTATCTGCATATTTGAGGTTATTGATACTTCTCCTGGCAATCTTGATTACAGCTTGTGCTTCATCCAGCCCAGAGTTTCTCATGATGTACTCTGCATATAAATTAAATAAGCAGGGTGACAATATACAGCCTTGATGTACTCCTTTTCCTATTTGGAACCAGTCTGTTGTCCCATGTCCAGTTCTAACTGTTGCTTCCTGACCTGCATACAGCTTTCTCAAGACACAGGTCAGATGGTCTGGTATTCCAATCTCTTTCAGAATTTTCCCCAGTTTACTGTGAGCCACACAGTCAAAGGCTTTGGCATAGTCAATAAAGCAGAAATAGATGTTTTTCTGAAATTCTCTTGCTTTTTTGATGATCCAGCAGATGTTGGCAATTTGATCTCTGGTTCCTCTGCCTTTTCTAAAACCAGCTTGAACATCTGGAAGTTCGTGGTTCACGTATTCCTAAAGCCTGGCTTGGAGAATTCTGAGTATGACTTTACTAACATATGAGATGAGTGCAGAGTACATCATCAGAAATTCTGGGCTGGATGAAGCACATGTTGGAGTCAAGATTGCTGGGAGAAATGTCAATAACCTTGGATATGCATATGACACTACCATAGGCAGAAAACAAAGAGGAACTAAGGAGCCCTTTGATGAAGGTGAATGAGGAGAGTGAAAAAGCTGGCTTAAAACTCAATATTCACAAAACAAAGACCATGGCATCCAGTCCCATGACTTCATGGCAAATAGCTGAGTAAAAAATGCAAACAGTGACAGACTTTATTTTCTTGGGCTCCAAAATCACTGAGGACGGTGACTGCAGCCATGAAATTAAAGATGCTTGCTCCTTGGAAGAAAAGTTATGACAAACCTAATCAGTGTATTAAAAAGCAGAGACATCACTTTGCTGACAAACATCCATATAGTCAAAGCTATGATTTTCCCAGTAGTCATGTGTGGATATGAGAGTTGAACCATAAAAAACGCTGAGCTGAAGAATTGATGCCTTTGAATTGTGGTGTTTGAGAAGACTCTTGAGAGTCCCTTGGAAAGCAAGGAGGTCAAACCAGTCAATCCTAAAAGAAATCATTTTTGAATACACATTGGAAGGACTGTTGCTGATGCTCCAATACTTGGGCCACCTGATGTGAAGAACTGACTCATTGGAAAAGATCCTGATGCTGAGAAAATTGAGAGCAGGAGGAGAAGGGGGCAAAGGGGATGAGATAGTTGGATAGCATTATCGACTCAATGGACAAAGAGTTTGAGCAAACTCCAGGAGACAGTGTAGGACCAGGAAGCTTGGCATGCTGCAGCCAATGGAATCACAGAGAGTCAGACTTGACTGAGTGACTGAACACAAGAACAGCAGCAACAAGGTGATAACTGGAAACTTGGTATCTTGTCACCAAAATCAATGATGATCCACTCTTTAAATGAACTTAAACTTTTGTAAGAATATTTGCCTTTTAAAAAACATTTTAAAATACTTCAGTGAACACTGAATTCAAAATTAATTTGATTCATTTCTAATTTTTTTGATTGTATACATATCAATTACACATGGATGTGTATTTATCACTTTATTATTTTATATATACATCTACATCCCTTCTGGGAGATGGTGAAGGACAGGGAAGCCTGGTGTGCCACAGTCCATGGGATCAAAAAGACTTGGACACAACTGAGTGACTGAACAACAACAGAAATCCTGTCTCTGGAAAAGTGTGTATTCAACTCACTTGTCCATTTAAAAAATGATTTATTATTGAGGTGAAAGATTCTTTATAAATTTTACATCAAAGTCAATCGGAAATATGTTTTGCAAATATTTTCTCCCAGTCTGTGGCTTGCCTGTTCATTCTTGAAAAGGTGTCTTTCAAAGAGAAAAAGTTTTAAATTTTGTTGCAGCCCCACTTACCAGTTCTTATTTTATGGTAGGTTATAGCTCAAGTAGACATCTTCATTCAATCTAAAGTCTCCAAGATTTTCTCCAGTGTTTTCTCATAGTTATTATAATTTCAGCTCTTATATTTAAATCTATATTTATTTAGATATAATTTTGTACATGATATGAGGTAGGGTCAAAATTATCCTGTTTTTCGAGTGCTATTTTTTGAAGGAACCATATTCTTCTATGAAGACCTACAAGCACTTTTAGAACTAACACCAAAAAAAGATGTCCTTTTCATTATAGGGAACAGGAATGTGAAAGTAGGAAGTCAGGAAACACCTGAAGTAACAGGCAAATTTGGCCTTGGAGTACAGAATGAAGCAGAGCAAAGGCTAGTAGAGTTCTGCCAAGAGAACACACTGGTCATAGTAAACACCCTCTTCCAACAACACAAGAGAAGACTCTACACATGGACATCACCAGATGGTCAATACCAAAATCAGATTGATTATATTCTTTGCAGCCAAAGATGGAGAAGCTCTATACAGTTAGCAAAAACAAGACCGGGAGCTGACTGTGGCTCAGATCATGAACTCCTTATTGCCAAATTCAGACTGAAATTGAAGAAAGTAGGGAAAACCACTAGACCAGTCAGGTATGACCTAAATCAAATCCCTTATGATTATACAGTGGAAGTGAGAAATAGATTTAAAGGACTAGATCTGATAGACAGAGTGCCTGAAGAACTATGGATGGAGCTTTGTGACACTGTACAGGAGTCAGGGATTAAGGCCATCCCCATGGAAAAGAAATGGAAAAAAGCAAAATGGCTATCTGAGGAGGCCTTACAAACAGCTGTGAAAAGAAGAGAGGGAAAAGCAAAGGAGAAAAGGAAAGATATTCCCATCTGAATGCAGGGTTCCAAAGAATAGCAAGGAGAGATAAGAAAGCCTTCCTCAGTGATCAATGCAAAGAAATAGAGTAAAACAACAGAATGAGGAAGACTAGAGATCTCTTCAAGAAAATTAGAGATACCAAGGGAACATTTCATGCAAAAATGGGCTCAATAAAGGACAGAAATGGTAGGGACCTGACAGAAGCAGAAGATATCGATAAGAGGTGGCTAGAATACACAGAAGAACTGTACAAAAAAGATCTTCACGATCCAGATAATCACGATGGTATGATCATTCACCTAGAGCCAGACATTCTGGAATGTGAAGTCAAGTGGGCCTTAGAAAACATCACTATGAACAAAGCTAGTGGAGGTGATGGAAGAGCTACTTCAAATCCTGAAAGATGATGCTGTGAAAGTGCTGCACTCAATATGCCAGCAAACTTGGAAAACTCAGCAATGGCCACATTGACTGGAAAAGGTCAGTTTTCACTCCAATCCCAAAGAAGGGAGATGCCAAAGAATGCTCCAACTACTGCACAATTGCACTCATCTCACACACTAGTAAAGTAATGCTTAAAATTCTCCAAGCCAGGCTTCAGCAATACGTGAACTGTGAACTTCAAGATGTTCAAGCTGGTTTCAGAAAAGGCAGAGGAACCAGAGATCAAATTACCAACATCTGCTGGATCATCAAAAAAGCAAGAGAATTTCAGAAAAACATCTATTTCTGCTTTATTGACTATGCCAAAGCCTTTGACTGTGTGGCTCACAGTAAACTGGGGAAAATTCTGAAAGAGACTAGAATACCAGACCTCTGACCTGTGTCTTGAGAAAGCTGTATGCAGGTCAGGAAGCAACAGTTAGAACTGGACATGGGACAACAGACTGGTTCCAAATAGGAAAAGGAGTACGTCAAGGCTGTATATTGTTACCCTGCTTATTTAACTTATATGCAGAGTACATCATGAGAAGTGCTAGCAGAAAGTGAAGAGGAACTAAAAAGCCTCTTAATGAAAGTGAAAGAGGAGAGTGAAAAAGTTGGCTTAAAGCTCAACATTCAGAAAACTAAGATCATGGCATCTGGTCCCATCACTTCATGGGAAATAGATAAAGAAACAGTGGAAACAGTGTCAGACTTTATTTATTTTTGCTCCAAAATCACTGCAGATGGTGATTGCAGCCATGAAATTAAAAGATGCTTACTCCTTGGAAGGAAAATTATGACCAACCTAGATAGCATATTGAAAACCAGTCCATCCTAATGGAGATCAGTCCTGGGTGTTCCTTGGAAGGACTGATGTTGAAGCTCAAACTCCAATACTTTGACCACCTCATGTGAAGAGTTGACTCACTGGAAAAGACCCTAATGCTGGGAAGGATTGGGGGCGAGAGAGGAAGGGGCCGACAGAAGTTGAGATGGCTGGATAGCATTACCAACTCGATGAACATGGATTTGCGTGGACTCCAGGAGTTGGTAATGGACAGGGAGGCCTGGCGTGCTGCGATTCATGGTGTTGCAAAGAGTCAGACACTTCTGAGTGGCTGAACTGAACTATTCTTCTTACCTTGGTACTTTTGTCAAAAATCAAATGACCACATATATATGGGTAGCTTTCTGGCCTCTCTCTCTTCCTTTCCCCTGACTTATATGAATTTCTTCATGCTGATACCACACCATCTTAATTACTGTAGTTTCATAATAAGCCTTGAAATCATGTAAGTATAATTTCCTCCAGTTTTTTTGTTGTTTAATTGTCCTGGCTATGATACAAGGTTTAATAGAAGTAGTTAGGAGGAAAGTGGGCTTCCCCGGTGGCTCAGCTAGTAAAGAATCTGCCTGCAATGCAGGAGACCTGGGTTTGGTCTCTGGGTTGGGAAGATCCCCTGGAGAAGGGGGCAACCCATTTAAGTATTCTGGTCTGGAGAATTCCATGGACCATGGGATCACAAAGAGTCAGACATGACTGGACAACTTTCACTGTATCTACTATGTATCACCTGTGAAGCCATCTGAACCTTGATTTTTCATTGCAGGGAAGACCTTTAATTACAAATCCATTTTACTTAATAGACACATGGATGGGCTTCTCAGGTGGCACTGTTAGTAAAGAATCTGCCTGCCAAAGCAGGAGACACAAGAGACAATGGTTCGTTCCCTGGATCAGGAATATCCCCTGGAGAAGGAAATGGCAACTTGCTCCAGTAGTCTTATCTAGAGAATTCCATAGACAGAGGAGCCTGGCAGGCTACAGTCCATGGGGCTACAAAGTATCAGAGACTACTAAGAGCACACACACAACAGATATATGAATATTTAAAATATCTAATTTTTCTGGACTGAGTTTTGGTGGATTATATCCTTTAAGGAGTATATCCATTTCCTCTAAATTGCTAGATTGACATAAAGTTGTTCATAATATTCCTTTATTAGTTTAATGTTTGTTGGATGTCATTAAATCCCTTATATGTTGGTGGTTGGTATCTTCTCTTTTTGCCTCACCAATCTATTGGTGAAATTTATCTGTCTCATTGATTCTTTCTAAAATAAGCTTTAGTTTCATCAATGTCTTTCTGCTTTTCTTCTGTTTTCAATTTCATTGGTTTATACTTTCATCTTTTTAATTGTCTTCTTGCCCTGGGATTAATTTGTTCTTTTTCTAGTTTATACTGGAATCTAAAAATATTAGTTTGCATCCATTCTTCTTTACTAATATAAGCACTGAAAGCTATAATATTCCTTCTAGGCACTATTTCTAGCCACATTCCATATATTTTGGTGAGTTATGTTTCCGCTTTTATTCAATTCAAAGTACTTTCTAGTTTTCCTTTTTTGACTCATGGGTTACCTATGCATATGATGGAAATTTCTCATATATTTTTCAGTCTTTTATTTCTAGTTAATTCCACTGTGGCCAGAAAACATAATTGTATGATTTCCACTTTTTTAAATTTATTGAGACTTATTTTATGGCCCTAAATAGTGTCAGTCCTGATGTTTGTTCTCTGTGCAACTGAGAAGAACATGTATCCTGCTGTTACTGGGTAGAACATTGTACAACCAACTAGGTCAGGTTGGCTGATAATGTTGTTCAAGTTTTATATATCTTCATTGTTTCATCAACTGAGAAAAATGGTGACATTGACCATTATAATTGTAGGTTTATCTATTTCTCCTTGAGGTTCTATCAGTCTTTGTATTGATGTATTTTAAGGCTTTCAAAATTAGGTGTGTGCACATTTAGTAATATTATGTTCTTTTGAGGAATTAACCTTTCACTATTATGAAACATCCTATTGGTCCCTATTAATGTGCTTTGTGCTGAAGTCTACTTTTTCTGATACTAATATAGCTACTCCATTTTTCTTCTTTTCAGATTTTGTATTGTATATCTTTTCCTGTTCTTTCACTTTTACCTGTGTCTTATTGTGTTCTTTGTTGACTACGTGTAAATGGATGCTTTTAATCTAATCTAACAATTCTTGCCTATTAATCATAGTATTTAATATAATCTGACAACTCCTGCCTTTTATTTAGACAACTTACATTTATTCTAGATGTGGGGGTTGGGGAGGTGGAGGGGACGATGGGATGAACTGGGAGAGAGCACTGATATATACACTGTGGCTAGTTGCTCTCTGACTCTACAACCCCATGGATGACCCAATGGATTGTAGCCCGCCAGGCTCCTCTGTCCATGGGGATCTCCAGGCAAGAATACTGGAGTGGGTTGCCATGCCCTCCTCCAGATCTTCCCAACCCAGGCATCAAACTCAGGTCTCCCGCATTGCAGCCAGATTCTTTACCCTCTGAGCCACCATGGAAGCCCAAAGAGATCGCCCAATGTGGGGCTCAAACCCACAACCCTGAGATTAAGAGTCTCATGCTCTACTAACTAAGCCAGCTGGGCAGTATGTATGAAATAACTAGTGGGAAGCTACTGTATAGCAAGCACAGGGAGCTCGACTCAGTGCTCTGTGATGACCTAGAGGGGCAGGAAGGAAGCTCAACAGGGAGGTGATATATGTATCCTTAAAGCTGATTCACCTGTTGTACAGCAGAAACTAACAACATTGTGAAGAAATTACACTCCAATTAAAAAAAAAAGAGTGGTGGACTGAGTCTGGGATTTTTCTGTGTGCTACAGTATGAGGGTTACCTCCAGGCAGAAAACCTTGGCAATGGCAGACCTCATCTCATTGTTCTCTTTCCTCAAGCATCACAACTTGTTTCTGCCTGTTGTCCCCAACTTCCAAAACTAGTTGTTTCCTATATTTTGCCCATTTTACTATTATTTTTTTTAATCATGGGAAGGTAATTCAGACTGTGTTAATCCCTCACGGTCCTATGCAAATTGCTGCTCATTGTTTTAATTGTCATTCAGTTGCTCAGCGGAGAAGGCAATGGCAACCCACTCCAGTACTCTTGCCTAGGAAATCCCATGGAGAGAGGAGCCTGGTGGGCTGCAGTCCATGGGGTCGTGAAGAGTCGGACACGACTGAGCAACATCACTTTCACTTTCACTTTCCACTTTCATGCACTGGAGACAGAAATGGCAATCCACTCCAGTATTCTTGCCTGGAGAATCCCAGGGATGGGAGCCTGGTGGGCTGCCGTCTATGGGGTCTCACAGAGGTGGACACGACTGACGTGACCTGGCAGCAGCAGCAGCAGTTGCTCAGTTCTGTCCAACTCCTGCGACTCCGGGGACTGCAGCATGCCAGGCTTCCCTGTTCTACACCATCTCCTGGAGTTTGCTCAAACTCATGTCCATCGACTTGGTGATGCCATCGTACCATCTCATCCTCTGTTGTCCTTTTATTTTAATAGCTATAGCAAAATTTACACCCCCTGGCTTAGTCATTTCTTTAACACTGAGAATTTGGATTATTTCTTTAATTAAAAAAGTGTCAATATGAATGCTGTTGTTTTTTTAAAAACTCAGATTTTCTTCAGAATATATTTTCTTGATACTTAGTTAAGTTAGCAGAACAAACGATATGAACAGTTTTACAGTTCTTGTTGCAATATCCTAAGTGTTCCTAGAAAGATAAAATCCGCTTGTAGTGCTGCTAGGAACTGTAATATGAATATATATTTCTCATGATTACCAGCGTTGGACTTTATCACTTTATTTTTATAAATTGAAACCATGAGTAATGGCACCTAGAAGATGGTTTGTTTTTTCTTATATTGCCATGAAAATTGTGTACTTCCCATCAAATAATTAAATGTCTGAGGTCTGTTGTGCAGAAACTGTTTATCAACCTTGACAACATATCAGGAAAAAATTAAAGTATTTGTCCTGTAAGAATTCATCACACTTTGTATGATAGTAGGCTACACAGTTTAACCTTTTTTTACTTTACATATAACTTTCAGTTTCTAAGTGCCTCTCTTTAAGCCGATTGTATTACTTTTGTTCTTAATTCTGACAGTGGCTCTTTATCCAGATTCCATCTTTTTAATTTACATATAAATTATACATTATTTTTTTTTTGAGAGAGAGAAGAATAAAGTTTATTACAGTGGGAGACACTGTTAGAAGAGCAGGCTGGCTCAAGGGAGAGCCGAATGCTTTTGCAGGCTAGTAGCCAATTTTCATAACCTCAAGACAGAAAAAATTCCTACAGAAAAGGTGGTATTAGGTGATTGGTTAGGATGCTATAGGGTGGATGATAGGGTGAGTATTTTACATAATATGGGGTCAGGGACCTGGCTGGTTTAGGTCCAAAGACTCATGGCAACAGTTGCTGTGGAGCTTGGTCAGTTCCAGAGATTTGTATCCTGTGACCTTGGTACACGGCTCCACATTACCCCCTCTTTTTATTTATGGTCCAAATCTTTGGCCCCTTAACAACCTGCTCATAACTGTCTACCTATCCTTGTCTTGGGGCATGAAGACCAAGTCATTGAGCATAGGGGCGACGGACTGCTCTGGCTTTTTCAAGCTGGGCAGGGGCGTCATGTCCATTCTCTGGGTCCCAGTGTCCGCTCTCTGTACGGGTGCAACTACAGAGGGAGATGAGAGTCTGTGGAATGATACGGCCGCTTGTTCCAGCATTGTCTGGGTTTTGGCTGGGGATATTCTTGTCGTACTAAGTGATACATTTATATTAATATTTTTCACCACCTTCCATGTACATTTTTAATTGCTACAGTGGCTTGGTTTTTAATTACATAGCTGTCACAGTAAAATTTAATGGCTTGATTTCTTTTCATTCTGTACTCTCTTTCTTGTTTAGTTGCTAAGTCATGTTAGACTCTTTTGCGACTCCTGGACTATAACCTGCCAGGCTCCTCTGTCCATCGGATGTCCCAGGCAAGAATACTGAAGTGGGTTGCCATTTCCTTGTCCAGGGGATCTTCTTAACCCAGGATTGACCCCATGTTCTGCACTGGCAGGCAGATTCTTTACCACTGAGCCAACAGGTAAACCCCACCCTCAAGCTACCAACTTTAAATTTCACAAACCATGTCTGTACTCTTACCACCGTATAGCTAACGTCTAGAATACTGGAATACTGATTTATTTAAAAACAATTATTGCAATCCTATAATGAAAGCTATGGAGACCAAGTGTGTGTGTTAACTCAGAAATCTGACATTTCTTTTTAAAGAATCAAGTTTGTATCTCGTGATTCTCATACTTTTTGGTCTGACAGACATGAACATTCCTTCATTAACCATGCATCCTGAGAAGGTACTAGGCAACTTCTCTTTCCGAAAAGCTTTTATCCAATTCAAATCTGCAGGTCCCCTCATGAAAGTTCTTGCAGCTGTGGGATTTGTTTCAGAATCTCTTACAAACGCCCCTTTGGCTTCTAAAAAAAGGTCAACATTGTCTCTGCTAAAGGTCAAGGTAAAGGCCAACCTAGCCAACCCTGCGAGAATACTGACAATCCAATTTCTCTTAGCTTTGTGAAAAATTTTCCCAGAGCCTTTCCCTTCTATTCTCTGAGGTTATAAAGGGTAAACTCCAAATTTGTTTTGTTTTTGTATCTTCCAGTATTTCTTTTATCCTTAAAGACTTAGCAGATCTTGTCTTTAACTATGACGTTTAAATCCTTGACCAGCATCTGTCTTTCTTTGAGCTCTACTCCTATGTGGATCTCCATATTGTTTCCTCCCCATGACTGAACTGAGGTTGTTATTCAGGTCAGAATATTGATCTTGAATGATTTCCGTTCATCCTGTCCTTTCTTGTGGAACCCAAGACACTGTTGGGATCTGCTTTTTTTTTCAACTTAGTTTATCGAGTACCTGCCAGGATTTACAACATCTGTCCCTTTTGCTTGCATTTTACTGCCTTCCTTTGCGATCTGGTCTTGATTCAGATTGCCATACAGATACAACTTCCACTTTTCTGGTTGGCTCTCTGCCAGTGCAGCAATGTTCATTTAAACTTTGTATGAATTTCCAAATGATGGGTTCAAACGAAATCCTGGAGCCTGTTATACAGAGTGAAGTCGGTCAGAAAGAGAAACAAAAATATTGTATATTAACACACTGGAATTCAGAAAGATGGTAACGATGATCCTATATGCAAGGCAGCAAAAGAGACACAGATATACAGAACAGACTTTTGGACTCTGGGAGAAGGCAAGGGTGGGATGATTTGAGAGACTAGCATTGAAACGTGTATATTACCATATATACAAGAGATGACCAGTGCAAGTTTAATGCATGAAGCAGGGCACTCAAAACTGGTGTTCTGGGACAACCCAGAGGGATGGGGTGGGGAGGGAAGAAGGAGGGGGGTTCAGGATGGGGGGGACATGTGTGCACCCATGACTGATCCATGATGATGTATGGCAAAAACCAGCCCAGTATTGTAAAGTAGTTATCCTCCAATTAAAATAATTAAAAAAAAAAAAAGAAGTCCAACCTTGTAATAGGGATGAACATATCTGACCCCATATTGGATCTCTTTTACTTTAACCTTTGTATTCTGTTGGGCTTCTCAGGTGGCACTAGTGGTAAAGAACCCACATGCCAATGCAGGAAATATAAGAGATGCAGGTTCAATCCCTGGACCAAGAAGATCTCCTAGAGAAGGGCATGGCAACCCACTCCAGTATTCTTGCCTAGAGAATCCCATGGACAGAGGAGCCTGGTGGGCTACAGTTCATAGGGTCACACAGAGTCAGACACGACTGAATAGACTTGGCACACATGCACAAGTTAAGGATGTTGCCTATAATCTGAAATATACAGGACAGTCCATTCTCAAGGCTCCGATCTTTAAGGGTATACCATTTTTCCATTCATATAGTGATTAAAAGTTGCAGAGAACACAGAATAACATTTGTCTTGTTGAGGTCCATAGGAATATTGTGACCAGACCTATGTGGATGACTATAAGAACAAAGGATTTGGCTTGCAGCAACCAACCCTAGCCTCTCCTCTTTAAGTATAAAAGAAGCCTGAATTTGAACTTGTGTGAGAAGGTATTTTGGAACACCAATCCCCTATCTTCTCAGTTTGCCGACTGTTCTAATAAAATTGCTATTCGTTGCCCCAACAACTGATTTCTTCATTGGCCTGTTGTGTGGTGAACAGTATGAACTTTGACTCACTCAGCTGGAAAAACAGACACATGTAGAGCTGCTTTGGTCTTTGGTGGTGGCAGGAGAAGGAGACTGAGGTCTGGAGCCTTCTCAGCCTCATCATTTCCCAAGCAAATACTGAGAATTCAAGGGCTCCTCTGAGGAGTTGAACTCAAGCCACTCTTATGTCTTAGCCCCAGCCCCACCTCAGTTTCACTTCTTGGCCACATTCATGAGCCTTGGTTCTGTCTTTCATGCTCCACTCTCCTATTTTAACAACCATCATTTCTTAATCTTTCACATTAACTCCTTTCTTATCCTTCATGATTCCTTGAGGGTCTTTATGAATCTGGGCTGATTTGGTTAATTTTTTAAAAAATCTATTTACATTTAGGAATTGCAAGGAAGCCAGAAAAGAAGTGTTGGATTTTTGAAAAATACACATATGGGCTTCTTTTTATTTATTAACAGCTTTTATACATTTTCAATATTATTCTTCAAAGCAGCTGTTTTTTTGGGTTCTCTTTCACACCTGCCTGTCACTTGAAACTTCCATTTGTTAATTTACAAATCTGAGCTGGAGGTGATAAAAGTAAAGCATAAGGTAATTTTACTAATTTAAAGTTTTACTTCTTTGACTGAGAGTCATTTAGAAGCTCTGTGTAAAGCCTGCTAGGATCACAGAAAGCCCACTGGCTTATTCTCCATCCCTTAAATACCATTTCCTACAACATTTGCCAAACTTGTATTAGTTATGTGTGTGTATTCTTCCTCCACTAGATAGTAAAATTCTGAAGGGAACATTTCTTCTCTTTATCCATTATTGTACTTGGTATGATGCAAATGAATAATAGATGCTTCAGTGGGAAAAAAGTGAAGATGATAAAGAATCTGCTGGCATTGTAGGAGACCTGGATTTGATCCCTGGGTTGTGAAGAACCCACTGAGAAGGGAATGGCTACCTACTTCTATATTCTAGCCTGGAGAATTTTGCGGACAAGAGGAGCCTGGCAGGCTACAGTCCATGGGGTCACAAAGAGTCGGACATGACTGAGCAACTAACACTTTCACTTTCATGATGCAAATGAATAATAGATGCTTCAATGGGAAAGACATCATCTCTTTATATTTCCAAAAGGTATTAAGAAGCCTGTTAAAAATGTTAATTATCTTGGTGTTGGAGAAAATATGATAAACTTTCTTAAAAAGGGAAAAAAAATAATAGGGATAATGTTCCTTTTCCTAGATGGAAAATAATATAATGTTCACCATTGGTCTCAAAGAAGGCAAATTTTCAGATAAGTGGTTATTCAGGCTAGTGAGAAGGCAAAACAACAGAGCTGACACAATACTGATAGCACTTTAATGTGGAACATACAAGATAGAAAAATATCCAAATCAAATACACACAAGGGGTTGCCATACACAGTCATCCCTTGATAGCCCCAGGAAACTGGTTCTAAGAGCCCCTGCAGATACCAAAATATACAGATACCCAAGTCCCATATATAAAATGGCATAGTCCAGTGGCCCTCTGTATACCCGGTTTTTCATCTGCAAATTCAACCAACCAGGAATGGAAATTTCCATCTGCAGTTGGTTGAATCTGCAGATATGAAACCCAGAAATAGAAAAGGCTGACTGTTTACGGGAAAAAAAAAAAACCTCTATAAATGGACCCACACAATTCAAACACTGTGTTGTTCAAGAGCTAATTGTGGTTAGACGCCATTATCTCCATGTTCAGTTTTGACAAAAAGGATCCAAGAATGAACTTGGCCTCATTGCTAAGTATAAGCAGCAGCACAGCACAGCGGAGATGATGGCCACTCTGACGGGGGCTAAGCACCTGCAGACCCTTGTTTCCATGTATTCAACCTGAGTTGCCTCACCTGGGGTGGGGGTGGGGACCTCTGACACAGCTGTTAGTTGGCCAACATTATCAGGTTGGTGTTATTTGAGTTTCTGGGCAAGGCTCTAAATAAATTTAGCTTATCCATTTATTCATTCCACAAGCATTTATTGAGACATTGAGGAATATCAAGATGAATAAATGACAGTCCTTGTTCTCAGCTGGCCACAAGTCATAGTACAATAGTAACATATGGTAAGGGCACAGTTCAGTGTGTTGCCGAGAAGTCATGTGTAGACAATAATACTCTGGTACTCATGCCTGCCACTCTATGGTTGGCTATTATTCCTTGCCTTCTGATGTGGGAGTAAACCTTTTGCAATATACATGTTAGTTGAGATTCTGGAGAAATGTCCTCCAAAGAAGTGCCCAATTGCCCTAATGATTCTAAAGTGAAATCCATGTCAGCAAATGAAACCATATGTGGTCTTACTCTTAACTATAAGCTGTTAGAATAATTAAACAAGGAGACTGTCTGCTTATGTAAGCCATGCGGCATCAGTCACCAAAATCTAAGCCTGTAAATGCTTTAAGGCTACGAAATGAACACAGTAAGGACAACCAATCACGAACAGCAAACTAGGCTTTAAACTATAGCCAATCAAATAATTTCCTTTCTTTGCTTCCACATTTCTCTATATAAGTCTTTCCCTGGTTCCTGGGGGGTACATTTCTAACCACTCTCTGTTTGGCACTGCTTTGAATGTACTTTTGCTCAAATGAACTCTTAAAAATTTTAATATGACTCAGTTTAATCCTTTAACAAAGCAAATAGCAAAGAACCTCCAAATATTTGGGAAAGCCATCAAAAACGAAAGAACACAAAGCAGAGAGAAAAAAATAAATCCAGAGGAAATAGAGAAGATGAAACAGGCAAAACTCACCAAGTGGAGCTGGTATCTTCCAAGAGGTAACAGAGGATATTGTATTCAGAAAACAAGAAATGCCAAGAACAAGGAACAGATAGAGAAGAAAAAGAACTTTTGGAAATTAAAAAAAGGAGAGCCAAAATAAATTCAGTTGAAGGATAGGGAGATGAAACATCACAGGAAGGAGATAAAAAGAGATACAAAGATAAAAAACAAAGATGAGAGAGTGGTTAACCTACTCATAAGGCACAATTTCCAACTTAGGAGTTCCAGAGAGATAAGACAGTGAGTACAAATTATCTAAATATAGTAGGAAATTTTCCAGAAGTAAAGGAAAGACACTGCTTACCACAATGAACAAAGTAAGATCCAAGAAACATATCATTATAAAATTTCATAATACCAGGGACAAAGACTTCTGGTAAAAAGATAACAAATGCAAGTAGAAAAATAAAGGCATTATAATATAGTGGGGACAATAAGAAATATAATAGGGTATCTCCTGGTGGAAGATGACATATTGAGCAGTTGAGTTTACCCCCTTTACCATTTCAATGAGTTTCTGGGAACAAAAGTCGTCCAGGGTGGTAGTAGTGAAAAGAGAGTCAGATTTTAGAAATATTTTGAACATAGAGCTGGTAGGATTTGCTGATGGTTTGGCTATCAGTTGTGAGAGAAAAAGAAAAGTCAAGGATAATTCCTACTTCTTGGCCTCAGAAACTGAAAGGATAGAGTAATCTTTTATTGGGATGGGGAAGACTGTGGGAGGAGAAGCATGTTGGGGGCTTGGTTCTAGACAAGTTACACTTGTGATATATTTATTAGTGAGCTATTGTTGCATAACAAATTACCCCACAACATAGTGGCTGAGAAACAAACATGTACTATCTCACAGATAATAATTTAGAAGTTAGGTGGTTTAGCTGGGTGCCTCTGGCTCATTATGCCTCAAGAGGTTGCACTCCAGCTCGGCTGAGAATCTGGGGCTCTGCTTCCCAGCTTACTCATGTAATATGCTGTGGGTCCTGCTCTCTGACCACATAGGCCTCTCTGCAGGGCTGCCTTATGGCATGGCAGTTGGCTTTCCCTAGGGTGAATGACCCAAGGGAGAGCTAGAAAGACTGAGTGTCCAAGCTGGAAACCACAGTCTTCCATTTACATAATCTTAGACTTGACATCCCAGCATGTCTGCCAGGTCAGACGACCATTATATCTACTACTGTAGGCAATAATCCCTTAGAAGAAATAGAGTAGCCCTCATAGTCAACAAGAGTTGGAAATGCAGTACTTGGGTGCAATCTCAAAAGCAACAAACGATCTCGGTTTGTTTCCAAGGCAAACCAGTCAGCATCACAGAAATCCAAGTCTATGCCCCAAACACCAGTGCCAAAGAAGCTGAAGTTGACTGGTTCTATGAAGACCTACAAGACCTTCTAGAACTAACACCAAAAAAAAGATGTCATTTTTAGTATAGGGGACTGGAATGCAAGAGTTGGAAATAAAGAGATACCTGGAGTAACAGGCAAATTTGGCCTTGGTGTACAAATTGAAGCAGGGTAAAGGCTAAGAGTTTTGCCAAGAGAATGCACTGGTCATAGCAAATACTTTCTTCCAACAACACAAGAGACGACTCTACACATGGACATCACCAGATGGTCAAACCAAAATCAGATTGATTATATTCTTTGCAGCTGAAGATGGAGAAGCTCTATACAGTCAGCAAAAACAAGGTCTGTTGCTGACTGTGGCTCAGATCATGAACTCCTTATTGCAAAATTCAGGCTTAAACTGAAGTAAGAAAACCAGGTATAACCTAAATCAAATCTCTTACGATTGTACTTCTATTTGTAGAAGTGACAAATAGATTCAAGGGATTAGATCTGATAGAGTGCCCGAAGAACTATGGATGGAGGTTAGTGACCTTGAACAGGAGGCAGTGACCAAAACCATCCTCAAGGAAAAGAAATGCAAGAAGGCAAAGTGGTTGTCTGAGGAGGTCTTACATATAGCTTAGAAAAGAAGATAAATGAATGCAAAGGAGAAAAGGAAAGATCTACCCATCTGAATGCAGATTTCCAGACAATAACAAGGAGAGAAGAAAGCCTTCTAGAGTGAACAATTCAAAGAAATAGAGGAAAACAGTAGAATGAGAAAGGCTAGAGATTTCTTCAAGAAAATCAGAGATACCAAGGAAACATTTCATGCAAAGAGGGGCACAATAGGGACAAAAATAGCAAGAACCTAACAGAAACAGATGAAATTAAGAATATACAGAAGAACTACGCAAAAAACATCTTAATGACCCAGATAACCATGATGGTGTGGTCATTCACCGAGAGTCAGACATCCTGGAGTTTGAAGTCAAGCAGGCCTTAGGAAGCATTACTATGAACAAAGCTAGTGGAGGTGATAGAATTCCAGCTGAATTCAAATGCTAAAAGATGATGTTGTTAAAGTGCTGTACTCAATATGTCAGCAGATTTGGAAAACTCAGCAGTGTCTACAGTGCCCACAGCAATGCCCTTTTCCACAGTCTGGAAAAGGTCAGTTTTCATTCCCGTCCCAAAAAAAGGCAATGCCAAAGAATCAGACTACTCTACAATTGCACTCATTTCACAGAGACTGCAAGGATACCAAACTAGTCAATTTGAAAGGAAGTCAACCCTGAATATTCAATGGGAGGACTGATGCTGAAGCTCTAATACTTTGGCCACCTGATGCAAAGAGCTGACTCATTGGAAAAGACCCTTATGCTGGCAAAGATTGAGAGCAGGAGGAAAAGAGGGTGACAGGATGAGATGGTTGGATGATATCACTGACCAAACAGACGTGAGTTTGAGCAAGTTGTGACAGATGGTGAAGGACAGGGAAGCCTGGCATGCTGCAGTCCATGGGGTTGCAAAGAGTCAGACATGACTGAGTGACTGAACAACAAGAACTCGTTTGCCATATTCTATTCATTAGAAGTGAGGCAGTATGCTCATCCTGTCCACACTCAAAGGAAGGATTACACCAAGGCATGAATACCAAGAAGTGGGGCTCACTGAGTGTCCATGTGGCAAGGTTATGTGTGCAGTTTGAAAAAATCTGGAATTTGGGGGATAAATTCAGCTAGAGAGCCATTATCAGCAAAGCATGGTATTGGGTATTTGGCATCTTAGACAATCTTGAAAGAATAGGAGGAATCAACCTGGAGTCTCCAGGAACATCTTCCAAACCATATCACAAAACTAGTCTCATGGAGGGTAATCTGTGGTCCCTGCTGCTACAGATCTCGGAGACATTTTGCCTTTGCCTCCCCTCAGTGCAAAATAGATGTCATGTGTCCTAGCAGTTCCCTCATACAACCAACTTTAGAATCAAAGTTCTCTTAGAAACATATTTTGGCTGACAGAAGCAAAGTCTAGTTACTGGGAATTGCAAATCTGATTTTTAAAATACATTTACTATGGGTAGAGGAAACTAGTATCATAGAGAAGTATTAAAATATAGAGTGTTCAGAAGATGTGAGGCCTCTATAAGGGACCATTGTCATGACATTCTGAAGGACCCGAGATAACTGAGCTGAAACTGGAGATCATAAATCTAACTAAAGCCACAAAGAGATGTGGATAGGTATTACTTATGTCCATTAAAAACTCCAAAAAGGAACAAAGAACAAGAAATTGTTTGTGATCAAGATATGGGTGCAGAAATTTTAAACGTAATATTTAAATTAGGTGGAAGAAATAGAAGAGATCTTCCAGCATATAGAAAGAAATGGAAAATCTGAAGACAGCAGATAAGAAACACACAACTTCAGTCCAACACAGCCTACATTTAACTAAGATGCTCTAGAAAGAAGAGAGAAAATGGAAGCTATGAAAGTATTTTTTAAATTGGTTTTTAGATTTCCAGAGTTTAAGGAAGATACATGAAAGGGTGTTCCAAGTACCAAGTTTATTGAGTGCAAAGGGACCTACAGAGCTTTAGTATCATGAAATTTCAGAATACCCAGGATAAATATAAAGATAATGATAAAACTGATTTTAAGAAAAGAGCTAACACTTTTATAGGGCTGTCTGTGAGTAGCTGTTTTAACTTGATATATATTAGGTAATTAAATTCTCAAAATAAACCTATGATTTAGTCGCTGCTGCCACTACCACTACTGTTATTATTACCGCCATTTTTTTACATGAAAACTCAGAAGAACTTACTTTACCCACGGATATAAAACCAGCAGATAGCAAACTGGGATTTAAAGTGTAACTGAGTAGAACCCTATGGAGTCTTTCCAGGACAGCTGCCCACCCCACCCCCATGTTCTCTGCCTTCCTCTTGTCTGTAGAAAAACCTTATCTAAAAAATAAATTTAGTCAGAGCAGTGAGAAAATGCTGCAAGAAAAACAGTCACGCAAGACAAAACAATAATTGTTTAGCCATTAAACAAAGTCAAGGGCTATAGATACTACTTTGAGCCGTATCTTTGAGCTGTTTGGCAGATGCTGGAACTACCACCAGGTGAAAGAAGTTAACCATATGGCGCCTACAGCACGTAGACCCCAGAGCACGTGGAACCAGAGGGGTAGCCGACCAGAGATCTGTGGCTCAGATAATATTCCAACCACAAGTGAGATGTGACCGCTATTTGGAATTGTGTGATTGAGACAATCATCTCTGAAAATAGCCTACCCTCTCCCCATAGCCCTTTCCTCTTTTCCCCAAAATCTCCAAACAAAACCTGGGGAGTTGGTTCTTGGAAACCTTGGATTCATGGAAATTTCTCCCCAGGATCACCAACGTGAAAAATAAACTAATTTTTCCTTTCACGCAACACTTGACTCTTAGCATTGGATACTGACCAACAAACAAACCTCAATTTGGTAACAAAAACCAGCAGTTTGGGGACTTCCGTGTTTGTCCAGTGGTTGGGAGTCTGCCTGCCAATGCATGGGGCACAGGTTCAGTCCCTGGTCCAGGAAGAGCCCACATGCCAAGGAGCAGCTAAGCCAGCACACTGCAACTACTGAGCCCATACCCTCTAGAGCCCACAGACCATAACTAGAGCCACATAATGCAATGAATAATCTGCATGCTGCAACTAGACCCGGCAGAGCCAAATAAACAAAAACTTAAAACTAAACAACCCAGCAGTTTGGCTTAGTACCCTTAACCACTACTTTTCAGTGACACTAAATTCTAGAAGGCAGTAGAGAAATATCTTGAAAACGATTCTGAATGAAAGTGATTTTGATTGTAAAATTAACCAAGCCATTAATCAAATTATTATAGGCATATAATACATATTCACATATGCAAAAATTCAGCTATCTCAAAACCCATTTTCAGACATGCAAAAACTCAGATAAGCAAAAACTTATTTTTAGATAAGCAAACACCTATGTTTTCTGGGAAAGTAACTTGAAGCTCTACTTTGGCAAAAGGAAAAAAAATCAAAGAAAGACAGTGACGTGAGCTATAAGAACAGTGAAACTCAAGAGTGTAACAAAAAGTACTCACAGGATAAGGTCTACACACATGGCCAAGAAAAAGCCAGTGCATATTCCTGGCTTCAAAATGTATCAAACAGCTGGAAGATATTAGTGATTGGGGGTGGGTGGGAAATTACCTTATCAACAAGAAAGAACAAAATTTAAAACACCAGGGGTACAAAACAGTACAAAAGTATTCATTCCAAAAGCAAAACAAACTATACATGGCAGGATTGAAACTGTTTGATGGAGTTTAAAGGAAGAGAAATGGATTTGACTTTGACTCTTAGAAAATCCCCACTGATATGAAATTAGATTTTCTATCTTGCATAGCCAGTCAACCTGCCCAAACAAAACAGCCAACCTTCATCAAACAATATTTTAACATAACTTTTTAAACTGTTTTCCATTTAGATAAAGTAACCAAACAGCTATCTAGACTTGGAAAGAAAAGAGAGGAGTAAAGGAATATGTAGGCATATATATTCCTTTATCTTACACATAAGTAAAACATAGTATCCAAAGAGTATGAGCCCAGAAACAAAGTTTAAGCACATTACTTAAAATTATAAAAGTAACCAAAGTAAGAACCAGTTATTAAAAAAAATTCAACAAAAATCAGGAGGAGGGTGTCAAAAAAGAATATGGTACCAATGAATTAAATTCACATTTTTCATCTTGGAAATTCATAGACATTGCTTAAAACCAAGAAATCATGAAACAGAAGTATAACCATACATTTTCACATTGGAGGTAGCCATGAAAAGACTTTGAAATAGTCAACAGGGCTTACCTGTGAGCAGTAGGGCTGGGCATGGGCAGAAAGACTTTTTCTCCATATTATTGCAATTTCAATTTCCAGATGCATCTTGAAAGAAATTTCCAAAGGGTGATACTCCCCACTCAAAAAAACTGGGGAAATGGGGAACTTCTGGCCCATAGTATTCACAAGTACTGGCCATCCCACAGGTGAGAAATTCAGTTCCAAGTGGCAGATTTTTCGGTTTGAAGCCAATTCATATTTTTCCTCTTGGAACAAGACAGATATGATGTCTGTGTTTTGGCCAGTGCGCGGACTTGGGTCTGGAGAGGAGCTGCAGCTAGCATCCGAGGCCATGTCTGAAGAGGCTCTGACTGATACAGCAGGAAGCAGGCAGGGCTGACCCCTCACTGAATCCATCTGGGGAGTAAAGGTGTAACTGCCGCGGCTGCCTGGGCCACGCACAGCGCAGGCCCCGGAAGGGCGCCCTGCTCGGGCCTTCCAAGGCTCTGCAGCTTTGGAACCCCTGGGAGACTTGACAGGGAACGCCGGGTTGTGAGAGCAGGCACTCCCTCCCCAGGGGGTATCTTGGGCTTTCAGCAGGAGCTAGGAGATACTGTGCTGAAGAACCTGAGAGAAATATTGTTGGAATGAACCGAGAGACCCTCCCCGCCCAGGACCACCTAGAAATCACTGGGTGAGACACAGAGAGGGAGTTGGGGGTTCCTTGATGTACAAACTGAGTGCTGAGGAGATGTCTGAGCAAGTACCACACACATATTGTAACCATAAGACCTTACCTGTACTCAGATTGGTGAGGCCGGGGGAAACCTGAATCATGTTTACCCAGCTTTCAAATTAGCATTACCATCGTCATCCCATTTGGTTGAAACTCAGTATAACAGCAAGTGTGCTTTATCTTGGGCTTCCCAGGCGGCGTTAATGCAGGAGACTTAAGAGAGTGGGTCCATCCCTGGGTCGGGAAGATCCCCTGGAGGAGGCCATGGAACCCAATCCAGTATTTTTGCCTGGAGAATCCCCATGGACAGGGGGGCCTGGAGGGCTACAGTCCATAGGGTCGCAGAGTCAGACACGACGGCAGCCATGTAGCACACACATGCTTTATTTCACTTTCTTTTTGGATGCACAGTGTGTGCTGGTGCCCTATTCCAGCTTTGTCATTCTGAGCTTGCTATCCACAGTGTAGTCCACAAACACACACAAGCAGCACACCTGGGAATCTTTCACAAACGCAAACTATCGAGCCTCACCCTAAGCCCGCAGAACCAGGATCATCACGGTAACAAAAGCTGCCCCCACCCCCACTCCTGTGATTGATAAAAACATTCAAGTCTGTGGAACCCTGCTCTGAAGGGGTAGTTCTTAAACCTGGCTGCACTTGAGAATCATCTGGAACACTGAAAACCTTTGAAAGTCCCGGCCCCACCTCAAGCAATTAAATAAGAATCTGAGTGTAGAGCCAGGTGGCCGTATTTTAGAACAGCTTCCCAGGTGATCCTAATGGTCAGCTAGTGTTGAAAACCTTTGCTCAAAAAATCAGTCCGCTTAGAGTTCACGAAAGCTTTTACTATGACTGCTCCTTTACAGATTCAAATATGCATCCATCTCCTTCTCTTTGCCATGGGTTTACCTACCTCTGTCTCCCTCTTTCTCCAGAAATGATTCCTTGTCCAGTGCTAGACAGGAGCCAGCCATGGAGGGAAATGAAGAGAAGAAGCATGGATGATGAAATGGGGGACGAGGAGATCAGCCCTGACACTAGCAAAGGGAAATGAGGGACCTCCGTGGCGGTCCAGTGGCTGGATGTCTGCCGGCCAAGGCAGGGGACGTGAGCTCTGTCCCTGGTTTGGGAGGATCCCACGTGCCTGGGAGCAACTAAGCCCGAGTGCTCTAGCATTGGTGCTCCACAACTAGAGAAGCCACTGCAAGGAGAAGCCCACGCATCACAATGAAGGATAGCCCGTGTGCAGCAATGAAGACCAAGCACAGCCAAAATAAATAATTTTTTAAAATGTGAGATGAGGGAGGGAGCACCATGAAGGACTGGGCAGAAAAGTCTATTTAATGTGGTGGAGGAAGACGAAGCCATTGCTGATGGGAGAGAGGTAGGGAGGAAGGTGTGATGAGAATTTAGCTTGGTGAAGGTGATAGTTGCTCAGCTGTGTCCTACTATTGATGACCCCATGGGGGTCTATATCTGAATCTATACCTGAAAATACATCTTTATCCACTTCAGACGTTGAAATGACCCTCACTTAGGTATTCCTCTGAAAATATCTACCAAGGTGTTCCCCATACCAGTCTGCTCTGGAGCCCATAATGAAATCCAATAAATGCTTGCTAATTACATTCCCTAATGAATTGTGAGACTGCCTAATTCACAGGTCAGAGCTTTGTATAGTCAATAACTGTGTTAAATAGCCTCAGTGATTTATGTATGATGTCTAATCTTGGTGTTATTTATACCCATAAGCCTACACAGAATAGTTTTAAATTGCTGCAGAATGGTTAATCCCTTGGAGTAGGAAATGGCAACCCACTCCAGTATTCTTGCCTGGAAAATTCCATGGGCAGAGGAGCCTGGCAGGGTACATTACACGGAGTTGCAAAGAGTAGGACACAACCGAGAACAAACACACAAACATGATTAATGCGCTGATTCCTCTGAGGACTTAACCACATTTTTCTTGTCCTGGATTTATTTGACCTTCTGCATTAAGTGACCAAAACGTTGAAATCTCTTCATGTGAAATGCTTCAGAATCTTTGAATTAAAACTCAAAATCAACCCTACTGGTGTTTCCTGCTCACAAAGGTGACAGATGAAAGAAAAGTGAATAGATTTCCATCCTTCAGAACCACTTGAAGAACTTGTGTAACTTGAATTAGCAGTTTTAGGAGTCAAGATCTTCTCCAGCTAATCAAATCATCTCCATTTACCAAATTAAGTGGGCCCAAAATGTCCCTTTACTTTTGTGGGCGTGTATCCCTGATGCTGGGAGATAGAAGGCAGGAGGAAAAGAGAATGACAGATGAGATGGTTGGATGGCATCACCGACTCAATGGATATGAGTTTGAGCAAGCTCTGGGAGATGGTGAAGGACAGGGAAGCCTGGTGTGCTTCAGTTCATGGGGTCGCAAAGAGTTGGACACATCTGAGGGACTGAACAACAGCACATGCTAGCTAAGTAATGCTCAAAATCCTGAGCAACTGAACAACAACATTGTTAATAGACTTGAGGGCACCGTCTTACTTCTGATGGCACATTTCAATGGATGCGGCTGAGATGGTTGGATCCAAAGGACAGTTTACTCCAATAATCTTATCGAGAGCGGGGTGGAACAGAGTAACTAAAGTTTTAGTTAATATATTTTGTTGAACACTAGAGCTTAAGAAGATACCATGGTGTGTAATTCTCAATAGAACAAGTTATATTTTGCCCAATACATGTTTGATGGAGGTTTTGAAAGCCTAGGAAATGCAATTAAGAGCTCTTGTCCAGTATGATCCTGGCAACTGTACACAGAAGGCATCACTTGCTCACCTTAAAAGAATGCAGGAAGTCCTTAAATCACTATCCTGTGACAATGTCAATCAACTTAGTATTAACTGATAGTGACGACAGTGACCTGATGATGAGGACACAACAAACATTTATGACACCCACTAGAGTCAAGTGAATACTTCAAATGCAAATTTCACTTGAAAACCCCATTTAAAACTTACTTTTGGAAGTCCAGGATTGCTTTTCTTGTAGGACATATAACTTTCTAAAAATACAGTAATAGTCATACGTGTTCCCTATAAAAATTTTTAGAAATACAGAGAAGCACAAAGAGAAAAGCATTGGAAATCTTACTATAACCAATGTTATTTTAATGTGTTTCTTTCCAGTTTTCTAAAAATGCATTAGGTACACATCACACATGGGTTTATCTTTCTCCCACCCCCTGGCCCCCACCCCCATCCTCTTGCTCCAAGTTACTGTGAGTCCTGTGGCAGGACTCATTCTGTCTGCAGAGCATGTCTGGTGAAAGGTGGGGCCTTCACCTGATGCCCCCCGATATTCAGCAATCTACAGAAAGGGGGGTGTTGTGGCTTACACAAGGTAAGGCAGGAAACCAGCCTCTCCAATGACCTTTTCCCTGAAGCAAGTCTTTGATAACTGACTCAATCTCTGCAGCAAAATCATACTCAACTCGGGAGAGGAGGAGTTGACTAGTTGCATACTGGTTTACTGGACTGGTACTGCCCCACTCTTGCCTTCTGCACCAGGGCTGCGAGGTGCCTGGGCCCCACAGCTGACTCAGTTAGTTGGGTGGTATGCTTTTTCACGCACTCAAGTGACTCATAGGCAGTAGTGAGAAACACTGGCTAGGCCTACAGGGCTGTGTCACACGGACCTCACTTACATCCGAATCCTCTCCGTATCTCTTTTCTCCGAGTGGCCTCCCCAGCCTGCCCCTTTCCCCTCAGAGCACACTGGCTGGCACTCATCCCTGTAGAAACAACAAGCTCACTAAGACTTGCTCCTGTCTTGCAAATTTCCCTTCCAAGACCGCCAGTGGCTGTACTCCCTGCAGTTTCTTTAGACTCCACCAGGGGCAGCAGTGAGCCTGGATCTCAGTGGCCAGTACTCCAGTTCATTGGGGTTAAGATGGAGACCCTAAGGATATGGATAAATGTGAGTACGGATGCTGTTTTCCTAAAAACAGCTCTGAAATGATAGACTTGACCTTTGTGAGGATTCATTTCCTTCCTGCAGTATTTATTCCTCCCATGCCTGGGTTGTTTTATACTTTCCTTACCTTAATTTACTAGGAAAATTGGTAAACCCATGTTGCTTCTTTGTTTCTCCTTAATCTCTAGGTGAGGGTTGGTAAAAGATAATCCACAATAAGATCAAACTGCATATGTCCTGAGTTTTCACTTATATTGTGAAAATTTCCCTCATGTCATTAAATGTTTGGGGAAAATATGATCGTACATGATGATGTATATTTTACATACATTTTGCAAACTGGGTACCATAATTTTTAAACCATTCCTCTATTGTTGGACATCTAGTTTGTTTGGTTTTTACTCTTATCAACAAATGCTGTGAATTTTCTTATATATACATCTTTGACCCCCTTCAGAGATTATTTACTAAGAATGGCAAGTACCTCGTTTCATCCTTGGAAATCTCAGCACTAACAGCAGATGTGGCTTCGCATATGGTGTACAGTGAAAACTCATTAACTCCACTCATGGTCTAGATCAGCTTGCATAGGGCTCCTATAAAAACTGTCTCTTTACTACTAAGCTATATGAAATCACAAGATTGTGCCAAATCCAATTAGCATCTATCATGAGCTAAGCCTCCCACATTTTGTTATATTCAATTTCTGAAATGCTATTAGCAGAAACCATTAAGGCATTAGAGAATCGAAGCACAAGTAATAATTAAAAAAAACCCACTTTCCAATGAATGTATATATCATGTATTATCTATTCATCTGCTACAGTAACAAAATCCCCTGTTCAAATGATAACCTTCTGAGAGGAACTGTTTAACAAACCTTAAATGGCTGTCTGAGGAGGCCTTACAAATAGCTGTGAAAAGAAGAGAGGTGAAAAGCAAAGGAGAAAAGGAAAGATATTCCCATTTGAATGCAGAGTTCCAAAAAATAGCAAGGAGAGATAAGAAAGCCTTCCTCAGTGATCAATGCAAAAAAAATAGAGGAAAACAATAGAATGGGAAAGACTAGAGATCTCTTCAAGAAAGTTAGAGATACCAAGGGAACATTTCATGCAAATATGGGCTCAATAAAGGACAGAAATTGTATGGACCTAACAGAAGCAGAAGATATTAAGAAGAGGTGGCAAGAATACACAGAAGAACTGTACAAAAAAGATCTTCATGAACCAGATAATCACGATGGTATGATCACTCACCTAGAGCCAGACATTCTGGAATGTGAAGTCAAGTGGGCCTTAGAAAGCATCACTATGAACAAAACTAGAGGAGGTGATGGAATTCCAGTTGAGCTATTTCAAATCCTGAAAGATGATGCTGTGAAAGTGCTGCACTCAATGTGTCAGCAAATATGGAAAACTTAGCAGTGGCCACAGGATGGGAAAAGGTCAGTTTTCATTCCAATCCCAAAGAAAGGTGATGCCAAAGAATGCTCCAACTACTGCACAATTGCACTCATCTCACACACTAGTAAAGTAATACTCAAAATTCTCCAAGCCAGGCTTCAGCAATATATGAACTGTGAACTTCCAGATGTTAAAGCTGGTTTTAGAAAAGGCAGAGGAAGCAGAGATCAAATTGTCAACATCTGCTGGATCATCAAAAAAGCAAGAGAGTTCCAGAAAAACATCTATTTCTGCTTTATTGAATATGCCAAAGCCTTTGACTGTGTGGATTACAATAAACTAGGGAAAATTCTGAAGGAGATGGGAATACCAGGCCACTTGACCTGCCTCTTGAGAAATCTGTATGCAGGTCAGGAAGCAACAGTTAGAACTGGACATGGAACAACAGACTGGTTCCAAATAGGAAAAGGAGTACATCAAGGCTGTATATTGTCACCCTGCTTATTTAACTTATATGCAGAGTACATCATGAGAAAGGCTAGGCTGGATGAAGCACAAGCTGGAATCAAGATTGCCAGGAGAAACATCAATAACCTCAGATATGCAGATGACACCATCCTTATGGCAGAAAATGAAGAAGAACTAAAAAGCCTCTTGATGAAAGTGAAAGAGAGTGAAAAGGTTGGTTAAAGCTCAACATTCAGAAAACCAAGATCATGGCATCTGGTCCCATCACTTCATGGGAAATAGATGGGGAAACAGTGTCAACAGTGTCAGACTTTATTTTTTTCGCTCTAAAATCACTGCAGATGGTGATTGCAGCCATGAAATCAAAAGACGCCTACTCCTTGGAAGGAAAGTTATGACCAACCTAGATAGCATATTGAAAAGCAGAGACATTACTTTGTCAACAAAGGTTTGTCTAGTCAAGGCTATGGTTTTTCCAGTAGTCATGTATGGATGTGAGATTTGGACAGTGAAAAAGGCTGAGCACCGAAGAATTGATGCTTTTGAACTGTGGCATTGGAGAAGACTCTTGAGAGTCCCTTGGACTGCAAGGAGATCCAACAAGTCCATCCTAAAGGAGATTGGTCCTGGGTGTTCATTGGAAGGACTGATGTTGAAGCTGAAACTCCAATACTTTGGCCACCTCATGCAAAGAGTTGACTCACTGCAAAAGAGCCTAATGCTGGGAAGGATTGGGGGCAGGAGGAGAAGGGGACAACAGAGGATGAGATGGCTGGATGGCACCACCATCTCGATGGACATGAGTTTGGGTGGACTTCGGGATTTGGTGATGGACAGGGAGGCCTGGAGTGCTACAATTCATGGGATCGCAAAGAGTCGGACACGACTTTGTGACTGAACTGAACTGAGGTAATACTAGGGCTTCCCTGGTGGCTCAGATGATAAAGAATCTTCCGCAATGCAGGAGACCCAAGTTGGATCCCTGGGTTGGGAAGATTCCCTGGAGGAGGGCATGCCAACACACTCCAGTATTCTCGCCTGGAGAATTCCAAGGATAAAGGAGACTGATGGGCTAGTCCATGGGGTTGCAAAGAGTTGGACACAACTGAGCCACTAACTTTTACTTTAAGCAGGTTACGCTTCTTTCTTGGTGCCTTATATGATATATATCATCACATATGATGTGTACCATCATCTGCAAATCATAGCATCAAGTCCAGATTTGACAGTTCCAAACAATACACACACACACACATCGTGCACACATTCACACTCTGTGTATGACACTAACACCCCAGCAATGACAGAACAATCAACTGTTGATACACCAAGAGGAGGAGAAAGGCCAGACAGAGGAAATCTACATCCCAAAGCTACTTGACTACTGCCTTTGCGGAAAAACAGAATCACAAAAAGCAAAACACTTCTGGAAATTACCCTTCAAGCCTTTAGTTTTGCCATCACCACAAAATAGTGCATGCATGCGAAGTCGCTTCAGTTGTGTACAACTGTTTGTGACCCCTGTGGGCTGTAGCCTGCCAGGCTCCTCTGTCCGTGGCGAATATACTGGAATTGCCATTTCCTCCTCTCGGGAATCTTCCAGACCCAGGGATCAAAGCTGTGTCTCTTAAGTCTCTTGTGTTGGCAGACAGGTTCTTTACCACTAGCGTCACCTGGGAAGCCCACCATGAAGTAGACTGAACTCAAATGCTATTTTAGTATCAGCACAGCCCTGGGCCCAGAGTTTCTCACAGAGTACAGGTTAACTTGACCAAGATTTAGACTGAATCCACTTACTTCTCATTCCTGCAGCTGTTTCCATTCTCTGTGGTTTTACCCAATAGAAACTTCCTTTGATATGAGGGTAAAAGAAATTTGCCGTATTCAATCTAAGAATATCCTGCTTCCTAGGGACAACTGGAGACTTACCATTTTAAAAAAATCCAAGTGTTTTCTATGCATATTCTGTGTGTAGCAGGCTATTTTTAGGCTCTTTAATCTCTGTTACATAACTTTACCTTGCAACTTTTACTTCTGAAAGTACCAAGTTATAGTAACAGTATAAGGAAAAGGTTGTTTCCTGATCTATTCTTAGCAGTTGATAAAATAACTTTTCAGGTCACCTTACCTGGGATGTGAAGGTTCACTTGGTGTATACCCTAGAAATGTCAGTCCTCTCCTCTGCCCTCTCTCTAAGAGGGCTTACACAGGTAACCAATTACCTGTGACCCCTGACTTTATTGGCCTCTGCTGACTGGACGCCAGATCCAAGATGAGTCAGTTAGATCTTTTGCCCTCTGCTCCTGTTCTTAGTCATTCAGTCGAGTCCAACTCTTTGTGACTCCAGGGACTGCAGCCCTCCAGGCTCCTCTGTCCATGGGGATTCTCCAGGTAAGAATACTGGCGTGTGTTAACAATTCTGATACTGCCAACACATGTGTACTGGAACTGAACAATTAAGTAAATATATAGCAGATGGTGAGCCAGGCTTCTCATTGTTGGAATTTATAGATAAGCAAGAGGAAAAGGCTAGAATAATCCTCTCAATAATAGAGTTGGAGACATCAGTATGAACTCATGTTTATCTTAATATATAGATGGCTACATATAGAAATATTAACATGTATATGTAGATGCATAGGTTAGCATACACACACGTTTCCTTGCTCTCTTAGCTGAGAGGGCCTGGAAGCAACCACTTCCCAGGAGCAATGAATACACCGAGTGCCCAGATAGTGGTTTCTAATACTATTTTCCAATAAAAGGAACAAGGACTCCTTGGAGAAATTGCTAATTCTAAGACTGGAAATGAACAAGATGAACCTTGAAAGTTCTAGTTATCAGGAAAAAATTGTAACTAAGTGTGGGTACAGATAGTAACTAGATTTACTGGGTGATCATTTTTATAATATATACATATATAGAATTATTGTGCTGTATAATAACCAAAAACTAATGTCATGTCAAATAAATAATAAAATTTTTAAAATTTACATTAAAAAAGAAAATAGGCAATTTCTCCAATACTTGCTAAGCTCATATCTCATAGAAAATTTATATATGAAGAACTCCTACTACTCAAAAGACAGCCCAATGAGTTGAAGATGTTTGTGCTATAGTACTTTTAGGAGACATGATGTAGCTTCGGGACTAGCAAGATATTCTAACATCTCTTATGACACACAAAATCAATGTGTTTATTCCATCACAGTAAAAATGCTTCTTTGCTAAGACTGAGATGAAATAATATGAGGCTTCTTCTATGCCCACCTTCCGGCAAGTCTTTATCATAAATGGGTGTTGAATTTTGTCAAAAGCTTTTCCTCCATCTATTGAGATGATGATATGATTTCTATTCTTCAGTTTATTAATGTGGTATATCACATTGATTTGCAGGCATTGAAGCATCCTTGCATCCCTGGGATGAATCTCACTTGATCATTGTGTGTGATCCTTTTAATGTATTGTTAGATTCAGTTCAGTTCAGTTCAGTCACTCAGTTGTATCCAACTTTTTGCAACCCCATGAACTGCAGCATGCCAGGCCTCCCTGTCCATCACCAACTCCTGGAGTCCACCCAAACCCATATCCATTGAGTCGGTAATACCATCCAGCCATCTCATCCTCTGTTGTCCCCTTCTCCTCCTGCCCTCAATCTTTTGCAGCATCAGAGTCTTTTCAAATGAGTCAGCTCTTAGCATCAGGTGGCCAAAGTACTGAAGTTTCAGCTTCAGCATCAGTCCTTCCAATGAACATTCAGGACTGATTTCATTTAGGATGGACTGTTTAGATTTCCTTGCAGTCCAAGGGACTCTCAAGAGTCTTCTCCAACACCACAGTTCAAAAGCATCAATTCTTTGGTGCTCAGCTTTCTTTATAGTCCAACTCTCACATCCATACATGACCACTGGAAAAACCATAGCCTTCACGAGACAGACCTTTGTTAAAAGTAATCTCTGCTTTTCAATATATCTAGGTTGGTCATATCTTTCCTTCCAAGAGTAAGTGTCTTTTAATTTCATGGCTGCCATCACCATCTGCAGTGATTTTGGAGCCCAGAAAAATAAAGTCAGTCACTGTTTCCACTGTTTCCCCATCTACTTGCCATGAAGTGATGGGACCGTATGCCATGATCTTGGTTTTCTGAATGTTGAGCTTTAAGCCAACTTTTGCACTCTCTTTCACTTTCATCAAGAGGCTCTTTAGTTCTTCACTTTCTGCCATAAGGTTGGTGTCATCTGCATATCTGAGGTTATTGATATTTCCCCCGGCAGTCTTGATTCCAGCTTGTGCTTCATCCAGCCCAGCGTTTCTCATGATGTACTCTGCATATAAGTTAAATAAGCAGTGTCATTGAAGATTTTTTGCATCTATGTTCATCAGTGATACTGGCCTATTTCTTTTTTTTTGTGGTATCTTTGTTTGATTTTGGTATCAGGGTGATGGTGGCCTCATTAAATGAGTTTGGGAATGTTCCTTCCTTTGCAATTTTTTGGAGATGATAGGTATTTCAGAAGTTTCAGAAGAATAGGTGTTAACTCTTCTCTGAATGTTTGATTTAGAGAAGCCATCAGGTCCTAGATTTTTGTTGGTAGTTTTCAATTTCAGTTCTTCTGATTGATTTATTCATATTTTCTATTTCTTCCTGGTTCAGTCTCAAGAGACTGTATCTTCCTAAGTAAGTATTTGTCTATTTCTTCTAGGTTGTCCATTTCATTGGCATATAGTTGCTTGTAGTCTCAGGATTGTTTGTATTTCTGTGGTATCCATGGTAACTTCTCCTTAATTTTTATTGAGTCCTTTCCTTTATTTTTTCCTTAATGAGTCTCTGCCTAAGGGTTTATCAATCTTGTTTATCTTTTCAAAGAAACAGCTTTTAGTTTCATTGATCATTTTCATTATTTTCATCTCTATTTATTCTGCTCTGATCTTTATGATTTCCTTCCTTCTACTATCAATTTTGTTTTTTCTTCTTTTTCTACTTTGCTTTGTATATAGTGAGGTGGTTTACTTGAGATTTTTCTTGTATCCTGAGGTAAGACTGTATTGCTATAAACTTTCCTCTTAGAGCTGCTTTTGCTACATCCAATAGGTTTTGGATTGTGATGTTTTCATTTTCATTTGTCTGTAGGCATTTTTAAGATTTCCTCTTTGATTTCTTCAGTGATCCTCTGGTAGTTTAGTATGGAAATATAAATGTGGAACTCAGGTGAGGTCTGGACTGAGAAATTTAGGAATAATAGGTACAGATGTCATTTGAAACAATCAGGCAAGGTCACCTAGGGATAAAAAATAGAGAAATGGTAATAAAAACTGAGCTGCAGGGCATTCCAATGCTTAGAGGTTAAGAGGTGAAGGAACCACCAGCAAGATGAAGACGAGGATTTCAGTGATGCAGAAAGAAAAGCAAAGCAGGTTTTTTTTTCCCCTAGTAAGTCAAGTGAAGAAAGTATTTCAAGGAAGGAGAAGACTCTGTCAAATACCTTTAGAAACTAAGATGAGGATAAGGAGATCAATTCTGAATATTCACGGGAAGGACTGATGCTGAACTGAAGCTCTAATAATTTGGCCACCTGATATGAATAGCCAATTCATTGGAAAAGACCCTGATGCTGGGAAAGATTGAAGGCAACAGGAGAAGGGGGTGGCAGAGGATGAGATGGTTAGATAGCATCACCAACTCAATGGACATGAGTTTCAGCAAGCTCTGGGAGATGGCGAAGGACAGGGGAGCCTGACAGAGACAGTCCATGGGATCACAAAGAGTCAGACACGACTTAACGACTGAACAACAACAAGATGAGGATTCTTACTGAGAACTCCGCACTAGATTTGCAACATGGAGATCATTGGTGACCTCAGCAGGTATACTTTCAGTAGAGTGGTAGGGACAAAAGCCTTATCTCCCAAAGAGTGAAGTGATTAGAGAAATAGAGGCTGCTGGGCTGTTGAGGGTTAGCTGGATGTCTGAGGTTATGAATTTAAAGATTTGTTGTGTGTTCTTAATGAGCCGTGCTCAACTGTTCCAGTGTAGGCAAAGCATTGGCAGAGAGCTGTATTTAACCAGAGCTGTCCAACAGGAATGAAGGAGATAGCTGAGGATGTATGAAGTTGATGGGCTAAGGAATGTAAACTGAATAATGAGAGCAGTACTTAAGAGTGAAAAAGTGGTAAAGCAGTAAAGTGGAGGTCTAGGTATGGTCAGAGCCCAATTTATTATGCTCATAAACACAACATATATACATTCTCTTCTGGGTGAGGTCCACAAGGCTCAGTGTTCATCTAGTTCATCAAGAAGTAAGTACAACAAGGCTGGGGAAATGTGTCTTAAATTTTATTATTTGAGTTTACTACAATTTAAAGATGGCAGATGCCCATTATAAATGGGTATGCTATTCAAGAGCTGTATTATAAGGCAAGGAAGCCCAATTACCGAAAGACCCCTAAAATCATACTTCATTTGGCTACATCATTGATAGTCTATGCCATAGAATTTTCAGTTTCTCCCAGAAGATACATTACTAAGAGTTTCTATTTTATTCAGTTCTTTATTTCTTAAAGAATAAAAAGCAATTGGTGGGCAAAAATAAAGTCTTTGAAAAGATTATCTGTTTAAATAAAGTGCCTGATAAAGTAGCTGAGAGGAGGAAGTTCAGAAAGCAAACTTACATGGTGTAAAAATAAACTTTGTTAATTCACTTTACATACAACTGATAATAAATGCATTTTGTGGGTAGGCAAACTTATCTTATTCATTCTATACTTATGTAAAGGCTTTCAAAAAAAAAGTAAAAAAAATTTAAAGGAATTTAAATCTCTTTTATAAATTAATTTAGCTAATTGGTGACTGATTTTTCCAAGTCTTTATTTTTTTCCATTACATGTCTTTTAGACATTTTGTTGCTGTAACAAAGATTGGGTAGCAAAAAAGAAAGAGGACAGAACTCAAATCAGTCATTCTAGTTATTTATTAGCATCTACAGAAAATGGCTAATTTGGGAAGGCAATGAAATATTCTATGAAATAAGGCATTGTTCTTTCTTCTAAGGTTTTCATTATCTTTGATTTCCTTGGTCTTAGGAACATGAATAATTTAAGAGTTAGCTATATTTACCAGTAAGATATATTAAATGAAGATTTCCCTGTCTGAAGTTGGAAAGATGTAGCAATACTCTATTCTACTTTAGAAAATCTTGTTTCTGTGGTTGATTCCCTCATAGTTGACAAGTTGTATATGCCTGGTACATTTGGAGGGTCACAGAAAAAAAGAACTGGCTTAGGAGATTGATGATCTAGACTAAATCACAATTTGGGGCCCTTTGTAGCTGTGCAACATTAAAAATGTAACTTGGCTGATTTTCGCTTCCTTCTGCTGTAAAATAGAGATAGGAATATCTATCTGACCTTTTTCACAAGTACTGTTGCGAGAACTAAACAACATGATGTATCTGAATGTGCTCTGGAATATGCAATGAACCAAAGTTGTTGTTAAACACTTTAAAAATGTGATTTGCTGTGCAACTTTTTACGTAAAAAAATGAAAACAGAAATTTTTGGGAAATATGAATGGGAAATGCTTATGAATTATACAGCCCAAATGTAAATAATTTACAAGTGCTTTATAACAAAATCAAAGAAATTATTTATGGATTTTTTTAAATAAAAAATTTTGCAGAATGTTCACTACATGATATTACAACTCTCCAAAGGAGAAATTCTATAATTAGCTCAGTTCTCTGCCTTACAACTTCATTATAAGGCAGAAGAATGGAATAATTAAAGTTTTAAAATAAGCAAAAATATATAACTCTAAACCACAGTCCCTTTATTTTAAAGAGCTTAAGAAGAACACTTCCTTCAATATATATACAGACAACCTACTATTTATATAATGTTAACACTAACTCACAATTTAAACCGTGATGATCAAAGTCAATATGCATGTCTTCTTCCCTTTATCAGTTAGATTATTAAATATCTGACAGTCTCGAGAGATTCCACTGTATTTTTCAAAATGTATGTAGTATAAAAATGCTTACCTGTTGAATAACTAAGGTGTTGGTCAAGTGTTTGGAATACAGATCAGAGTTTCAGAAAAATATTTGAGAAACACAGCAGTGTATGTGATAGTGTCCCATGCAGACGTGAGCCTGTGCAGAGGCAATGTGCACAGGCAGGAACAATAACCGAAGTAACCAACCAACTCCTCCTTTAAAATGGTAAGCCTGCAAGTTTCAACAGACCTCTTAAGAAGAACAAATAAACCGTTTGCTCATTCTAAATCTTATGATATCTTGATTAAATTATATGGTACCTTTAAAAAAAAGTATTAATTATAATTGGTCTATTTGGGGCAAGAGCAAAATTTTTACACCATATGACAAAAGCATGTCAATAAAATGTGCTAAAGAATAACTACAGAATGTTAATATCCCACTATGATCTTTGCTATCAATAAGCCAAGATTCAATACTCCATCAATAGCTTCTGTCTCTTTCACATACCACGCGCACGCGCGCGCACACACACACACACACACACACACAATTTCTCACACCATCTTGATCTACAAATGCAGCTCAGGTCATCTCATTTTGGACTAGTAAGTCTTCCGAAAAAGATCAACCATTTTTCAATAAATCAATCATCAAAAATGACCCATTGCTTTCATTAAAGGCAATTCTGTGTTTAAAGGGTAGCCTGCAGAGAACTGGCAGGGTTGAAATAAAATTAGCATTGGCACAGAGAAATTCATACAAGCAGATAAAAGTGAGTTTATCTCATACTCAGCAGAACATATTGAGGTCAGGTTAGGAGCAAACAAATTGGTAAATGGATCCTCAGCTGGCAGAGAGGTGGGCATAATTAAAACAAGCTTTCTTGGGCCCCTTTCATTTTAAAGTCTGCTTTGCAGAACAAATACATCTGTGAGACAAGAAAGATGAAACCAGAACTCTTGGCATTGTAAGTTAAACAGTAAGACAGCACATTTCTGCTACGTCTGTGGTTCTAAAATTATTCATTGTAAACATCCTATAGTCCTTCCTGGTTAATCAATTTTAGAGCTTGAGCTTGTGTCTACGTCTATGTCAAATTATCATTTATTCTATGAAAAGCAGCACAAATACTGTTCATTCTCATTTCAACACAAATTCCTTAAAAAAAAAAAAAGTGTTAAGGCCATTTAATGGAATCAGGGCCAGCTGAAGATTACCCTGGCAGAAGTCAAACTACCGAACTAAAAATTGTGAAAAAGAGTCATAAGTGGTTGTCTTGTGTTTTCCTTCTTGGCTACTTGAGAGTGGCTTGTAGGATTTATTAGTCTCCAACATCTCCATCTCGATCTCCAATAAGCCAGAGAAAATGAAAACTTAAGGCCAACAAGGCTGTCCCGAGCAGATCACCCAGTGCCGTCAGGTAGGGGATGGAGAAGCTATCTGGGTCCTTTCCTTTCCTCCAGAAATGATGCACCATCCAGTCAGCGATCCACAGCAAGGTAAACACCTAGAAGAGAACACCAAAGATTATTCCTGTCACCTGGGGCAGTCCTAGCCCAGTAAATACGGCCATTAGCCTAGGCCACGGCTCTCTGAAAGGAATATTATGTGTCTAGGAGAAAGAGTTAATTGACAAGAACATTTTCTTTTCACCAGAAAAAAATATCATGTGTCTCTGCAATTATTGAAGTTTTTCGGGCTTCCCTGGTAGCTCAGTGGTAAAGAATATGCCTGCCAATGCAAGAGACGTGGGTTTGATCCCTGGTCCAGGAATATCCCACATGCTGCAGAGCAAATAAGTCTGTACACCACAGCTATTGAGCCTGTGTTCTGGAGCCCAGGAGGCGCAACTACTGAGCCCAGAAGCTACAACTCCTGAAGCCCACACACCTAGAGCCTATGCTCTACAACAAGAAAAGCCACTAATATGAGAAGCCCGTCACCGCGACTAGAGAAAAGCCCATGCAGCAAGGAGACCCAGAACAGCCAAAAAAACAAATAAGTAAATTTGAGCTTTTCTTCAACCTGTTATATATATCTTCTCATTTTCTTCTAGCCTCCCCCATGAGCCTTAACTTTAGTAGTAATTGTACATTTTGCCAAACCACTATCATTTCAACTCACTGCATCACTGTTGTAAAGGTCAAAAATGGGAAATAACTTAAAATGTTTAATGACCCAAGGATGGCTACATTAACACTTAGGTCATACAACCCAAGGGCTTCCCAGGTGGCACTAGTGGTAAAGAACTTGCTTGCCAATGCAGAAGACATAAGAAATGTGGGTTTGATCCCTCAGTCAGGAAGATCCCCTGGAGGAGGGCATGGCAACTCACTCCAGTATTCTTGCCTGGAGAATCGCATGGACAGAGGAGTCTGGCAGGCTACAGTCCATAGGGCTGCAAAGAGTCAGACATGACTGAAACAACTTAGCATGCACACATAGCTAACAGTAGGATTCCTTCAGACCTTCATTTTGTTCCAAGGGATAGGCAGGAGTCTAACTCCCCAGACAGGAGGTTAGATGTTCAGAATTGGAGGGCTCCCCTGAAATGGCCAACCACCCCTGCTCCAATCCTCCAACAGTGAAGTGCCCAGTCAACCACCCTCTCCCACCGCCAAGCTACTTAGCCTCTCCATGCCTCAACTGCCTTTCTGTAAAATACAGAAAACAATCCCTCTCTCAGAGAGATGATGACATGAGCATCTAATAATGCAGAGCACTTAGAACAGTGCTGGACACACAAAAAGAACATAACAACTATTTGCTATGATTTAAAAGAAACCAGGTTATATATGAAGAAACAAGAATCTGACTTTTCAACAACTGCAGTAGGAGAAAAGCTAGCAATACCTTCAAAATCCTGAGAGAATATTTCTGACTGTAAACCTGTGACCAATTTATCAACTGAGGGTAGAGGATAAACTAGAGGCATTGTAAGACATGCCGGCACTCAGGAAAATTCTCCCCTGTTCTCTTTGGAACTTTCTTGAAAATGTGTTGATGCAAAATGAGGGAGAGAATCAAGAAAGAGAAAGACCTGAGGGGCTTCCCTGAAGGTCCAGTGGCTGAGACTGTGCTCCCAGTGCAGGGGGCCTGGGTTTGATACCTGGTCAGAGAACCAGATCTCACACGCCACAACTAAAGATACTGTATGCCGCGAGTAAGACCTGGCGCAGCCAAATAAATAAATAAATTTATTTTTAAATAGAAAAACCTGAGATCCAGAAAATAGAAGTGCCAACCTAAGAGAGAGTGAGGGAAAGCTCCAGAGAGAGACAGACACAGTAGGCTGGGAACAGAGTCCAGACAGAGCTGAAGGTTGGAGTCCTCTGGAAGTGAAGTCTCCAGGAAAAGGTAAATTATCTGATATAACAGAGTTTGGGGGAAGGGAGTAATTGGAGGTGGGTGATAGATATGATGGAACATTTGGGAAAAAATTAAAGATAGGTATACAGAAAGCTGAGCAGGGCATGGCAACCCACTCTAGTATTCTTGGCTGGAGAATCTCTTGGACAGAGGAGCCTGGTGGGCTATGGTCCACAAGGTTGCACAGAGTTGTACACGACTGAAGCAACCGAGCAAACATGCATACAGAAAGCTATGAAAGTGAAAAAACAGGGCAATTATCGCCATAAAATTTAAAGAGAGTTAAAAATAAAGGAAATGTATTGTAATACACAATGTGGCTCTGTGATCAATGATATTTACAGCCATAGAATATAAACAATATTTATTATATAAAAATTGGGCATTATTGCATTAGGAGGTTGGAAGTTGGGGAAATAAAGCATGGAGTTAGATAGCTAAATCCTCACTACCATAATTGTGGGTCCATAAATATTTTTTAAATTCATAGAGCAAAATTAGCAATGCAAGTACAATACAGAGATAAATAACAGAAGAAACAGCTACATGAGCTCTGGAGGACTATCAGTATCAGTTCAGTTGCTCAGTCGTGTCCAACTCTTTGCAACCCCATCAACCGCAGCACGCCAGGCCTCCCTGTCCATCACCAACTCCCAGAGTCCACCCAAACCCATGTCCATCGAGTCGGTGATGCCATCCAGCCATCTCATCCTCTGTTGTCCCCTTCTCCTCCTGCCCCCAATCCCTCCCGGCATCAGGGTCTTTTCCAATGAGTCAACTCTTTGCATGAGGTGGCCAAAGTATTGGAGTTTCAGCTTCAACATCAGTCCTTCCAATGAACACCCAGGACCAATCTCCTTTAGGATGGACTTGTTGGATCTCCTTGCAGTCCAAGGGACTCTCAAGAGTCTTCTCCAATGCCACAGTTCAAGAGCATCAATTCTTCGGTGCTCAGCCTTTCTCACTGTACAACTCTCACATCCATACATGGCTACTGGAAAAACCATAGCCTTGACTAGACAATCCTTTGTTGACAAAGTAATGTCTCTGCTTTTCAATATGCTATCCAGGTTAGCCATAACTTTCCTTCCAAGGAGTAGGTGTCTTTTGATTTCATGGCTGCAATCACCATCTGCAGTGATTTTGGAGCCCAGAAAAAGAAAGTCTGACACTTTTTCCACTGTTTCCCCATCTATTTCCCATGAAGTGATGGGACCAGATGCTATAATCTTAGTTTTCTTAATGTTGAGCCTTAAGCCAACTTTTTCACTCTCCTCTTTCACTTTCATCAAGAAGCTCTTTAGTTCCTCTTCACTTTCTGCCATAAGGGTGGTGTCATCTGCATATCTGAGGTTATTGATATTTCTCCCGGCAATCTTGAGTCCAGCTTGTGCTTCTTCCAGCCCAGAGTTGCTCATGATGTACTCTGCATATAAGTTAAATAAGCAGGGTGACAATATACAGCCTTGACGTATTTCTTTTCCTATTTAGAACCAGTCTGTTGTTCCAGGTCCAGTTCTAATTGTTGCTTCCTGACCTATCAGTATTGAGCATTTTATCCCCTCTAACACATAAAATGTCTTTTGTTAATATACGTAAAATATCCTGTTTCAGTAGGTGATGCGTGGATGGGCTATGAAGTAAATTTAATGTAACTGGTCTTAAAGCAGTAAATAGAATAAAATGAATATAATGAAATAGAATAGAAAGTATCAGCATGTAAAAAAAGTACTAGCATGTACAGCACACAGTAAGGATATTTCATAAAACTTTAATTTCAGTTATGAAATTATATGTTTAAAAAACATATAAATATGTGTGTGCATGCGTGCTCAGTCACTTCCATCCTGTCCAACTCATTGCAACACCATGGACCGTAGCCCTTCTGGCTCCTCTGCCCACAGGATTCTCCAGGCAAGAATACTGGAGTGGGTTGCCATGCCCTCCTCAAGGATAAATATGTGTGCATTTATTGAAATACAAACAAATTTCTTACTGAGGTCAAAAACATTTGAAAGATACTGATCTAATACATACATCTTGCTGTTACATTCCAGGGGTCTAATATGTAACTCCACAGAAGGGGAAAACTATGTCTTCTTTCTATTTGATCTCTTGGTTTCCAGCAAAACACTTGTACATGATAAGCCTGAAACCAATAGCTGGTGTTGAAGAGGCTCTACCACTGAGTAACTGTGTTGCTGTCAACAAGTGAAAAAGCCTCTAAGTATTAATTTCCTCATCTCTAAAATGAGACTCACAGGCTAGTTACAGAAATTAAGTGAGATGTAAAGGGTTAAACAAATGTTTGGTACATAATAAGCACTCAATAAATATTAATGCCATCATCATTGATCATGAATTGTTATACTGTCTCAGAATTTACCACCTTTATTTAAAAGGTAATTTGGAATAGAAGCATGACTTCTCACCTTTCTAAGCCTTAGTTTGGACTTCTTTATTTACTTTTATTTTTTATAAATTTATTTATTTTAATTGGAGGCTAATTACTTTACAATTTTGTAGTGGTTTTGCCATATATTGACATGAATCTGCCATGGGTGTACATGTGTTCTCCATCCTGGACTCCCCTCTCACCTCCCTCCCCATCCCATCCCTCAGGGTCATCCCAGTGCACCACCCCCTTTAAAATGAGTGACTTGGTGTCTCCATGGTCTGTTTTAGTTCTAAAGTACAAAGGTAAGAAATCTGTGGTCATAAACCACATAGCGATCGCCTTCCTTACCTTAGCATTTCTTCCTCCACCTCTCCCACATTCTTAGTCTCATAATTGAATTTAAGTTCTCTTCCCATGCAATTTCTTTTTTTTCAATGCACTAGTTGTTTGATATTTATTTATTGGTTTGTTCATTCGACAAATATTTATTGAGCATCTATTATGGGTTAGGTACTACATACAAATAAACAAATATTCTTGCCCTTTCACAGCTAACATTCCAGTGGGGAGAAACAAATAAAAAATTTTTAAAACACAAATAAATAACACAGTATATTAAAAGATGATAGACACCATGGGAAAAATAGAGCATGATAACAGGAGACGGCAATGGAGAGAAGGAATGATATTTTAAATTTTCTGTGTTTTAACTAAAAGTTATTAAAAATGAAGCTGAAGTCTCTGTTTAAAAAAGAAAAAAAAAGTATTGTTTCACATTAAGTTCCTTTCTCTGGGAACATACTCTCTACCATGCCTAATTTTATTGATGCTCTGCTGAAGCTGGAGACAAATTTCCTTCTAAAGCAAATAAAGAATTAATAACTAAGGTAAATAAAAATAAATACCACATAATTAAGTACCTAAAGAAACTATTATTAAATAGTGGTAACAGTGCTCCATAAACTTTCTTTTTAAAGATATTGTGATGACTTAAAGTTCAAACAGGTTTAAACATTGTTTTTGGCAAGTTAACAAAGGATATCAGTGTTTCTTGGAACGCTGTGTATAAATGAATCATTACAATCACAGTAAGTATCAGATACTTCTTAATGCAACATGTTTTATTTTCAAACTAAATGATAAGGAATGTATACTTTTTTACTGGGAAAACACATCAAAAACCTAACCAAGCACTGACTATATTTTTACATGGTCTGTTTGTTTTTATGAAATATGCATATCTTCTTTGGGTAAATATACCTCCTGAAAAGGCAACTCTATAGCCCCAGATAGTTATGCATGTTCTAGGTATATTATTTGGAATTTAAATAAATATATAAAGCACAAGAATATATATTTGCTTTGGACAATTGATTTCCTTGGCCAGTTCCTTTTCTGAGCTAGAATCAATATTCTCATCCATGAGTATCCCCTCAATGCTCCATTGCCAGTAACAGCCTTGTGTATTACATGAAAAAAGATGATTTCTTTGGGAGAGGAATGCTTAGAAATATGATACAAATAAGCACAAGGAATAGCAAATTAGTACATTTCTTCCTAAGCCTTAACTTACAAAGGCAAAATTCATTTTCCCTATAAAAATGTGCTTCCTTGATCCAGTTTCCAGACTGGAAATGCTACTCTTTAAAATATAATATTTAAATGTCTGCTAGGAATTATTAGTCAACATGAATTCAATCTACTCCTGATATACAGATAAAACATCTTTTCTTTGGCCTAAATTATTTTTTTGAGTTGGGAGGTGAGTAAGAAATGAAGGAAACTTATTTTGAGAAGGAGCCCATAATAGTTACCAAACTTCTCATGAAGTCCATGGCACAAAAATGGTTAAGACCTTCTTAGAATGGAAGGAATTTTCTTCTATCCAAAAGAAACCCTTAGAATGTGTTCAGGAGACAAGATAACAATATTCACAGCCTTGATTTTTAATAGCAAAAAATTACAATCTAAGGCTTCCCAGGTGGCTCAGAGGTAAAGAATCTGCTTGCTAATGCAAGAGGTGCAAGAGACATGGGTTTGATCCAACTAAAATAGGTGAATAATAGGTACATATATGAATGAATCTCAAATACAATGCTAAACAAAAGAAGAAAGTCACTTAGCACAAATTCAGTATGATTCTATTTTTTACAAGTTTCAAAACTAAGTAAAACTAAAAACATGTATTTTTAGGTATTCAAATAAATGCATTAAATAATAGGGAAGGGTAAATACTCATTAGCTATACAATTCTGAATGAATAGTTTGCTTTGAGGAGGAGGAAGGAAAACAGAGGTAGCTTTAAAAGGTGTAGGTACTAGGTTACTGGTAGTTCCTAATTCTTAAGCTGACTACTAAGTGTCCTGGTAGTCACTGTATTATTATTTTTTATATCATGTGCATGTCATTGTTGTTTATCCAATATTTAATACATAGTTGAACTTTTATTTTAAATACAGTAATTTTTGCCAAAGCATTATTAACTCTGGGCTTCCCGGGTGGCTCAGACAGTAAAGAATTCGCCTGCAATGCGGAGACCTGGGCTCGATCCCTGGGTTGGGAAGATCCCCTGGACAAAGGCATGCCAACTCACTCCAGTATTCTTGTCTGGAGAATCCCCATGAACAGAGGAGCTTCGTGGGCTACAAAGCTCTTGGTGGGTTGCAAAGAGTCGGACATGACTGAATGACTAAGCACAGCACACAGCACATTAACCCTGGCCCCGTGATTCTTGCCACTGGTCATGTGACAATGTTATTCTGTTCCAATCATGCAAAGACCAATGACAGCTAAGGTCACTTATACTATGAAATGATAACCTGAAAATCCAGCAGAAATTCCAACTAAGATGTTTCTTAGTTTAATAATAATAATAATAAAAGATAGAAATAAAACATACAAACTGCTAAAGGAAATTAACAGTTATTAACTGCCTACTACATGCTTCCTCCTGAGAAACCTGTATGCAGGTCAAGAAGCAATAGTTAGAAATGGACATGGAACAATGGATGGGTTCCAAATTGGGAAAAGAGTACATCAAGGCTGTATATTGTCACCCTGCTTATTTAACTTCTATGCAGAGTACATCATGTGAAATGCCAGGCTAGATGAATTGCAAGCTGTAATCAAGATTGCCAGGAAAAATATCAACAACCTCAGACATGCAGATGATACCACCATTCTAATGGCAGAAAGCAAAGAGACACTAAAGAGCCTCTTGATGAGGGTAAGAGAGGAGAGTGAAAAAGTTGGCTTAAAACTTGACATTCAAAAATCTAAAATCATGGCATCCAGTCCCATAACTTCATGGCAAATAGATGGGGAAACAATGGAAACAGTGACAGACTTTATTTTCTTGGGCTCCAAAATCACTGTAGACGGTGACTGCAGCCTTAAACTTAAAAGACATTTGCTCCTTGGAAGAAAAGCAGTAACAAACCTAGACAGCATATTAAAAAGCAGAGACATCACTTTGCCAACAAAGGTCTGTATAGTCAAGGCTATGGTTTTTCTAGTAGTCAGGTACGGATGTAAGAGTTGGACCATAAAGAAGTCTAAGTGCTGAAGAATTGATACTTTTGAACTGTGGTGCTGGAGAAGACTCTTTGAGAGTCCCTTGGACAGCAAGGAGATCAAACCAGTCAATCCTAAAAGAAATCAACCTAGAATATTCATTAGAAGGACTGATACTGAAGCTCCAATACTTTGGCCACCTGATGTAAAGAGCTGACTCATTGGAAAAGATGCTGATGCCAGGAAAAATTGAAGGCAGGGAGAGAAGAGGATGACAGAGGATGAGATGGTTGGATGGCATCATAGACTCAAAGGACATGAACTTGAGCAAACTCTGGGAGATGGTAAGGGAGAGGGAAGCCTGGCGTGCTGCAGTCCATGGAGTCACAGACTCAGACACAAGTCAGTGACTGAACTGAACTACATGATAAATAAAATTATTTTAAAGATGCTAATATCCATAGAATATTAGGAAAATATGCAATCAGAAAAGATCAAGTCCTGAACACCTCAAGTGTTCCTTCCTTACTCTCTGCCTGTAGCCTGAAGATGGCTCTGCTTCTATACCTTCCCTTTTCAAATAGGAAGACCTTGTTGCCCAGAGAAACATTTCAGTGGAAAAAAGAATATTCAATCACTTAAAACTATTAATATTTATTGAATACCTTTCTAATACATTACTCAAGTCTGAGAAATAACTCTTTAAAATAGCACACCAAAATATTTATGGTGGTGATCTAAGAGTATGGGGATTTTGGACTGTCAGACTCCCTGACTCCAAACTATACTTCAAAGATATAGTAATCAAAACATTATGGTACTGGCACAAAAACAAACATTTAGATCAATGAAACAGGACAGAGAGCCTAGAAAGAAACCTGTGTACTTATGCTCACTTAATCTACAACACAGAAAGCAAGAATACACAATGGAGACAAGACAGTCTCTCCAATAAAGTGGTGCTGTGAAGAGTGGACAGCTATATGTAAAAGAATGAACAGTCTGCAACACCATACACAAAGATAAACTGAAAATGGATTAAAGACCTAAATGTAAGACCAAATACTATAAATCTCCTAGAGGAAAGCACAGGCAGAGCACTCTTTGATATGAATTGCAGCAATATTTTTTGTATCTGTCTCCTACAGTAATCGAAATAAAATCAAAAATAAACAAATGGGACCTACTTAAGTGTTTTTACACAGCAAAGGAAACCATAAACAAAATGAAAAGACAACCCATGGAATGGAAGAAAATATTTGCAAATGATGCAACTGACAAGGGGTTAATCTCCAAATATACAAACAGCTTACATAGCTCAAAAAAAAAAATGGACAGAAGATATAAATAGACATTTCTCCAAAGAACACATACAGATGACCAAGAAGCACATGAAAGATGCTCAACATTGCTAATTATTAGAGAAATGCAAATCAAAACTACAATGAAGTTTCACCTTACACCAGTCAGAATGGTCATCATCAAAAAGTATAGAAACAATAAATGCTGGAGAGGATCTGTGAAAAGGAAACCTTCCCACACTGTTGGTGGGAATGTAAATTGGTACAACCACTATGGAAAACAGTATGGAGAGTCCTTAAAAACAAAAAAAATAGAGCTACTATATGACCTTGCAATCCCATTCCCGGACATGTATCTGCAGAAAATCATAACTGAACAGATTACATGCACCCCAATATTCACATTAGCACTATTTACAACAGCCAAGACATGAAAGCAACCTAAATGTCCACTGATAGATGAACAGATAAAGAAGATGTAGTACCTATAAACAGTGGAATACTACTCAGCCACAAAAATAATGAAATAATGCCATTTGCAGCAACATGGATGAAACTAGAGATTATCATACTAAGTGAAGTAAGTCAGAGAAAGACAAATATATCACTTGTATGGGGAATCCAAAAGATTATACAAATGAACTTATTTACAAAACAGAAACAGACTCACAGAATTAAAAAACAAACATCATACCAAAGGGGAAGAGGAGGAAGGGGATAAATTAGGAGGTTGGGATTAACATATACACACTACTATATATAAAAAAGATAACAACAAAGACCTACTGTATAGCACAGCAAACTCAACTCAATATTCTAATAACCTATAAGAGAAAAGAATCTGAAAAAGAATAGATATATGTATAACTGAATCACTTTGCTGTATACCAGAAACTAACATAATATTGTAAATCAACTATACTCCAACATAAAATAAAATTTAAAAATCCATTTTTTAAATTTTATGGACCACAGCCTTGTCTAACTCAATGAAACTAAGCCATGCCATATGGGGTCACCCAAGACAGACGGGTCATTGTGGAGAGGTCTGACAGAATGTGGTCCACGGGAGAAGAGAACGGCAAACCACTTCAGTATTCTTACCTTGAGAACCCCATGAACAGTATGAAAAGGCAAAAAGATAGGACACTGAAAGATGAACTCCCCAGGTCAGTAGGTGCCCAGTATGCTACTGCAGATCAGTGGAGAAATAACTCCAGAAAGAATGAAGAGATGGAGCCAAAACAAAAACAATACTGAGTTGTGGATGTGACTGGTGATAGAAGCAAGGTCCAATGCTGGAAAGAGCAATATTGCATATGAATCTGGACTGTTAAGTCCATGAATCAAGGCAAACGGGAAGCGATCAAACAGGGGATGGCAAGAGTGAATGTCGACATTCTAGGAATCAGCGAACTGGGTGAATTTAACTCAGATGACCATTATATCTACTACTGTGGGCAGGAATCCCTTAGAAGAAATGGAGTAGCCATTATAGTCAACAAAAGAGTCCGAAATGCAGTACTTGGATGCAATGTCAAAAACGACAGAATGATCTCTGTTCATTTCCAAGGCAAACCATTCAATATCACAATAATTCAAGTCTATGCCCTGATCATAAACGTCAAAGAAGCTGAAGTTTTCTATGAAGACTTACAAGACCTTCTAGAACTAACACTCAAAAAAGATGTCCTTTCCATTACAGGGGACTGGAATGCAAAAGTAGGAAGAAACACCTGGAGTAACAGGCAAATTTGGCCCTGGAGTACAGAATGAAGCAGGGCAAAGGCTAATAGACTTCTGCCAAGAAAACGTGCTGGTCATAGCACAACACCCTCTTCCAACAACACAAGAGAAGACTCTACACATGGACATCACCAGATGATCGACACAGAAACCAGACTGATTATATTCTTTGCAGCCAAAGATGGAGAAGCTCTATACAGTCAGCAAAAACAAGACTAGGAGCTGACTGTGGCTCAGATCATGAACTCCTTATTGCCAACTTCAGACTGAAACTGAAGAAAGTGGAGAAAATCACTAGACAATTCAGGTATGACCTAAATCAAATCCCTTATGATTATACAGTAGAAGTGATAAATAGATTTAAAGGACTAGATCTGATAGACAGAGTGCCTGATGAACTATGGATGGAGGTTCATGACATTGTACAGGAGACAGGAATCAAGACCATCCCCAAGAAAAAGAAATGCAAAAAAGCAAAATGGCTGTCTGAGGAGGCCTTAGAAATAGCTATGAAAAGACGGGAAGCAAAAAGCAAAGGAGAAAGGAAAGATATTCCTATTTGAATGCAGAGTTCCAAAGAATAGCAAAAGAGATAAGAAAGCCTTCCTCAGTGATCAATGCAAAGAAATAGAGGAAAACAATAGAATGGGAAAGACTAGAGATCTCTTCAAGAAAATTAGAGATAACAAGGAAACATTTCATGCAAATATGGGCTCAATAAAGGACAGAAATGGTATGGACCTAACAGAAGCAGAAGATATTAAGAAGAGATGGAAAGAATACATAGAAGAACTGTACAAAAAAGATCTTCACGATCCAGATAATCACGATGGTATGATCATTCACCTAGAGCCAGACCTCCTGGAATGTGAAGTCAAGTGGGCCTTAGGAAGCATCACTATGAACAAAGCTAGGGGAGGTGATGGAATTCCAGTTGAGCTATTTCAAATCCTGAAAGATGATGCTGTGAAAGTGCTGCACTCAATATGCCAGCAAACTTGGAAAACTCAGCAATGGCCACAGGATGGGAAAAGGTCAGTTTTCATTCCAATCCCTAAGAAAGGCAATGCCAAAGAATGCTCAAACTACTGCACAATTGCACTCATCTCACACACTAGTAAAGTAATGCTTAAAATTCTCCAAGCCAGGCTTCAACAATATGTGAACCGTGAACTTTGAGATGTTCAAGATAGTTTTAGAAAAGGCAGAGGAAGCAGAGATCAAATCTCCAACATCCGCTGGATCATCAAAAAAGCAAGAGAATTTCAGAAAAACATCTATTTCTGCCTTATTGACTATGCCAAAGCCTTTGACTGTGTGGACCACAATAAACTGGGGAAAATTCTGAAAGAGATGGGCATACCAGACCACTTGACCTGCCTCTTGAGAAAGCTGTATGCAGGTCAGGAAGCAACAGTTAGAACTGGACATGGAACAATGGACTGGTTCCAAATAGGAAAAGGAGTACATCAAGGCTGTATATTGTCACCCTGCTTAATTAACTTAGATGCAGAGTACATCATGAGAAAGGCTAGGCTGGATGAAGCACAAGCTGGAATCAAGATTGCCGGGGGAAATATCAATAACCTCAGATATGCAGATGACACCACCCTTATGGCAGGAAGTGAAGACGAACTAAAGAGCCTCTTGATGAAAGTGAAAGAGGAGAGTGAAAATGTTGGCTTAAAGCTCAACATTCAGAAAACTAAGATCATGGCATCTGGTCCCATCACTTCATGGGAAATAGATGGGGAAACAGTAGAAACAGTGACTGACTTTATTTTTTTCGCTCCAAAATCACTGCAGATGGTGATTGCATTCATGAAATTAAAAGATGCTTACTCCTTGGAAGGAAAGTTATGACCAACCTATATAGCATATTGAAAAGCAGAGAGATTACTTTGTCAACAAAGGTCTGTCTTGTCAAGGCTATGGTTTTCCCAGTAGTCATGTATGGATCTGAGAGTTGGACTATAAAGAAAGCTGAGTGCTGAAGAATTGATGCTTTTGAACTCTAGTGTTGGAGAAGACTCTTAAGAGTCCCTTGGACTGCAAGGAGATCCAACCAGTCCATCCTAAAGGACATCAGTCCTGAATGTTCTTTGGAAGGACTGATGTTGAAGCTGAAACTCCAATACTTTGGCCACCTCATGCAAAGAGCTGACTCACTGGAAAAGATTCTGATGCTGGGAAAGATTAAGCGCAGAAGGAGAAGGCGATGACAGAGGATTAGATGGCTGGATGGCATTATCGACTTGATGACCATGGGTTTGGGTGGACTCCGGGAGTTGGTGATAGATAGGGAGGCCTGGCATGCTGCAGTTCATGGGGTCACAAAGAGTCGGACATGACTGAGTGACTGAACTGAACTGAAAAATCCATTGAAAGCAATAAAGTTTAGCATTCCACTTAAGTGGTTAAGCTGTTTCCAAAAAACCTAGTTATAACACTTAAGTAGTCAATCACAAAATATTTTATTAATATTTGTTAAATATTTAATACTTCTTTTAAAAAAAGCATCATCCTCAAATAATTTTATGTATATATTTCCCCTCTCCAATGGATTTATTCTCTCTTTTAGATGAGGAATCTTGTCAAGTGTTTGCCTTATTACCCAAACAAAGTACACTCAATAAATCTTGAATCCAATTTAACAAATATTTACCTATATCTAACACAGAAAACACTGGGATGAGCTTTCTGGAGCAGCAAGAGAAGAATAAGACATGGTTATTACTTTCAGTGAGATCAGACTCTAAATGAAGAAACATAACGAAATGCCAAAAATAATCCAAGAATAATATAAAGCTAAATATTCATTTTATAAATATTTACTGTACCAGGCAGGGACTGGATGCTGAGTCTGTGATGATGAATAATACATAATCTCTGAATAAGACTGAACTAGCAACATACTCTTCTGTTCTCTGGGGAAAAAAATGGAACAGACCTTTAAGCAGAGCTGGAAAGTAATACCATAGGGAGCTTCAACTGAAGTTCTCCAGAGTACTTCCTGAAGCAGTCACAGAGGCTGATTATTAACTCAAGATTCTCAGAGCAAGGAGATGAGCGCACAGAGCAAACAGCCTCCACCCAAGTCCAGGAAAGTAACAGCCATTGTTACAGATAAAAGAATGGTGTTGGGCTTTCTTCTGGCCAACCAGAATGACTGCTGACACTTCATGTCATTCCCAAATTAACGTTACAGGTGAAATCAAACAATCTGTATCTAAGCTAAAAGAAAAGGCAGTCTGCATAACAAGGGAATCATTGGGACGAGTCTTCGTGGTCAGGTCTGAAACATCTCAGGCTATGGTAGTGAAAGACATTCTCGTTCCTTCTTAGTGCTGTGCAGTTGCTAAGTCAAGTCCGACTCTTGTGACCCCACGGATTATAACCCGCCAGGCTCTTCTGTCCACGGAATTTTTCAGGCATTTTACTGCAGCAGCTTGCCATTTCCTTCTCCAGTGGATCTTTCCAACTCAGGGACCGAACCCATGTCTCCTGCACTGATAGGTGGATTCTTAACCACTGATTCACCAGGGAAGTTCCTTCTTACAATTAGAAGTTCCTTCTAATTAGTCTTGTTTATCTCATACTTAATGTTTATTGCCCAATGTCTGACATGTTTTAACCCAGGCACTGTCCCATCAGATGTTTCAGTAAATAATTCAAAGATCCCTCCTCCCATACTGATGGACTCAAATTGAAAATGAGATATGCTACTTTCAGGAAGAATTGACAACAAAAATGAAGTTCTGGATAATCCTTAATGATACCCGCAGCTTTGACTGAGTGAGGAACAAACTGGAGACTGAGACAGTAAAAAGTTCCCACACTCCCAGGAAAAGACTGATCTTTGGCTATGGTAACAAGAAGCCACCAGAACTGGTTTTATGTTCATTCAATCAATAAACAACTTGCCTTATTGAAAGCATTTAGAAGGAAGTCAATCAATGATAGTCTTTGCTCCTGAAGTAGGCAATTAGGAACACATTGGGTCCAATAAATATACCTCTGAGGACCAACTAACAATAGTAGTCAGACCCAAGTATCCAGACTCAACAGAGGACATCCGTCTACTCAAGCTTCTGGATATCTGCCCATCCCTGAACTCCATGCATCCCTGAAGTCCTATAAAAGATCAGTAGTTGCTCTGCTTGCAGAGGTTTTGCCTGCTCTTGGCTTAGCTTCTTTACAATGATGAGCAATAAAATCAATTTTGTCTTTTTACTTCAAATACTGAATGATAGTCTCATCATTTTTTGACTTCCTTTAAACACCCCTTTTAAAAAATGCAAAAGTCTTTACTTTCTGCTTTTACATATTTCCCTATATGGTACAAAAATCACAAGTTTGATTAGCTTTATTATTCAGAACTAACACAGACACTTATTTTTAAGAATGGTGCTAAACATCTATTTTTTTAAATAGGAAAAAAATTTTAATGATTGAATCACTCAGGTCAATATTGTCTGGCTGAATATCCCAGGGTCACAAGCAACCAAGATTTTATTCTCACAAATTTCTTGAAAGATAGTTTTTATGCTTTTCAAGTCAGTGCTTTCACATAGCTGTGTTGTCAGATTTTTTTTTAAGCAGATGTTGTGAAAATTTCTCTAAGTCATGTCTTCAATTGCAACAGAACTCAGAGCACAGGAGTAACATCCTTAACCAGAACACTAAAAAGAGAAAGCTCAGCTTCTCTGGTCCTAACAGCGTCAGGCTTGATAGGATGGAAAAGAGCTCTCTTTCTGAATGTCTTACTCCACGGGGCTCTGGCATGCCACACCTTTAATGAGGCAGGCAGTTGTTTCACCTTCTTTGTTTACTGGCCTGGAGCACAGTTATACCTCTCCAGACAATTAATCATAAATATGGATTTAGAAAAGTGTCTCAATTTTAAGATCCTATAAGCTAAGCTATAATAGCATAATATAGTATTGTATCACAAAAAAGGTAATCCCAGGGCTAAAGTCCCAGGTTTGATCCCTGGGTCAGGAAGATCCCCTGGAGCAGGCAAAGGCAACCCATTCCAATATTTTTGCCTGGAAAATTCCACAGGGAAAGGAGCCTGGAGGGATACAGTTCGTGGGGTCACAAAGAGTCAGACACTACCGAGTGACTGAGCACACAGGGCTAAAAAGGAATCTCAAAAAATCACCTGTTTCAACTTCTTTCTTTCACTATATTAATCAATCAACTCCTAAAGTTAAACTGGATAGTTTTACAACTAGAAAACATAATTCCATGGAACTGTAGGTCTCCCTTTACATTTCCTGTATCATTCTCTTCACAGTTTACACTCAACTCAGGCTGACAGAAACCCATGAAGAGACAGGGGCAGAAGAGTCACACAGAAAGAATTCAGGGATCCTTACTCCCCAGTTGGAACCTGGTAGATTTAAATCCTGATGGAGGAGGAAAAATGTGCATGAAATCAGACAACCTGTTAAAATCTCTTCATTGCTTAGCTCTTTCCTTTGCGATGACATCTGAGAATAGGATTTGACTTAATGTCATAATTAAAGGCTTCCCTGATAGCTCAGTTGGTAAAGAATCCACCTACAATGCAGGAGACCCTGGTATGATTCCTCGGTCGGGAAGATCCCCTGGAGAAGGGATAGGCTACCCACCCCAGTATTCTTGGGCTTCCCTTATGGCTCAGCCGATAAAGAATCCGCCTGTAATACAAGAGATCTGGGTTCAGTCCTGGGGTTGGGAAAATCCCTTGGAAAAGGGAAAGGCTACCCATTCCAATATTCTGGCCTAGAGAATTCCAAGGACTATACACTACATGGGGTCACAGAGAGCTGGACAAGGCTGAGCGACTTTCACTTTCATAATTAAAAAAGATAACCGCACCATATAATAGGGACCTACTATGTGCCAGGTATTTAAACATTATAACTACTGTGAAAAGAAGAAACATTATCCTCATTTTACAGGCAAGAACAATAAGAAGCATATGTAAACCCATGGTGATATCATGACAATGTATGGCAAAAACAATAATAATAAAAAAAAAGAACAATAAGAGTCCCCCAAGGAATTAAGTAACTCGCTCAAGGCTAAGTCAATTAACTTGTTCACCTGTCGGGTGGTTATCCTGGGATTCCAATTATGGCCACGTTGCCACCATATGGGCTACACTGTCCTTACTTAGAAGAATGAGTGCAAGGAATGAGTTGGGTATTAGAATCATGAAAGAGATTCAGCACTAGATTCCAGCAGGTTCTGATCCTCTCATTGATAACCTGATACTTACTGCCCCAGTAGTCCACAGCCACTAGAGATGATATAATAATAAGATACTACTGGGGACAGGGAAGGGCAGAGGTCTATTCTGAGCCTATTTTTACAGATGAGAAAACAGATGAGAAATTACCTTGATCAACCTGACACAGGCAGTGAGTGGGGAAACCAAAGCTCAAGCCCTTCTACGTTATATGATGCTGCATCTGAGGAATGTATCAGATCTTTCAAGTTTGTTGGGAATGGGAAAAAAGTTGAAAATCTTCATTCTGTAGAATAAACTGAACTCTTCAGTCTGGACTTCAAGACCCTTTTATGATCTTATCATAATCTGAAATTTTCAACCTTATTTTCCATTATTCCCATCCATAAACTCTTTGCTCCAGAAATGTTCTTACTACCTCTGTAAATTGTCTTACTATTTCTGACAACTATTACTATCGCCTTACCCTGAATTTTCTCATTTATTCAGTGAAGGACAGGGAAGCCTGGCAAACTGCAGTCCATGTAGTTGCAAAGAGTTGGATACAATTTAGTGACTGAACAATAACAACTCCCTTTTGCTGAAATGGCATTTTCAGTGGATTGCAAGAAATAAAATTTTATCTTTATCATTATAAAACTTCCCTGGAACTTCCATAGTGGTCCAGCAGTTAACACTTGGAGTTTCCAACATGGGGCATGAGTTCGATCTCTGGTTGGGAACTAAGACCACATATGCCTCATGGTGTGGCCAAAAAATAAAAAAAAAATTAAAATAAAATAAAGTTTCCCTCCCCACCTAGAAAAATACCCTCCCACTACTGAAATTCCACAGCACTGAGTCCTTCTCTCGGGACACATTTATGTCCTTGCCGAGATTCCTACTTAACTTCAGTAGGCACAGATCCTAAGTAAACTCTGTGGAATGAATGCTCAGAACACCAGACTGGAAGAAATATGAAGAGCTAACGAAACCAGAGAGAAGAGGCAGCTGTAAATCTTCAAAAACTACATCCTAAATACTATGGCCCTCACTAAGAGCAAAGCAGTGTCAAACGTACTCTTGTAAAATAGTCAATGGTTAGCAGTGTTCACTGGATCCAGACCCCATCTTGCTGTGTGGACTTGGACCAGTCGCTCAACTTCTCCATATCAACTGCCTCATCTGTAAATGGAAACTAGTTACAACTTACCTCACTGGGTTGTGGTGAGTATTCAGAGAGCTCAAGCACATGAAGTGCCTAGTAGAGTGCAGGGCTCAGAATATATGCTATGTAAGTATTTGCTACTTCCATTTTGTAAACATATATGTGTGTGTGTGTGTGTGTGTGTGTGTGTATGTTTGCTAGAGCACCAAACCTCAGGAAGGGAATTGTCAGAGAAGGAACATTTTCAGAATGAACAACTTAGGTAATAAGGAGATACGATGGCTTATATACAAGAGAATCCGTACTCTTTTCCTCTCAAAAGTCACAGATCAGGAGGAGGTAAAGCTGAACACCGTGAAATAACAAGTCACACTGTGGCAGAAATAGGTAAATACAGACTTTAAGGTAAAATACAGAGATATTAGAACACAGAATGCACCTTGGAACCTGAAGGAGACTGACAGATACTTTCTAACATAAAAACAGACTAATTAAAAATTAGCTATTTGGACTTAGGACACAATTTTTTAGGAAAGTAACACTTTATGTGTTGCCTGGGTTCTCTGGCTAACCCATAAAAGCCAACTGAACTTAATATTACCTTCACAGCAATTATGGACTTTAATATCAAATACTGTCTTAGTTGCCAGATAATTTTAATATTAGCATATATATACATTACTAACTATGCACAACAATGCTTTGTAACAAATCATCTTTACTGGATGAGTGGGAATTCACAAAATCAACTACTGGAAATGCAGGAAGGGATGTGAGTGATCACTGCAGTCACTCTACTTCTGGTTTGCCCAAGACGGTCAGGGTTTATGCTCGTCTCTCTAATCATAACTTGGAGTAGGAAATGGCACCCTGCTCCAGTATTCTGGCCTGGAAAATTCTATGGACAGAGGAACCTGGGGGGCTACAATCCACAGGGTTGCAAAGAGTCAGACATGACTGAACACACATTAATTCTACCAAGCACGTTATACATAAGCTTAGTCCTTCTTACTATCCTCTGAGGGAGGGAAAAAAATAAGGCCAGAGATGTTACAAAACTTGCCTAAAGTCACGAAATAAGCAGCAGAGCAGAAATTCAGACTCTGTTCTGACTCTGAAGAGCTCTGTGATGCTTCTACAGAGTTCTGCGCATTAATCTTAGCTTCTCTTTTTTTTCCTTTGTCCTTTGTATGTGACATATGTGATGATTTAAAAGGTTTATAAATCCTTTCCTTCTGTGAAAACATTTATTCATTTACCTTTGTAGTTAAAATAATGACACTGAATCATGTGAATGTGACTTCAGAACTAAGACACTGCCAATTAAGATGTTGTTTCTGTTAGGAAGTACATGGACCATATTTCTGCCCCAAGCATGTTCTACTAGATAAAAAATGGAAGATGTTTACTTTTAATCTGCATTTGTGCTGTGACCATGTTCATGTTACCAACACAGATCTCAAAACAAATGAACTATTATTTATGAAACAGAAACACTTCTTAGGAAATTCATTATTCAATATTCAGATTATTAATTTTATTATGAGAGTCATTCATTTGCTCATTTAAGTTGGGCTTGGGCTTTACTGAGAATATTTTTTCTTGGGAAAACATGAACATGAACATCCCTGGAAATGTACAATGGTGCAGTTGGCATGTAAGTATAAAATGGCTTCCCTGGTGGAATCTGCCTTCAGTGTGGGAGACCCAGGTTTGATCCCTGGGTTGGGAAGACTTCTGGAGAAGGGAATGGCTACCCACTCCAGTATTCTTGCCTGGAGAATTCCATGGACAAAGGAGCCTGGCAGACCACGGTCCATGGGGTCACGAAGAGTTGGACACTACTGAGTGACTTTCACTTTTACTTTTCACTTTCATAAAATGAAAAAACAAAACACTGCCTACTGAAAAGGCAGCAATAAAAACTAAAGAGACTTCTGCTTTTAAAATTATATTAATAAGAAGTATATGGGACTTCCCTGGTGCTCCAGTGGCTGACACTCTGTGCTCCCAATGTGGGGGCACCTGGGTTCGATTCCTGGTCAGGGAACTAGATCCCAAATGCCGCAACTAAGACCTGGTGCAGCTAAATAAATAAATATTTTTAAAGAAACAAGTATTATTGTTTTGCTAAGGGAAGTTTCATATTTACTGATATTAATTCAAGCTTCTCATCAGATACAATGTATACTCTGATCTTCCCTTTTAAACCACCCCCCACCCCAAACCTACTAAAGCACTTTTAAAGAATGAAATCCAGGCATAAGTGCAAAGTTTGATTCTGAAGGTATATGGGAAGATGCTTATAACTTACTGTTATAAGGAGGTTAAATCTTTAGCTCCTCACTAATTGTTTCATGCATTTAAATCTCATTTCCCACAGTTAAGAGAAGCCTGTGCAGGGCAGGGACAATATCTTCTATTTCTTTTGTACAGTGACTAGCACCATGCTTGGAAGATTATGAGCATTACACAGTGGGTAAAATCCTGATATTTATATATTTTCACCTTTACGAGTTGAGAATTCATCATTCCACCACTGAAGGGAAACATTCTGCCTCTCCCATGTTAAAGAACAGACACAGTCAGGTTTTCCACAAATGTTCACAAGAATTTCCCATGGTATTCGGTACTGCTAGGAGTTTAGAAAAGTTCTTAGCAACCTAATTTTCAATATGAAACAATCAGTGCCTAAAAGAGGGAATTAAAATTTTCATTTAGAAATGGTTTTGCTTCATTCTTTCCGAATAATATTAACAAACACTTTGTTGAAATTTAATAGGCCTCTTGGGCTAGAAAAGTCTCATTTTTCTTTCCCACTGAACTATTTTATAGGAGAACAAATATTAATATACTCCATATGGGCCTATCTTTTTGTCTTTTGTAGGTTATGTCATCCAAAGTTTAAGCTTTTATCTCTTCACAGACAAAGGAAGCATATTTAGGATTTCAAACACTAAAATGCACTAGTAGAGGTTTTAAATTAAATAGGGAAATAAACTGCAATTAATGCTGTTCTTTCTTTGATGAAGAGATCATCAGTCTGTTTATTTGACTGATAGTTATCTTTGTACCTTCTCAGGTTTATAATGCTGTCCAGGTACTACATCCTTGAAAAAGACTGCAGGGAATGAGGCAAATGAATGAATTAGAAAACCCTGAGGAGATATCAAAATTCCCTTTTGCACATCTTAGAAGGAAGGCCAACAAGGTATCTCATAGCCTGGAATACTGTATTATATCTTCGATTTCACAAATTAACAGGTTCTGAGCGGTCAAGGGAGCATTTGAATAAATAAGATGTGAAGGCAAAGGAATTGACTGCTTGGCAAGAAAGAATCCAATCATCTCTAAGTCTGCAGAAGAAAGTATACACTCTGGTTCTACGAAATCAAAGTTGTGAGTTCCATGAGCTAATTTGATACAGATGAAAAATTCTCATTTAAAGCCAGCAACTGTACCCTTAGCCATAGCCAGCAGTCTCACAAATGCTGACTGACGGCATAAAAGGTAGAATGGGTGATCAGTATGGTCAGCTTGGTGCTGACCCATTCTTAATGTTGAGAAAACAAAAAAACCCCTCAAAATGCAGTGCTGCTGGTGGTGAACTAAACTGAATGTCTTCAGCACACTACTCCAACCTTGACATATTCCAATTACTCTGGCTGCTCCTGGGCTCCGGGCAGGAACAAGAGCAAGAGCACAATCCATCACACCTACCGACTTTATGCGGACTTAATGTCACATCACAAAAGCACACTCATTAGGATCCTTCTAATTTCAAGACACAGGGTAAATACCTAAACAAGGAAATTTGTGACGAGTATGTAGATTTTTAAATTTAAAAAGCAGTTTCAAAAAGTGAGTCACTGTGCACCCGGGGCAGAGGCACAAATTCAACCATTCTAAGTCCCAAACAATTTCAAACTCAAGTTTATTTTTACTTTAAGAAATAATCAGCTAGAGGACCAAAATTACTAAGTCAATATGCTCTGAAAAACCTTAATTTTAAAAACTCCTTACTGGACTTCCTGGTGATCCAGTGGCTAAGAATCCACCAGAAGACACGGGTTTGATCCCTGGTCTGGCAAGATCCCATATGCTGAGTGGCAACTAAGCCTGTGAACCAAGTACTAAAGCCTCAGTGCCCTAGAGCTTGTGCTCTGCAACAAGACAAGCCAACGCAATGAGAAGCCCGCACACAACTAGGGAAAGCCTGCATGCAGTAATGAAGACCCAGCACAGCCAAAAATAAGTAAATAACATTTTAAAATTCCTTACTGCGTAAAAATTCAAACACACACAAAAGTAGAATACAAACTGTCCCCACACCACTCTCATGTTCCATTCCCTCAGCTGCATCCATGTTCAACTCATTTCCAATTCTGCTTTATCTGAAGTCAACCTTGCACGTTCCCTTAAAGTGAAAGTGCACTATATTTCATCTCTAAGCATTTAAGTTATTTCATCTCTAAACATTTCAGTAAATCCTTACAATTCTAACTGAACACCAACAGAATTTGTGGTATTTTGTGTTTTATTTTTCATTGCCTTTTTTAAAAAAAAATACCTAGGTCAGCGAAGAGGGAATTTGGAGAAAGGAGAAAATTTAGATTTCTCAGTTTTTCTGGAATTTCTGGTACCTAAATACAGTTGTAAACTTTTCTCTTCCCGAAGAGAGAAACAGACCTAGCAAGATATAGTCATCTAGTTTAACAAACACTAATTGAGCACTAGAGATGGGGCAACGTGCCAGAGATAAAAAAAAAAAAAAAAAAGAGTAAAACAAAGACCCTTTCTGTAGAATGGGTGAGACAGACACACGAACAGATAATGTCAATATAATGTGGAAAAGCTAGGGTAATGGTATTCACAGGGTACCATGGGAACAGAGAATAAAGGCACTTAGACCAAATTAGGTATTCAAGAAAGACTTCCAGGAAGATGACATCTGAGTACGTGCAAAAATACTGCAAAGAATCATCACTATGTCATTATAATAAGTTCAATATCAAGTTTCTTTCAAGTGGATTTACTTAATTTTGTTGGGTGAGGAATTAGGTGGTGGGGGGAAGTTTCCTTAAAGATATTAGTCAAAGAAGAGAGTGAAATATCAAGAACTGAATTGAGAGAGTAACAGTGACATACATACCCTACCATGCACAAAACAAATAGCTAGTGGGAAACTGTTAAATAGCACAGGGAGCTCAGCTTGGTGCTCTGTGATGACCTGGAGGGGTGGGATGGTGGTGGGTGGGAGGGAGGCCCCAAAGGTTGAGGATATATATTATAGCTGACTCACTTTGTTGTAGAGCAGAAACTAACACAACACTGTAAAGCAATTATACCCCAATTAAAAAAACAAAACAAACAAAACCATTCTATCATGTCTTGTGGAGAATACGAAAAGGCTTGGTCTCTACCCTCAAGGAGGTAGGAATCTAGATAGAGAAAAATTAAACATGCATTACAAAATTTTACTATGGAATAGCTAATCCAAATACAGATTTCAGTGATGGGAAGACAGGTGTAGACTGAAATATTTAAGTAAGAGCTGGGACTTTAACCAAGATTTTGAATATAAGTTTAACCTAGATCAAAAAAGGAAGCCAGCTGAGTAAAGAATATTAAAATATATGTCTTAAGTGGTGAAGAAGTCTTCATCTTTAAACATTTTTATTTATTCTTCCATATTTGGATGGAGTGCAGTAGGCAGGGAAAGGTCAAGAGTTTTAATCTAAACCTCAAGCCTCCACAGAGAAACGTGAATGTGTGTTGGTCATGTATGTGTTAGATATGTTAGTGCTGGAGCATGAAGATTTGAATTGAGAATTTATGATCAGATTCTAAACTAGTCCATTGGAATAATACAATGTCAGGTACAAAAACAAAGATCTTCTCTGGCAGGTATCTAATTCTTGGGGAGAAATAAAAACACAAACTCATAAAAATGAAAGTTGTAAAAGACACATAAGAAAATTCAATCAATACTACAAGATTTAAAAAATTACAATTATCACTCAGAGATTAATGACTCACCATTTATAATTCTATGTTTAATAACAGTAACAATGACAACAGCATCAGCCAATACTCATATAGCATGTATTATGAAGCCAAGTAATTAAATCATTTAGTCCTCCAAAGTGCCTATGAGGCAGGTACTACTACAGACCTTCCTTACCTTATGATGAGGTTACATCCAAAAAAAACCATGTAAGTTGAAAACACTGTAAATGCATTTAATACAACTACTCTACTGAACAGCATAGCTTAGCCTAGCCTGCCTTAAATGTGCTTAGAATACTAACATTATTCTACAGCTGGGCAAAATCATCTAACACAAAGCCTATTTTACAATAAAGTACTGCATAACCGATATAATTCATTGACTACCATACTGAAAGTGAAAAACAGAATGGTTGTCTGGGTACAGAATGGTCTTAAGTGGATCGGCTTATTGGTTGGTTGCCCTCATGATCGTACAGCAGACTGCGAACGGTGGCTCACTGTCACTGCCTGCGTCTTAAGAGAGGATTATACTGAATATCACTAGTGGGGGAAATGATCAAAATTCAAAAACTGAAGTATGGTTTCCACTGAATGCATTACTGCTTTTGCATATCATAAAGTTGAAAAATCATTTAAGTTGGACTGTCTATATCCCTCCCACTTTACAGAGGAGGTTTGGAGACACAGTGAGATTAGTAATTACTCTTTCCTTAACTCTAATTTTTCAAACTTTATTAATCAGAATTTGGGCTTCCCAGGTGGCTCAGTGGTAAAAAACACATCTGCCAATGCTGGAGATAGGGGTTCAATCCCTGGGTCAGGAAAATCCCCAGGAGAAGGAAATGGCAACCCACTCCAGTATTCAAGCCTGGAGAATTCATGGACAGAGGAGCCTGGAGGGTCCCTGTCCCCAGGGTCACAGAGTCAGACACAACTGAGCATGTACCCACAATCAGAATTGACATCAGAGGCTAACAAAAGATATATAGGTATACTGTGAGTATAAGGTTGAAATCTAATATTTGTATAAATTCAAATAAATGTCTTGTATCCTTCATTAACTTAAGTGAAATGGTACATGACACTATCTTGGCAAAGAACCATAAACATAAAAGTCAAATCTATCCATGAGGGTAAAGAGGTAAGGTTACAAACAGGAACTTACTCTAAAAATGGTGTGTTTAATAGACCAAAGAATGGTCCTTAAATATTTCCCATCAGATTGAGGAAAGCATATTTTTCATAATACTTACATACATGGAAAGAATAAATTATAATAAATGACCATATCATATACAGCAATAAAGATAGCCAGTAGTAAAAACGCATTTGAAATAATTTCTGTCCCTACTGAACAGTAGAAAAATATTACTCCCCAGATAGGTTAGTTGCTTTTTTTCCCCAAGCTCTGACAGCAAATTATGCATAGCTATTTCCTTCATTTATTTATATTACATGACATAATAATACAGTTATGTGTTCAGTAGTCTCCTCTTCAGGCTGTGAGTCTTTGAGTAAAGGGCCCGAATTTATACATCCTGGGATTTAAAGCCCATACCTACATCTGGTATCATGAATAGAATTAAGGCTTACTGAATGAATAAATAAATGAATGATTTGATAAATGATATCTAATAAAATCTCAAGCACTATAAATCATTATAGAAAAGTTAAAACATCAATAAAGTCGCAAGGATTTTGTTACTTTATGCGTAGATTCTTGTCTCCCTTCCTGAGCATTTAAGGCCTTTTTACATTGGTACTGATCTACCCTGTTAACCTTTTCTAATCTCTTCTTTTAGTTAGATCTGCTGCATGAATTACTTTAATTTCCGGCTTAAGTTCTGTGCTCTATCATCTCTATGCTTTTACTCAGTAATCTCCAAAAGTTTTAGCTTATGCAGTCCTTCAGAATAAATAAGTATACTTAACACTGTGATAATATGCTTATTGTAAAGCAATCATAAAAACAGAAGAAATGTTTTAAACAAATGGGGTAGACATACATAAATAGAAGTTTCAATATTTCCTTTATGTACACAACTCATTGTTTTGCATGTACTTCACTTTTAAAATCACTGATTTATATCAGAAGAACAAATCTCACAGAGTACTTGTGAGAATAAAATGAATCTCTACATGTAAAGCACTTAGAACAACACTGGTCATATAGATAACATAGTAGATGCCAGTTAATTTGGTTAACATTATTACTGTCAATGCAGTTTCTTTCGACTGGAATATTAATAATTCCACATACTTATCCTCCAGTCCCACTCCTACAAACCCCTTGAAGGCCAAATTCATATGGTACCTTTTCAAAGAATTGTTTGAATGCATCTCTTAAGTTAGGACTTCTCAAAGTAGGAGGTACTAAATCCTACAGAGTTTAGCAAGAAGCCATGGCTAAGAAGCCAAGATAAAGATGGAACAGTTGGAAAAAATTAAGGATGGGTTTCTAGAAAATGAGGCAAATGAAAAAAGTGATTATTAACCCTAAGAAAAATACACAAAAAGGAAATATAGCACATTATCTGGCTCTGTAGTAAACAACACTTGTGCGTGTTAGTCGCTTGGTCATGTCCAACTCTTTGCAACCCCATGGACTATAGCTTGCCAGGCTCCTCTATGCATGGGGATTCTCCGGGCAAGAACACTGGAGTGGGTTGCCATGCCTTTCTCCAGGGGATCTTCCCAACTCAGGAACCTTCCAGGTCTCCTGCACTGCCGGCAGATTCTTTACCATCTGAGCCACCCAGGAAGCCCAAATAATGTTTACATAGACCCAGTGACAGAAACACTGACTACTAATTTAACCCAAAACTGTGATATAACCATATGGGAAAGATACAGCATTATACCAGACCCCAAATCCTCAACTATTTTTAGCAAAAGTCTAAAGGGAATTAAACATGAACTAGAAACTTAGGATATTACTTTAAAACTCATAGATAAGTACCAGAAGAAATTTAAAAACAACAGGGAAAAGGAGAAGATTTTCTTTCTAGAAATGGCTAGAAAGATAAAAGTAGTTTTGTACCATGAGATCAGCAGTGAGAATGGCATCTGCTCTGCTTTTCAATAGTAACAGGAGAAGTTAAAAAGCAAGGAAGCTTCTTCCTTGCCTTCAAAATTTTAAAAGAAAATTTAAAAAAAAACAGAATTTTATATACAGTCAATCTATTCAAAGCATTTTACAACATGCAAAGACTCAAAAATTTTTCTCCTATGCAGCACTCTTCCTCAGGAATTTATCTGCCAAGACACAGTCATACTAAAGAAGAGAACAAAAAGAGAGAGAGAGAGAGAGAGAGAGAGAGAGAGAGAGAGAGGACACAGAATCCAGAAAATAGGAAATCCAATAGGTCTATTGATCAAATCGTATTAAAAGTTATTGGTTTTAGGAAGATCAATATGAAGACATTCAGCTGATTTTTGAAATGTTAAAATATTTCTTGTGCTTTTAGACTTAGTTATACTTTAACATTAATCTGAGCATAAAAGAAATTAAGAGGTTTTCTCTCTTACCTGTAACACAGCAGCAAATAAGTATACTACTACAAAGATCACAGTTAAAGAAGTGTGACCACTTTTCATCAAATGAATAGTGTAGAGGAAAATTAAATGTCCAGGTATCACTAAAAGCAGCAGAACTTGAGCAGACTTATTATTTACTCCTGTAATATAAAATATAAAAGTTGCTAAAACAAAATCATGTATTGGTGAATAATAGATCATAGTTATTAAAATCTGAGGATTACTTCTAGTTAGTACTACTATAGTGCACAGAAATACACAAAATTCAATTGTTAAAAATAAATTTTAACTATTTATAATTCACTTAATTTTTAGAAATTTTCCCCATATGTTTTACATTAATTAAATGAAAGATGGTTGATGAAAGCATGCTGTGAAGAACACTGATCAAACTGTAACATTATAAACACAGAGGGAAGACAAAAGAAAAAATATGAAGTTCTTAAAGTACTAGAACGTATTTTTTTCCTACATCATTTAATTCCTTATTATTGATCATTTTAATAACTAAATGATACCTAATCATCTTCTAATAGAGGGTTTTTGGTCATTAAATGTTTTAATTTTATTTTTCCTTTAGAAGTCTTTCACTGCTATTAAAAGACTGGGTATTTCTGAACCTCATTCAAAGGTTACAGTTATTATAATACATTTATTTTCATCAGAAAAAATATGTTGTCAAGAATTGTGAGGTTTAAGATTGTGGTTTAGAGGCTTCCCTGGTGGTCCAGTGGTTAAGACTCTGAGTTTCCACGGCAGGAAGCATAGGTTTGATCCCTGGTTGCATAAGTTCTGCATGCCTGCCACATAGCACAGCCAAAAATAAAATTAAGTTGTGGTTTAGTTTTTTGGATATCATATGCCTGGGACATAACAATGTCCTTGTAATTGAGGTTATCCCCTCATTCTGCTTGTTGGGGATCAAATGCCTACATTTAGAAAGGTCAAACAGATTAATGTATAAAAGAGTGTGTGCTATGTGGTTAGTTGCTCAGTTGTGTCTGACTTTTTGCAACCCCAAGAACTGTAGCCCGCCAAGTATCTCTGTCCATGGGGGTTGTCCAGGCAACAATACTGGAGTGGGTTGCCATGCCCTTCTCCAGGGGATCTTCCCAACCCAGGGATCGAACCCAGGTCTCCGGCATTGCAGGCAGATTCTTCACCAGCTGAGCCACTAGGGAAGCCCATGAAAGAGTATGTTTTCCTAAATCACCTAACAGTGTTTTCTTATATGCACAAGGTTCTTCTTGTCTGACTTATAAACAAGATATCCAAGAGAAAGATAAAAAAGAAAAACTATATAAATTCTTTAACAATTACAGAATAGATCTTTTGTTGTTGCTGTTCACTGAGATTTAGTGAACAAAATCTACTCTATTTAAAATCTATTTGGCTCTCAGAAACAGAAAATTGGGCAACATTCATAAACAAAATATGAATTCAACAAATGTTGCCTGCCTGTACTCACAGAGAGGAAGAACTCCAGGAATAAAATATGCAAAAATCCACAAGCACCTACCTGGACCAAAAAAAGTTCTAAAAGGGTAGTAACAACCTTTGGGTTCATCAGGCAGTTCTCCTGGAATGCTGTGTAAATGAAGGTAGGTAGAAATCCTACTGGCCTGAATGGCCACCAAATTACCACCAATACCTGAAACAGAAGAACAAACAAATAAGACAGTTAGCTTCGTGTTTTCAACAATGTGCACAAACTCAACTGAATTTATGTCTCTATGTCACCCCCTGGGCCAATGAAACAGAACAAAGAGTTCTTTTGAAATGTTGATTTATTTGATGTTGATGTAGATATTCCAAAGGCATAAAATTCCTGCTATGAAAGGCTCATTCATTGTTTTTTCAAATCTAACTCACTGTTTGGTCTGAAAGCAGGGTAAGTAATTTTTTAAAATTACTATCGCAATCAAGATGTAAAACTAGGTAACAATATGTTTCACATTTATCATCTTCATAAATTTATTCAAATAGATAAGGCTTGATACATGTCTTCTCAGATTACTAAAGAAATTGGTATAAGACACTGAAAAAAATACTCAAGAAAGTGATCTTTTAACCTAGATTATCTTCTCACATTCTCTGAGGAAGAGGAGTTAATGCCAGGAAGCAAAATGAATTCCAAAGGGTGGTAAGTACCCCCAGGGTGAATTAGGACACCCAAACTCTTCCTACTTTGACAGATTATGAGAGAAAGAGATAGTAGCCATAAAAACAAGTAGGAAGAAAACAACTGAAAATTTCAAATTGCTGAATGCTGAGCATGAGCTAAAATAATCATTAAGAATACCTGTGAATCCTAGACACAAGGGGAGTCTGCACCCACTATCAGCTATTTCTGCAAGCATCCCATGAGTGCTTTTGAGATAGACTCAGGCAGGACAGAACACTTGAGAGAGCCAACCTTGGTGGCACACAGCAAGGAATCACATCCAGGACTTCCCTGGTTGGTTAAGAATCTGCCTGCCAATGCAGGGAGCACAGGTTCCATTCCTGGTCCGGGAAGATCCCACATGCCACAGAGCAACTAAAGCCTGTGAACCACAACTACTGAGCCCTCATGCTCCAGAGCCCATGCATGACAAGAGAAGCCACTGCAATTAGAAGCCTGCACACTGCAATTAGAGAGTAGCTTCCACTCACCACAACTAGAGAAAGCCTGTACCCAGCAATGAAGACCCAGAACAGCCAAAAGTTAAATACATTCATGTGCATGTATGGCAAAACCGACACGATAATGTAAAGAAAATAAATTAATTAATTTAAAAAAAGGAAAAAATATAAATAAGTAAGTTTTTAAAACAGAGAAAGAAACTGCATCCATTTCTGACTCCCTCTCTCATATGAGGGCTTCCCTGGTGGCTCAGATGGTAAAGAATCCGCCTGCAATGCGGGGGACCTGGGTTGGGATGATCCCCTAGAGAAGAAAATGGCAACCCACTCCAATATTCTTGCCTGAATCCCCATGGATAGAGAAGCCTGGTAGGCTGTAGTCCATGGGGTCACAAAGGCAGACATGACTGAGCGACTGAACAACAACAACAACAACAAAATTGGGATCATCTAAACTGAGTCCAGCTGGCTGATTCTAAATATAAAAGTTTTCACTATAAAAAATAAAAGTCTGTGAATGAATGGAGTAAGCAAATGTCTGCAATCTCTCATCATTCTTACAACTGTTCTGCTCAAGAGGGAGAATAAAAGAATGTTTTCTGTAGAAACTGAACAAGAGAGACTCAGGCCTCAAGGATACCAGACACTATGCGGTACTGACGGAAAATAAGGATGAACTGGAAGTCTGCATAATTAACAGTGGGATTCCTTCAGACCTTCATTTTGCTCCAAGGGGCAGGCAGAAGTCTAACATCCCAGAGCAGAGGTTCGATGTTCAAACTTGGAGGGCTCCCCATGACATGGCCAACCAACCCCACCCCAATCTTCCAATAGTAAAGTGCCCAGTCAACCACTCTCTCCCACCTCCAAGCTACTTAGCTTCTCCATGTTTTATCTGCCTTCCTGTAAAACAGAGAAAACAATCCCTCTGACATAGAGATAATGACATGAGCAAGTTTGTGTTTATACTTGGAGACTTTACCACTCTTTTCTCTTCAACTGACAGACCACACTGATAAAAGATCAAAACTACGTAGAAGTTTTTTAACAATATTATCAATCAACTTGATCTAAAGGACGTTTATAGGACACACCACCCAACAACAGCAGAATACATAATTTTTACAAGTATACACATGGGAACATTTACACAGAGGGATGACATTGTGAGCCATAAAACAAGTTTCAATAAATCTGAAATAATTGCAACATATAAAGTATGTTTTCTGGCCACAACAGAAAAGATAGATATCTGAGAATTCCCCCAAATGCTGGAAAGTAAACAATATACTTCCAAATAACCCACAAATCAAAGAAAAAAATCACAAAGGAAATTTTCAAATATTCTGGATTTAATGAAAATGAAAACATAACATATTGAGATTTGTGGGAGGTACATACAATAGTACTTAGAAATTCACAGCATTAAATCTTACATTAGAAAAGAAGAGTACTACTCTCTATAAAATAACTAATAAGAACCTGCCATATAGCACAGGGAATCCTACTCAGTACTCTGTAATGGCCTATTTGGGAAAAGACTCTAGAATCTTAAAAAAAAAAAGGAGTGGGTATATGTATATGTATAATTGATTCACTTTGCTGTACACCTGAAACTAACACACCATTGTAAATCAACTATACTCCAATAAAACTTTATTTAAAAACTCCCATAATGAGACTAGCATAACTCTGAGTCCAAAATCCAACAATGACAATATGAAAAAGGAAAAGTATAAGCCAATCTTGTGAATCAAAATAAATATAAAAAGATATCAATCTGCTGGCAAATCAAACCCAGCAAAATGTTAAATGTGTAAAATACATCACCAAAATATCAGATTTATCTTAGGAATATAAGACTGACTTAATAATTGAAAATAATATAATAGAGCACATTAACAAATAAATGAAGGAAAAATATGATTATATTATATGAATAAACAGAAAAGTTGATAAAATTCAGCATTTTATTATTTATTATTAAAAACACTTAGCAAACCAGGAATTGGGGGGGACTTCTTTAAACTGATAACCACACATGCTCATCCCCCCCAACACACATCCACACACATGAAATCTGTCATATACGAAAGAGGTATTGCAGATCTATGAAGACTGATAGATTTTTCAATAAATAGTGTTTTTTGATTGCACATTTTTAAAATTCAAAAATTAATATTAAATGGCAGTCTTTTAATCACTCTATTGTAAAAGCCCTAAGTAAAACAGTTCATCTTAACTCAGGTAAACGGTTTTCATGGCAGCCACAGCATCACACTTCACATATGTTGTCCTCCTGTCATGTAACATCCAACGGATAAGGTACCCAGAGCCCAGAACAGTTACTAATTGTTTGCTCTTTAAATTCTGTAACATAAATAGCCACTATCTCAATCAAGCTACAGGGATCATGAAAACAGAGGGAATTTGTCTTACGGCTAGCTGTCCATAGCAGACAGACATTGATCTAATTTGTTGGATAGCTATTTCATATTTTAAAATATAATTTTTATTAATTTATTTATTATAATTGGAGGTTAATTACTTTACAATATTGTGGTGGTTTTTGCCATACATTGACAATGAATCAGCCACGGGTGTACAAAATAGTTATTAAACACCAAAAAAAATACCAGTGGAGGTGTAATGGCATCGTGAATTGGTAAAGGTGAATCGGCCAGTCTTGGATGAAAGAGTCCACTCTTCTTCTGGGATACAAGTAGAAAAGGTTAAGAGTAGAGGTTAAGAGTAGACACTCGTAGAGGTCAGAAGAGGGGTAAAGCAACGGGAAGGAGAAGGAAGCTGGGAGGTACCAGCCTAAAACCTCTGTCTTCCCTGCACAGCTGCCCTACAACAAACATTAAAGGAACTTCTGGCAGGTGGAAAACAAAGCTAGATGGAAATCTGAATCTACAGAAAGGAAAGAAGAGTGCTGAAAATGTTAAATATATAGGGAAATATTAAAAGATACCAATCCTTCAGTTTTAATCTTTTAAAAAAATAACTGTAGAAAGCAAAAATGTTACAGGGTTTATAACAAAGTAAAATGTATGACAAAAAGAGCTCATAAGAAAGAGTGAAACTGCAAAAGGATAAGACATAGGTTCTTATACATAAAGGATAAGAGATAAGGTTCTTATCCTTTAGGTAAAGTGGTATATTGTTGTTTGAAAGAGACTGTGATAAAGATATAATAAGCCCTAGATTAGTAGGTCTTAAAGTATGGTCTGGAAAGAAGGTTAGAAGGAAGGTTAGATTCAGAAATTCTAACTCCCAGCCAAGAGAAGTACCAGAAGGGGAGGGTCACATCATATATTAGCATGGAAAAGCTTTGCGAAATTCTGTGGAAAAGAAATCTTTTTAACCTAATGTTTCCCAAACTTAGCTGACCACAGAACTCACTTTTCAAATTATACTTATTAACATATCGAGAACTATTGTTACAGGAAATATATTTTAGAAAACGTCACTGGTTCTAAGAGATGTTAAATTTTAAAAGATACCCTAGATATGAGTCCTTATCTTTATTTGAGGATTAAATAGTATGCATAGAAGACCTAAAAGTCATCTGCCACATAGTAGGTACTTACTAAATAGCAAATGATGATGATGATGATGATATGATGAAGACTATGACAAAACAGGGATCTTTTAAATAGTACATGCCTTAGCACACTTAAAATGAAATTCAATTCTCAGAAGTTCCACTCTTTCTGAGGAAAGTGGAATGACTCTTTTCTAGCAATGGTTTTAATGAATGGTATTTAACACTACAAAGAGTTAATGGTGATACCCAACTAAGAGGTTTACTTACTGAGACAAAAAAAAGATTTACCACCATGCCATACCATACACAGACTTTCAAAGATAGCACTTCGGCAAACTGTTTCTTATGGAAGGTGAAATCACAGAGAAACTAAAACCTCACTACTAAAGGGGTTGTAATTTAAGTTAAGTTTCTCATTGAATTGCTGGGCAACATGGTTCTAGCTGGGCAACACAGTTCTAATGGTCATTGTTGGATAATATTTATGCTAGTAAACTCATCAAATAATAGTCATTGAAGAGGATTTGGACAGAAGGAAAGAAAGTGGCAGCTATTACAGGTAGTGAAAAGTACATCTCTGTATGGTCATAATACAAGAATCAAAGCATGATGAAGGATATAGTTGTATGCATATAGGGAGAGCCTTGATAGCTAGGGAGAAAAATTCTAATTTGATTGGACGTGCAGGAGAAAAATCACTGTTAAATCCCATTATCTTTAGACTAATGTAATAAAAACAATGCTTAAGGTAGACCAGTCTTCTAGTGACATTCAATTTGTATTGTATAGGGACCAAGTCAGGAAGGCTACTTTATTACTTGACTGATGGCTGGACTGAGATATTAGTAGACTACAGTGGTAAGACATACTTGTTATATAAATAAATGAACAGATAAATTATGTTAATGTACAAACAGACAAGGTTTGGTCATTATCTATTCAAAGAGGATGAACAGCCAGGTAGAATCAAATGGTTCTGTGATTTTATGGGCAGGGAGAATGATGGTATCAGGAAAACTGGGAGGGGGCATCTAGGGTAAATGTATTCATTTACTGCAAAATTAAAATGTTAAGAAAAATTTTAGATAGGGGGACTTCTCTGGTAGTTGAGCAGTTAAGAATCCATCTTGCAATTCAGAAGACATGAGTTCCATCCCTGGTTGGGGAACTAAGATCCCACATGACTCAGAGCAACTAAGAACCACACACCACAACTAGAGAACTGGCATGTGGCAATGGAGATCTCATGTGCCACAGCTAAGACTGGATGCAGGAAAATAAATAATTTTATTTTATTTTATTTTTTTTTAATTTTCTTTACTTTATTGTGTTGGTTTTGCCATACATTAAAATTTTAGATATGAAATTAGATTTTAGAGAATTTGCCTCTGTAGAACATATTTTCTTATCCATAAATATATAAAAAGTGATTTATATTAAATGTGTATATCCTCTCAAATAGTTTCCCCCAGGTAGACTTATTTTAAATTATATTGGCTTAGGTTATCATGAAATCCAGTTTAATGACAGCCAGCCCTAAAGCCAGTGGGACTAGATTAAAATTTTCATTTTAAAATGGAATTCATATAAAAATCCCTGTGAATTTAACTATTATAATTCCCATTTTATAGATAAGAAAAAACATAAAGCAGATCTGAAAAGGATCAGCAGAGGAATGATAGATTTTTAATGGGCTGAACTGACTTCAGCAATGCTTAAACCTAGCTAAATCTAATTTAGCCACAAAAATTGATGAGGGCAGCAACAAAACAATGTAAGAGAGCATACAAGATAAGCCCAAAGTGACTAATAATAGACTACTGAAATATCCTATGTGGCTCAGATGGTAAAGAATCTGCCTGCAGTGCAGGAGACCCAGGTTCAATCCCTGGGTTGGGAGATCCCCTGGAGAAGGGAATGGCTACTGGCTTCAGCATTCTTGGCTAGAGAAATCCATAGACAGAGGAGCTACAGTCTATGGGGTCACAAAGAGTCCAATACAACTGAGTGACTAACACTTTCTTTTTTTCATTCTGTCACGCTAACTTTAAAAATCAAGTATGTCTGACTCTTAAATTAATATCTAGATATAAGATTAAGTAAGAGTTTTTTTAAAAAATATGTTCTGTATACTGAGAACATGGAATGTAATTTCTACCACAAGCAACAACCTGGTACTGAAAATAAAATAGATAGAACATTTATTTATTTACTAAATGGATAAAAATAAAATGGAAGAGAGACCTCTGAATTCAAAGATTCCTGTTTGTACCTAAGAATACAGAGAGATACCACATTGTTATGAAACAGTAATTCTTACCATTGATAACTGGTGTGTAAACAACAATCCCAACCAAGTTTGGATCAGATACAGTTGTGTCCAGAATAAGGCCCCCAATGCTGAAAGATATAAAATCATGTAATTTAGGGAAGAGGAAAGGAAATGGATTGATTTGAAATTGTTTTTCATATATAAATACTACTAGTTTTAAAAATAAATATTTAGCTATTTTAAAAATTGAATAAAAAGAAAAGATATTAACAATAAAAATCAATGTCAAAAGTAAAATGTTGATAATAAAACATGCCATAAGCTATAGCCCCACATTTCAGGGCTCTCCTTCTGGTCTCTATACTTACATACATTATCTATAAAAAGGAAAAAAAATATACTTTCAGTTCACTAAAATGTCTGGAAGGACATATAAGAAATTACTAACAATGTCTATCCCTGGGGCTGAGACTGACAGGAGACTCACGGTTACTTTATATCCTTCTTTGCTTATTCGTTTTTTTAAAAAATCATGTGCATTTTATTATCTTTATAATTTAAAAAAAAATTAAAGAGTATTTTTTTACATTTGAAGTAAGCAAGCCACTAAGGGATGACTTTTATTCTGTTCACATTAAATATAGTACATGACAGTGTCTTATCATTGCTAAGTTAAAATAATGAGTTGTAGCCACAGGAAGAACTGACCTGGAGAACAGAGGTATGCAAAAGTAACATATTTTTTCTTTTTATATAGTGGCAAGACACATACTATCAATATCTCAATGGAGCTTGGAGATTTTTTTGTTGTTTCCAAGACCATTATTAATTGGTTAACTTCAGTCTGTTGGTCTACCTAGTATTATATAAAACAGTGTCAGTCCCAATATTTCATGGGATCCTGTTGTCTAAATCCACATTACAGAAAAATGAACTATTTATTATCACAGAATAGGGTTGATGGTCAAAATATCAGATCCAATGTATTTACCACTACTAGATAGTTAATATTAGGAAATTCTTTTTAAAAATTCATCATTAAATCTTTATTATTTTAGTTCTTGAATAAGTGAAAAGCTTAAAATGCTTATTCTTCTAGGAGTTCCCATAAAAAGTTATATTATAAAGTCTAAAAATAGTTATCCTTAGAAATATTTTACTATTGTAAGCCCTAATTAAAAAAATACATATTTCCTAGAATAAAGTAATTATGTGTCAAAGAATAAATCTCCCTGCCAAAACACATAGATAATGCTGTGCATAAAACAGGAACACTTGCTAAAATACATTTTTAAATAGTTGTACTACCTAGGCAATAAAACTTATCATAGAAAAGATAGACAATACAAACAAAAAGAAGAAAATAAAAATCAACCATAGTTACATCATTCAGAGTTATACTGTTACCATGTTGATATATAGACTTCCAAACATTTTTAAACATGTGTATTTTTAAAAAATAAAAACTCAAATTGTAAAAGTGCTTCACTTTTATTAAACTGCATTTTTATCCAACTAACATATATGCATCATTTAAAAGGTGAAAGTATCACAAAGTATATAAAATAGTCCCTAGGCCTAACCCCACATCCTGCTCTCCACTAGCAATTCCTTTTAACTTCTTTAACTGTTTCTTCTGACATTTACTCCTCTATTTATAAACAGTATCTTTTTACTGCTATTCCTTGATTTTTAATTTCAGACATTTACCTAATGACATCCAACAGCGGGTGAGCATTTAGTCTCTCTTTCTCTTCCCTCCCCATTGAAGTCCCTTCATAATTCCCTTCCTTGCCCTCTCCTGCCAATCTGGTGATAGCATTCCAATTTTTGGCAAAATATTTAGGTTTCACTTTATTAGAACAGTCAAATCATTATTCACAATTATTCTCCTCTTTTTGTTGTTAAAAATTCCACTGTGAGGAATATTCTTACAATTCAATCATTTGCATACATCCATAAGTATATCTTTAAGTCCTGTCAGAGTCCTAGAAGTGGAGTAATCCAACACTATGTTCATTTCTAAGGTTTTCTGATATTTACCTGAGCAACTTAGTGTTCAGAATCAGCAATGTCCTTGTCAGGTTAAAACTCACACAAAGACAAAAACACCACGAGATTTTAATCATCAATCTCATCAGGATTTGGTTGGGGAAAGGTATGAAACTGGTAGCACATGAGGTTCAATGCATCTACTGATTTCAATAACCCTTGTCACTTACATCTCAATCACCTGGGATAATAAAGAGTTGGCTACATAAAATGACAGACCTGAGAAATAAAGATAGGCAACTGGTATGCTTTAATATATATATAGATACATGCATATATAATAACCCACAAACACACACACTTTAATACTAACCTACTTATGACCATAGCAGTTATGACAGGCTCCCAGCCTGAGTGGAGAACCGTCCTTGTGGCTGGATGTTTGGCAGCTATTATAATCCAGATAGGAGTCAGAGCCAAGAAAATGACACCAACTAACGGAGGAATGTAGTAATAGGTCTCTAAAATTAAGAGAGACAACATTTCAATCTCTCGTCTAACCATGTAGCACATGTAAATATTAAAAGTTTACCAGAAGATACATTATCAAACATACTCATGCTATCTATATACTTTATATAAATTTCAAGCAAATTGAAAACTACAGATAAGGTAAAAATGTTATGTAATATAACTGAAAACTAATATATTAATTCAACATTTATTGAAATAGTTATGTGACCTAGAAGTGAACAAGAAGAAGAAGAAGAAAAACAACAGTTAAAGACTTACTGGGCTCCTACCATTTACCAAGTACTGTGCTAAAAGCTTTGTGTTCGTTATCTCACTTAATTTGTCCTTAAACGTATGAGGTAGAAACTCATTCCTACTTTATAAAGAAACTGAGGCTCAGGAGTTTAAGAGTGCGTGCGTGTGTGCATGCTCAGTAGCTCAGTCACGTCCAACGCTTTGCAACTCCATGCACTGTAGCCCACCAGGCGCCTCTGTCCACTGAATTTCCCAGGCAAGAATACTGGAGTGGATTACCATTCCCTTCTCCAGGGCATCTTCCTGACCCAGGGATCGAACCCTCATCTCCTGCATCTCCTGTACTGGCAGGTGGATTCTTAACCAATGAGCCACCTGGGAAGCCCCAAGAAATAGCAAAAACTGGGAGAAAAGGACATCTGTTTGACACCAAAGTTAGCGCTCTAATCTCCAAACTATACAGCCCAATAGGACATTGTTTTTACCCATCAGCAACTTATAGCATATGCATTCCATAAAAGACTGGCTAATCAATTGATAACATATCCTCTCCATCCTGAATAGTGTACCAAGCTCCAAAATAAAAATGAAATACCAGGTCTAATAAAGAGAAACAGATTTCTTCACTGCGAAATTCTTCAGAACCTTCATTGTGTCAAGACAGAATACAGTATACCATATTAACCACAGTTTGGCCCGACTTCCTCATTTCATATCTGGATGTTACAACTTACCTTGGACAAGAAATTTAACTTCTATACACTTCTATTTCCTTATCTATAATATGGTAAAATCTATAATAACTATTTCATGAGGTTATTATGAGTCTTAAGAGAATTAACACATGTAATTTAACTACAATAGTGCCCTGGCACACAGTTAACATTTACTGAACACTTACTATCATCATAATCATCATTGCCATTAACATATTTTTATTTGTGACATACTTAGGTAACAGACTACCATCATTTTTTTTAATACCTCTCAGGGTAGACTGTCTTACTTGATCCCAATTATCCTCTCCTCATTCTTATTATGCTTTCCTATAGACTTCAGCAAAGCTTACTGACTTTGGCTTGGCTTGTCTTGCTTTGTAGATGTAACTTTTGCTATCTCTGAACAAAATCTAAAATGTGTTTTCAGAAATCACTGTAAGATTTACATACATAGAGATAGATAACAAGCTGCGTTCAAGACACTGATGACTATTATTATAGTTCTGTGATCCCTGAGACAGGGGAAAAAAATGAGATAAGCCCTACAACAGCCTGAAGTACTGTACTCTGAAGTGGTGAACTGTCGCTCGGTCATGTCTGACTCTTTTTCGACCCAATGGACTGTAGCCCGCCAGGCTCCTCTGTCCACGGGATTTCCCAGGCAAGAATACTGGAGTGGGTGGCCATTTCCTTCTCCAAGGGATCTTCCTGACCCAGAGATTGAACCTACATCTCCTGCATTGCAGGTGGATTCTGTACTGCTGAGCCACTTTCTAACTAAAGGCACATTTCAGACCACAGCTGAGAAAGAGAGAATTCCAGCAGAGTTGGTCTAAGGCAGCAGGAATTCACAGGACAGAATACTGGAGAAGAGGAAGCTACTAGAGAAAGAGCTTGCAAACTGAACACCAAGCCATGCACTCCTAGCGCGAACTCCACAAGGCTAGACTAAGAATAATGGGAGAGGTGTAAACTGAAACCTTTCCAAAGTTTACAAAGGGGTAGAAGTCATTTGAGATCTAATCCCTAGAGAGGAGAGCCTATTTGAACCCTGAAGACCAGAGAATGTCATTTCTTAGCAGTAGCACTAGCAGCACTAAAAAGTGAAGTCACTCAGTCAGGTCCGACTCTCTGCAACCGCATGGACTGTAGCCCACCAGGCTCCTCCATCCATGGGATTTTCCAGGCAAGAGTACTCAGTGGGTTGCCATTTCCTTTTTGAGGGGATCTTCCTAACCAAGGGGTCAAACCCAGGTCTCCCGCATTGCAGGCAGACGCTTTACCATCTGAGCCACCAGGGAAGCCCATTTGTTTATTTTTGTTTTTATTTCATTACAAAATAGTGTAATGTCTATTATAAATCTATTTCAATGAAGCTCAAAGCCAAGCCATGTAAGGCTCAAATGAATCCACAAATAGTTGCCTACAAGAACAAAGTCCATTAACACTATAAGATGCTGATGAAAGAAATCGAAGGTAACACAAAACAGATGGAAAGATATACTGTGATCTTGGACTGGAAGAATAAATACTGTTAAAAGGAACATACTACCCAAGACAATCTACAGATTCAAAGTAATCCCTATCAAATTACTGTAGCATTTTCCACAAAACTAGGACAAAAAAATTTTGTTTCTATGGAAACACAAAACACCTTGAATAGCCAAAGCAATCCTGATAGAAGAATGAAGCTGGAAGAATCACACTCCCAGACTTCAGACTATACTACAATGTTACAGTAATCAAAAAAGTATGTTACTGGCACAAAAACAGGCATATAGATCAATGGAACAGGATAGAAAGCCCAGAAATAAGCTCACGCATTTATGGCCAATTAATTTACAAGAAAGGAGGCCTCTCTAATAAAGTGGTGCTTAGAAAACTGGACAGCTACATGTAAAAGAATGAAATAAGAACATTCTCTAACATCACACACAAAAATAAACTCAAAATGGAGAAAGACCTAAATGTATGACTGGGTACTATAAAACTCCTAGAAGAAAACAGGCAGAACACTCTTTGACATATATTGCAGCAATATTTTTTTTGGATCTGTCTCCCAGAGTAATGAAATAAAAACAAAAATAAACAAATTGGCCCTATTAAACTTAAAAGCTTTTGCACAACAAAGGAAATCATAAACAAAATGAAAAGACAACCCTCAGAATAGAAGAAAATATTTGAAAATGATGCAACTGACAAGGGATTAATTTCTAAAATATACAAACAGCTCATACAGTTTAATATCCAAAACACAAACAATGTGATCAAAAAATGGAAAAAAGACCTAATAGACATTTTTTCGAAAATGACATACAGATGACCACATGCTAATTATTTGAGAAATGCAAATCAAAACTGCAATGAGGTATCACCTCATACCAATCAGAATGGCCATTATCAAAAAAAACTATAAACAATTAATGCTAGAGAGAATGTGGAGAAAAAGGAAGCTTTCTACATTGGTGGGAATGTTAAATTGGTACAGCCACTATGCAGAACTGTATGGTAGTTCCTTAAAAAAACTAGAAATAGAACTACCATATGATCCTGCAATTCCACTCCTGGACATATACTCAGAGAAAATTCTAATTCAAAAAGATACATGCAACCCAGTGTTCACAGCAGCACTATTTATAACAGTCAAGACATAGAAGCAACCTAAATGTCCATCAACAGATGAATGGATAAAGATGTAATACATATATACTATGAACTATTACTCAGCCATAAAAAGAATGAAAGAATGTCATTTGCAGCAACATGGATGGACCTAGAGATTATCATATTAAGTTGAGATACAGAAAGATAAATGCCCCATGATATCATTTATATGTGGAATCTAAAGAAATGACACAAATGAACTTATTTACAGAAACAGACTGACATAAGAAACAAACATGTTTACCAAAGAGAGGGGATGGAGGATAGAGGAGAAAGATAAATTAGGAGTTTGATATTAATATACACACACTGCTGCTGCTACTAAGTTGCTTCAGTTGTGTCTGACTCTGTGCGACCCTATGGACAGCAGCCCACCGGACTCCTCTGTCCATGAGATTCTCCAGGCAAGAATACTGGAGTGGGTTGCCATTTCCTTCTCCCATACACACATTGATATGTATAAAACAGGAAAACAACAAAGACCTACTATATAGCACAGGGAACTATACTCAGTATCTTGTAATAACCTCTAATGGAGAAGAATCTGAAAAAGAACATCTGTAGACATACATGTATAACTAAATCACTTCGCTGTACATTTGAAACTAATATAACATTGTAAATTAACTGCAGTTTTTTTAAAGCAAAAAAAAAAAAGAACACAGTCTAATACTTTGTAGGAAAAAAGTCAAGCACTTAACATTACATTAATAGTGTCTAACATCCAACCAAAGATTATTTTTAAGAGTTTGAAGTTACATTTGGTTGCATTTACAAACTTAGTTAAATATCCTGAGATATTCTACTTAGGCATTTCATTTATCTCACAAAAGATTCCTAGTACTTAAAATAATCTTTCTAAATCTAGCAAATGTACAAATATGCTGATTCTTATGTTTTCATAAATATTCATACAATGTATATAAACTTGGTAAGATTTCTATTTGACAGTTATAAGGATAAATTAATTACATAATTATAAATTTAAAAATGGAATCAAAAGACTGATATGTTACTGTAATGGCTTAAGAAACAAGTATATTTAACAATAAGTACTGCTTTGTTAGCATAAAATCATTCATACCAAAATTTTGATTCTCAAATATTTTTAAACTGAGTTCTAAATCTCCTTAGGGTTAAAAGTTGCTTATCATTCTTTAAACAATTACATCATCTCAAGATATTTTTGGTAATATCATTCTAGCTGATAAAGCTTTTATTATTATCAGAGATTTTAGCTAAGACATTCCTGGATTTTTCTCAAGGATTCTAATACTTATTTTGTATAGTTGTTTCATAACTTAAAGACAGAGTTGATCTCATGGTCTTTGTAGCCTACCAGCCTTTTTCTGACATTTCACAAAATACTTCAACTGTTATTCATACCTTTATCTAGAATTAAATCTTATATTTTTTCATCTTCTTAAGATATTTAAAGATCTCCTCACCTATGATTAAGATGTTTGAATTAGAAATTCATTTTTTTCCAATCAGGTAGGAACAATTACTATACATATTAAAATAAAGCCCAAACAAATTTAATACCCATGGTTTTATTTTTTTATTTTTATTTTTTTTTTATTATTGTTTTTGCCATACATTGTCATGATATCACCATGGGTTTACATATGCTTCCCCTCCGGGTCCCCCCTCCCTCCTCCCTCCCCCCCGGGAAATCTCGCTGCACCAGTCCCGAGCATCAATCCTGGGCTAGCGATTGATTAGACACATGACAATTAACATGCTTCAATGCCCTTCTCCCATCTCATCCCACCCTTACCCTCATCCACAAAGTCCACAAGTCTATTCTATACATCTGCGTTCCTTTTGTTGTCTCCCATGTTGGGTTCTCATTACTGTCTTTCTAAATTCCATATATATGTGTTAATATACTGTATTGTTGTTTTTGCTTCTGGCTTACTTCACTCTGGATAATGGGCTCCAGTTTCGTCCATCTGAGTAGAATTGCTTCAAATGAATTTTTTTTTAATGCTGAGTAATATTCCATTGTGTATATATACCACAGCTTTCTTATCCATTCGTCAGTTGATGGGCATCTAGGTTGCTTCCATGCCCTGGCTATTGTAAACAATGCAGCGATGAACATTGGGGTGCACGTGGCTCTTTCAATTCTGGTTTCCTCGGTGTATATGCCCAGCAGTGGGATTGCCGGGTCATATGGCAGGTCTATTTGCAGCTTTTTAAGGAACCTCCACACTGTTTTCCATAGTGGCTGTACTACTTTGCATTCCCACCAACAGTGTAAGAGGGTTCCCTTTTCTCCACATCCTCTCCAGCATTTATTGCTTGTAGACTTTTGGATGGCAGCCATTCTGACTGGTGTAAAGTGGTACCTCATTGTAGTTTTGATTTGCATTTCTCTGATAATGAGTGATGTTGAGCATCTTTTCATGTGTTTGTTAGCCATTTTTATATCTTCCTTGGAGAAATGTCTGTTAAGTTCTTTGGCCCACTTTTTAATTGGGTTGTTTATTTTTCTAGAATGGAGCTGCAGGAGTTGTTTGTAAATTTTTGAGATTAATTGTTTGTCCGTTGCTTCATTGGCTATTATTTTCTCCCATTCTGAAGGCTGTCTTTTCACCTTGCTTATAGTTTCCTTTGTTGTGCAAAAGCTTTTAATTTTAATTAGGTCCCATTTGTTTATTTGTGTTTTTATTTCCAATATTCTGGGAGGTGGGTCATGGAGTATCCCGCTTTGGATTATAGCAGAGAGTGTTTTGCCTATGTTATCCTCTAGGAGTTTTATAGTTTCTGGTCTTATGCTTAGATCTTTAATCCATTTTGAGTTTATCTTTGTGTATGGTGTTAGAAAGTGATCTAGTTTCATTCTTTTACAAGTGGCTGTCCAGTTTTCCCAGCACCACTTGTTAAAGAGGTTGTCTTTTCTCCATTGTATATTCTTGCCTCCTTTGTCAAAGATAAGGTGTCCATAGATGCGTGGATTTATCTCTGGGCTTTCTATTCTGTTCCATTGATCTATGTTTCTGTCTTTGTGCCAGTACCATACTGTCTTAATGACTGTGGATTTGTAGTATAGCCTAAAGTCAGGTAGGTTGATTCCGCCAGTTCCATTCTTCTTTCTCAAGATTGCTTTGGCTATACGAGGTTTTTTGTATTTCCATACAAATTGAGAAATTATTTGTTCTAATTCTTTGAAGAAGACCTCTGGTAGCTTGATAGGAATTGCATTGAATCTATAGATTGCTTTAGGTAGTATACTCATTTTCACTATATTGATTCTTCCAATCCATGAGCACGGTACATTTCTCCATCTGTTTGTGTCCTCCTTGATTTCTTTCATCAGTGTTCTATAGTTTTCTATATACAAGTCTTTTGATTCTTTAGGTAGAAATACTCCTAAGTATTTTATTCTTTTTGTTTCGATGGTGAATGGGATTGTTTCCTTAATTTCTCTTTCTGATTTCTCACTGTTAGTGTATAGGAATGCCAGGGATTTCTGTGTGTTGATTTT
>ML663562.1:28745654-28773485 GCA_007570785.1 Antilocapra americana | reverse complement strand
TCTGCAATTTTCTGGAAGAGTTTGAGTAGAATAGGTGTTAGCTCTTCTCTAAATTTTTGGTAGAATTCAGCTGTGAAGCCATCTGGTCCTGCGCTTTTGTTTTTTGGAAGATTTCTGATTACGGTTTCAATTTCCATGCTTGTGATGGGTCTATTAATATTATCTATCTCTTCCTGGTTTAGTCTTGGAAAGTTGTACTTTTCTAGGAATTTGTCCATTTCATCCAAATTGTCCAGTTTATTTGCATATAGTTGCTGATAATAGTCTCTTATGATCCTTTGTATTTCTGTGTTTTCTGTTGTGATCTCTCCGTTTTCATTTCTAATTCTGTTGATTTGGTTCTTCTCCCTTTGTTTCTTGATGAGTCTGGCTAACGGTTTGTCAATTTTATTTATCTTCTCAAAGAACCAGCTTTTGGCTTGGTTGATTTTTGCTATGGTCACTTTTGATTCCTTTGCATTAATTTCTGCCCTGATCTTTAAGATTTCTTTCCTTCTACTAGACCTGGGCTTCTGCATCTCTTCCCTTTCTAGTTGCTTTAGGTGTATAGTAAGGTCATTTATTTGATTTTTCTCTTGTTTCCTGAGGTGAGCTTGTATTGCTATGAACTTTCCCCTTAGCATTGCTTTCACAGTGTTCCATAGGTTTTGAGCTGTTGTGTTTTCATTTTCATTCGTTTCCATGCATAACTGAATTTCATTTTTAATTTCTTCTGCGATTTGTTGGTTATTCAGCAGTGTGTTGTTGAGCCTCCATATGTTGGAAGTTTTGAGAGGTTTTCTCCTGTAGTTGATATCTAATCTCACTGCATTGTGGTCAGAAAAGATGCTTGGGATGATTTCAATATTTTTGAATTTATCAAGGTTAGATTTATGGCCCAGGATGTGATCTATCCTGGAGAAGGTCCCGTGTGCACTTGAGAAAAAGGTGAAATTCCTTGTTTTGGGGTGGAATGACCTATAGATATCAATTAGGTCTAGTTGGTCTATTGTTTCATTTAAAGTTTGAATTTCCTTGTTACTTTTCTGTCTAGTTGATCTATCCATTGGTGTGAGTGGTGTATTAAAGTCTCCTGCTATTATTGTGTTGTTGTTGATTTCCCCTTTCATATTTGTTAGCATTTGCCTTACATATTGTGGAGCTCCTGTGTTAGGTGCATAAATATTTATAATTGTTATTTCTTCTTCCTCGATTGATCCTTTGATCATTATGTAATGTCCATCTTTATCTCTTTTCACTGCCTTTATTTTAAAGTCTACTTTATCAGATATGAGTATTGCCACTCCTGCTTTCTTTTGGTCTTTATTTGCATGGAATATCTTTTTCCAGCCTTTAACTTTCAGTCTATATGTGTCCCTAGGCTTGAGGTGGGTCTCTTGTAGACAACATATATAGGGGTCTTGTTTCTGTATCCAATCGGCCAATCTTTGTCTTTTGGTTGGGGCATTCAGCCCGTTTACATTTAAGGTAATTATTGATAAGTATGATCCCGCTGCCATTTATTTTATTGTTTTGGGCTCCAGATTATCTATCCCATCGGTGTTTCCTATCTAGGAAAGATCCTTTAGCATTCGTTGGAGGGCTGGTTTGGTATTGCTGAATTCTCTCAGTTTCTGCTTGTCTGAGAAAATTTTGAATTCTCCTTCAAATTTGAATGAGATCCTTGCTGGGTAGAGTAGTCGGGGTTGTAGATTGTTTTCTTCCATGACTTTAAGTATGTTTTGCCATTCCCTTCTGGCCTGAAGCGTTTCTGTTGAGAGATCAGCTGTTATCCTTATGGGATTCCCCTTGTGAGTTATCTTTTGCTTCTCCCTTGCTGCTTTTAATATTTGGTCTTTGTATTTGATATTTGCCAATTTGATTAATATGTGTCTTGGGGTGTCCCGCTTGGGGTTCATTCTATTTGGGATTCTCTGTGTTTCTTGGACCTGAGTGGCTATTTGCTTCCCCAATTTAGGGAAGTTTTCTACAATTATCTCTTCAAGAATTTTCTGATGGTCTTTCTTTTTGTCTTCTTCTTCTGGGACTCCTATGATTCGAATATTGGTGCGTTTAATATTGTCCCAGAGGTCTCTAAGGTTGTCTTCATTTCTTTTAATTCTTTTTTCATTTTTCCTTTCTGTTTCATTTATTTCTGTCATTCTGTCTTCTACCTCACTTATTCTGTCTTCTAACTCTGTTATTCTACTGTTGGTTCCCTCCAGAGTGTTTTTGATCTCATTTATTGCATTATTCATTGTATTTTGTCTCTTTTTCATTTCTTCTAAGTCTTTGTTAAAGCTTTCCTGCATCTTCTCAATCCTTGCCTGCAGGTTATTGAGCTGTAACTCCAACTTATTTTCCAGGTTTTGGATCATTTTCACTATCATTATTCGGAATTCTTTGTCAGGTAGACTTCCTATCTCTTCGTCTTTTGTTTGGTCTAGGGGGTATTTATCCTGTTCCTTTACTTGCTGGGTATTTCTCTGCCTTTTCATCTTGTTTATCTTGCTGTGTTGTCCCTTTATTGTGGGGATTCCTCTCTATGGGAGGGGTTGGATGCGTGGTTTGTCGAAGTTTCCTGGGTGGAAAGGCTTGTGTGGTTTTCTGGTGGGTGAGTCTAGGTTTCCTCACTGTTACTCCTCACGTCGGCACTGGGTCGCCTCTCCAGATGCCCGATGTCCTCTGCCAGCATTCAGTTCCTGTTTTTTGGAGTTTGCTCGGCCTTTAAAAGTTCTTTTGGTATATTTATTGGGGAGAGAGTGTTCTCCCCGTCGTATTCCTCCGCCATCTTAGTTTCCTCCTCCTAACTGTTGCTTCTTGACCTGCCAGGGTCCAGGCTCGGCGGGGTCCGAGGGTCTTGAGGGATGAGTGGAAGAACTGAGCTGAGTCAATGCGGTGATGGAGCAGTCTCTCCTAATACCCATGGTTTTAGATGGATTTGTCATTACATCTTCAAAATAATTATGCTAACAAAATTCATTAAATATTAAATATTTTCTTCCACTTGAAAGGATATGACTAATGCTACATATAGAGCAATTTTCTCCATAGTTTTTTAAAAGATGAAAAACCTTTACTGGATGCATTCCCAGTTCTCCTTGCTAAACCATTAGATGGAGATAAATAACATTCAAATTAAGAAGCATTCTTACCTCCTAAAACAACTAAGGTTGCCAACAATCTCTTTATAGACTTAAACAGAAAACTAAAAGCATTAAAACCCACTAACTACAAATGAAAAGAACTATCCTGCTAGGTCAGATCATCTTCCTATTTCATTTTCAGGTCAAGAGAGGAGCACCATGCCAGGCTTTCAATTTAGTCTCAACAGTGCATCTCTGGAAGGACATCTGAAGTTGAAAAAAAACACTCAGCATCCTAACCCCAGAATCACTGCCCTGAATTTTCAAAGAGGGGAAAGAATTTCTCAGGGAAGAAATAAAAAATGAGAGAGCAGTTCCTCAAAAAGTTAAAGACCTATTATATGACCTAGAAATTCCATTCCTAGGTATATATCAATAGAACAGCAAACATATGTTCACACAAAAATGTGTACAACAATGTTCAAAGTAGCATTATTCATAATAGCCAAAAAGTGGATGCAACTCAAATGTTCATCTAATGGTAAATGGATAAATAAAATGTGATATATCCATACAATGGAGTATTATTCAGCCATATTACTAGTCCACATAATGAAATATTATCTAGTACTACTTGGTATTCAGAACTGCTTCATGATAAAGCATGAACCTTAGAAACATACTAACAGAAGGAAATAGAATATAAAAGGTCACATATTGTATGATTCCATTTTTTGAAATGTCTAGAACAGGCAAATCCATAGAGACTGAAGCTATATTAGTCGTTGCCAGTGCTGGGGGCGGGTCAGGTGGAATGGAAAGTGACTGCTAAAGGTATTTTTTCGGGGGAGGGTGATGAAAATGTTCCAGAATGAGATAATAGGTTTCATAATCTTATAAATATGACAAAAACTACTGAATTGCATACTTTTAAAGATGAATTGTATGCTATGATTGACTTATATCTCAAGTTTTTAAAATTCCAACAATGAAAAAAAAAGGAGGTGAAGGCTATATTCTTTAAAAATGTCAAAGTTATAAAAGACAAAGAACATACACATATTCATAGAGGAAGATGGACAGAACAAAAGATAAAGTAAATGGCGTAAAATATTAATATTTGGTGAATATGGGTACAGGGTATACAGGGTTTTTGGTACTACTTATTTTTGCAACTATTCTAGAAGTTTCAAATTATCTCCAAATAAAAAATTTTAACATTAAAAAAAGGGAAAAACATGATAAAATGAAAGTATCTAAAATGATTTACTGCAAATGTATTTTATTTCAATTTTCTGCAAATCTAACATGCCCATTCCCACCAAATTAAATCATACGTTTAATTTAATTTAATTGTATAGGACCCTCTTACCTTTTCCCTGGCTAAATTCTAATCCAATAGTTAGGTGGAAGTTACAAATATACAAAAAGGGATGGGTGCAAAAACATTACTCTTTTTAGGATTTATTTGATGTTTTACAGCTGTCATAATATTAAAGAATTATTTTTAGAAAACCACTATTGACACAAGCAGTAAGAGATACTGATTAAAAAGCCAAGCAGAAACTTCTGCATTAATATCAAAATCTAAAAGTGTCTAGCTTTCTAAATCAAATACATCTAAATGATCCTGCTCAAAAATAATATTTTGCCTTGATTTCTGGGTATATCATAAACGGGTACTGTGGTAGGCTGAATAATGACTGTGCTCAAAGACATCCACATCCTAATCTCTAGAAACAATAAATGTTACCACATATGGCAAAGGGGGCTTTGCAGATGAGACTAAATCAAGCATTTTGAAATAACAAACCCTAATGTAATCACAGGTGTCCTTTAAGGCAGGAAGTAGAGAGGAATTTGACTAGAGAGACACAATGTGACCCCAGAAGCAGAGATCAGTAACGTGGCTGCAAGCCAAGGAATGCTAGTAGCTTCCAGAAGATGGAACAGTTAAGGGACAGATTTCCCTTTGAAACTTTCAGAAGGAAAAAGCCCTGCTGATGCCTTGGTTTTAGCCCTGAAAAACAAGTATCTTGAACTTTGGCCTCCAGAGTGGTAAGAAAATTTATTTCTATTGTTTTAAGCCACAGGTTGTGGTAATTTGTTACAGCAACAATGGAACTGAACACAGGCCTATAGAAAAAATGCGAAATTTTAAGCCTAAAAAGTATCTGTATACATTAGTACTGACTCCATGATAAACTACAGAAAGGTAATGATTAACATAGCTAAAGTATTCCAAATTGCCATAATTCCACTTAACGGTCACACATAACTGCCATCTTTTTTTTTCATGTCACATGAGATGTGGGATCTTAGTTCCCCAACCAGGGGTCAAACCTATGCCCCCTACAGTGGAAGCTCAGGGTCTTAACCATTGCACCATCAAGAAAGCCCCATAATTGCTATCTTTTTTATTCACAGCTTTCATCTTTTATTAGACTGTTGGTGGTGTTTGCCCGGAGAAATATCAGTAACCTCAGATATACAGATGACACCACCCTTATGGCAGAAAATGAAGAACTAAAAAGCCTCTTGATAAAAGTGAAAGAGGAGAGTGAAGAAGTTGGCTTAAAGCTCAACATTCAGAAAACTAAGATCATGGCATCTGGTCCCATCATTTCATGGCAAATAGATGGGGAAACAGTGAAAACAGTGACAGACTATTTTCTTGGGCTCCAAAATCACTGCAGATAGTGACTGCAGCCATGAAATTAAAAGACTCTTACTCCTTGGAAGAAAAGTTATGACCAACCTAGACAGCATATTAAAAAGCAGAGGTGTGACTTTGCCAACAAAGGTCCGTTGAGTCATGGCTATGGTTTTTCCAGCAGTCATGTATGGATGTGAGCGTTGGATTATAAGGAAAGCTGGCACCGAAGAATTGATGCTTTTGAACTGTGATATTAGAGAAGCCTCTTGAGAGTCCCTTGGACTGCAAGGAAATCCAAACAGTCCATCCTAAAGGAAATCAGTCCTGAATATTCATTGGAAGGACTGATGTTGAAGCTGAAACTCCAATACATTGGCCATCTGATGTGAAGAATTGACTCATTTGAAAAGACTCTGATGCTGGGAAAGATTGAAGGTGGGAGGAGAAGGGGACTACAGAGGATGAGATGGTTGGATGTCATTATCGACTCAGTGGACATGAGTTTGAGTAAACTCCAGGTTTTGGTGACGGACAGGGATGCCTGGTGTGCTGTAGTCCATGGGGTCACAGAGTTGGACACAACTGAGTAACTGAACTGAACTGAACTGGTGGTGTTTTGCAACTATTATTACATAGTTTCATTAGTGAAGTGAAGTTAAAGTTTCTCAGTCTTGTCCGACTCTTTGCAACCCCATGGACAATACAGTCCATGGAATTCTCCAGGCCAGAATACTGCAGTGGGTAGCCTTTCCCTTCTCCAGCAGATCTTCACAACCCAGGGATTGAACCCAGGTCTCTTGCATTGCAGGTTGATTCTTTACCAGCAGAGCAACAAGGGAAGCCCAGTTTCATTAATAGCATTCCTTATTTTCACCCTAAATCCTTCCTAAATATGTAGCTTCTGTGAGTGACACTTTTATGTTAGCTGTTCGTGTGTGAACAATAAAGAAATGGGCATGGAAAGTTGGAAACAATTTTTAAAATGCCCTTTATAATAATCATCAGAATTTTCTCACTAAATGGACCTAGGAGTCACTCTAAACTGGGGACGTTCAGGACTAAAGAATTCTGTAGAAGAGTGACATGCAAGATGATTTTAGATTCTACTCATATCACCGCATCAAGGCAGTGATACTCTAGAATGTTTTGTAAATACATTACAGGTGGCCTCCCTGTTAGTCTCCACAGGACCCAAGTAACAACCTGAGGCTATTACTGTTCTTAGAGCTTATTTCTTCTTAAGACATCTTTCTAAAGTTAACCTTGAAGAATGAGAAATGAACCAACAGTTTGCTGCTCAGATCTTGCTTGAAAAGAGAAATGCTGATATTTTTTCCAATCAGTATATACACTGTGCATACAAGAATTATATAACCACATAGTTATAAATAATTGAAAAAAAGAGTGTTTAAAATCCTTTAAAAATTATGCAGACAAGAAAAAGAAAAGGCAACAATCATTGTGTACAGTTATTTCTGTTACTGGTCCAACTTTAGACCCTTTTAATAGCTTTTAAAAAGATGAAGCGACTTAGCACACAATAGCTTTTAAAGATTGCTACATATTTTTATACACACTGAAAGTGTTAGCTGCTCAGTCATGTCCGACTCTGTGACCCCATGGATTGTAGCCTGCCAGGCTCCTCTGTCCATGGGATTCTCCAGTCAAGAATACTGTAATGGCTTGCCATCCCCTTCTCCAGGGGATCGTTCCAACCCAGGGATCAAACCCATGTCTCTTACATCTCCTGCACTGGCAGACAGGTTCTTTACGCTAGCACCACCTGGGAAGCCCCTGATATACACTACCATGTATAAAATAGCTAGCTGGTGGGAAGCTGCTGTATAGCAGAGGGAGCTCAGCTCAGTGCTCTCCGATGACCTAGAGGAATGGGATGGGGGCTCAAGAGGTAGAGGCGTAACTAACTAACTAACTATGCATATGTTAGTTGCTCAGTCATGTCCGACTCTTTGCGACCCCATGGACGATAGCCCACCAGATTCCCCTGTCCATATAATTCTCCAGGCAAAATACTGGTGTGCATAGCCATTTTCTTTTCCAGGGGATCTTCCCAACCCAGGGATTGAACCTGTTCCTTCTGCATTGCAGGCAGATTCTTCACCGTCTGAGTCAGGAGGAAAGACCAGCTATATATACATACAGATACATATAGCTGATCCACTTTGTTGTACAGCAGAAACTAACACAACTTTGTAAAGCAATTATATTCCAATAAAAAAGGTTACTATATGTTTAAACATTACTGTATGAATGAATAAATGCCTTTATATTTTCTCTGCAAGTCAAATCTAAGCATATCATAATCTAGAGCTTAGATTACACTGTAAACTGACTTTCTTTTTTTTTTTTGTAAACTGACTTTCTATTTCCTCTTCTATTTTCATTTGAAATAGGTCTTTTCCAGCCACATGCTGCCTTTTTAATTTTTTTTATGATGATACTAGATACTTTCTGCATAACTTCCTTATACTATGACTTCTCTAAAAGGACCATTTTTTTTTATTACAATCTATTATGTTATTGGATAAGTGGCAAAGTCATTCAGAGGGATATCTGTCCTCCATTTCCCATATATACACCACTTCCTTAATAATTTCTACACACATTAACTGGATAGCTTTCAAAAAGAATAAGGCATGTGATGAAGTGCTATTTATTTAACACTCATTATGTATACAGTATATGGGGTCTACAAAACAAATACATAAAATAAAGACAGTTTTGCCCTCCTTTATACCTTTATAAGGGAAGATACATTTACTTTAAAAGCTATAAGGACTGGCCAAATGTAAAGAATGTCTTAAGAGAAGTGTCAATAACATGCTATAGGAATTCAGGGGAGAAAAAGTTTACCTAAGATTAGGAAAATCTATGAATTTAGTACTGAAATATGACGATTCTGATTGACCTTCAGGGAGAGGAGAGGGATAACATAAGAAAGAAGAGACAAAAATCACCAGCATGTATGAGAATCAGTAGATGCTGGAGTTTGGCTGGAATATAAAAAAGGGAGGGGCGGCTGGGAGCTTGAGAAGGTCAAGTCTCCAAGAGGCCTGAACACCAGGCTTAAACTCTAACTCTGTTCACTAAGAGGTTTCCTCAGGGCAATGACAAAATAAAGTCAGGAAGAGTAAACAAAGCTTAGTTTCTTTTGTCTTGTTTGTTTTGGAGGATTGGATAGGCGGGAAGGAGGTAAATTCCATATTTACTTCAGGCATCAGAAATCAGCACATTTTATTGGGAGTGAAAGAAAGGCAGCACGTTGAATGACTGTGGAGTGAGCCTTGGTACACATGCCTAAGACCACAGGACACCAGGGGAGCTATTCAAAGTCATTTCCGAATATCCAAAACTCTTAAGTGGGGAGTTAAGTGAGACTTCTCCGTGTTTGGTTCTTTCAGAGACACAAAATTCACGGCCTCTATTTACAACCAAAGCCTATGGTTGCCATGAAATCCTCTTTGTAGCTCTAAAGACTGCGAAGTGTTTCCAATATATAATAGTTCAGGAATTAAACCTTTGTTTCCTAGAGCTAGGCATCTCACGCGGCAGGATGAGGGGATCTGGCAAATTTTTTAATTAATTAATTAATTTTAATTGGAGGTTAATTACTTTACAATATTGTGGTGGGTTTTGCCATACATTGACCTGAATCAGCCACGGGTGTGCATGTGTCCGCACTGTCTGTACCCATTTCTAAGCTCTGTTCAGAACACCCTCAGTACTAGGATTCCAACTGCTGGTGCTATGAGGCCCCCTAGTGCTCATAATGCAAACAGTGACTTCAGCTGCTGCTGCTGCTAAGTCGCTTCAGTGTGTCCGACTCTGCGACCCAATACACAGCAGCCCACCAGGCTCCCCCGTCCCTGGGATTCTCCAGGCAAGAACACTGGAGTGGGTTTCCATTTCCTTCTCCAATGCATGAAAGTGAAAAGTGAAAGTGAGGTTGCTCAGTCGTGTCCAACTCTTAGCGACCCCGTGGACTGCAGCCTGCCAGGCTCCTTGTCCATGGGATTTTCCAGGCAAGAGTACTGGAGTGGGTTGCCATTGCCTTCTCCGAGTGATTTCAGAAATACCTTCAAATTAATTGTGGAATCAATCAGCAGCCCGCTAAAAAAATATCATTTTAAGGAAACAAAATGATATTGACAAAATATAAAAGATTCTGTTTTAATGAATTCATCTTGAATTATGATGTGTCAACTTTCAGAACACAGGCCTAGAAAAGTAAGCAATATTTGATAATAAAACTATTTTTCAAAATTATGATCTACACTGTTATCATTATATTTCACTTTTTATTTCCTGACTTAGTTAAACACTATTGTATTGTCTGTAACACTCAAAATATTAAAATTTTTAGATAATAATACATTTTTACTAAGTCTTTTGTAAGGAGAGTTTATCACTTGTATAATTTTTAGAAATAAATTTAAAAAGTGAGATTTTCCTCAAAAACTGATTTATCATATGAAATAGCATAATATTTAATTTGTCTCATTATAACTACTGTTATATTTATAGTAACATTCTTGAATGGCTTTAACTGGGGAGACACCCTGGTATTTAGCAGGCAGCTGAGAAATGTTTTACAGTAATTTGAGTACTCAAATAACAAGATCTTATATTTGGGTCCTTGATCATTTATTGTCTTCTACCTTACAACACGTGGACACATCTTTTCTTCTAAAAGAGAATTTTCCTTGAATATACACATTGTCTTAATGAGTATTGCTTTTTATATCACTCATTAAATAATTTAAGGTAATTTTATATATTAAATGAAGCTTCTCCTGATATCTCCAAAAGTAGCAGAAAATCACTGCCTTGGTTAGGTGAAAGCCCTTTCTTTAGTTCAAAAACATTTATCTGAGATTCTGACTTCTTCAAACCAATTGTACTTTTAGACTTACCATAAATCTGTCTAGAATCCATGAAAACATATGAAGATATGTGAATATATGTTTGCTTCAGGCTTGGCTTATAAACTACCTCTCTCTCTCTTTTTGTTTTACTGTGGGTTTATATTTCCTTTTAATTTTTTAAAAAATTTGAGATCTAAAAAAATGAAACTAAAATCAACTTTTGATACTAAATGTATAGTCACAGATCATATACATTTACATTGACAATAGCTCCGGAGTATAAATTTGCATTAAAACAATTCATCAGATTCTATAAACACCCAATAACTATTATCAGGAATCAGAGAAGGCAACGGCACCCCACTCCAGTACTCTTGCCTGGAAAATCCCATGGATGGAAGAGCCTGGTAGGCTACAGTCCATGGGATCGCTACAAGTCGGACACAACTGAGCGACTTCACTTTTACTTTTCACTTTCATGCATTGGAGGAGGAAATGGAAACCCACTCCAGTATTCTTACCTGGAGAATCCCAGGGATGGGGGAGCCTGGTGGGCTGCCGTCTATGGGGTCGCACAGAGTTGGACACGACTGAAGCAACTTAGCAGCAGCAGCAGCAGCATTATCAGGAATTGCATCTATAACTTCAAATTCAATTTTCATGGTGATTTTTCAGTTGCTATTATTAACTGCCACACTGGTTTCCTATATGGGGGAAAATCACTAAATTTCAAGCATAACCTTATGCTCTGAGACAACAGGCAACATGTTTCAGAATCCTTTGGGTTGATGCCTCAGCGCTACATATTCAGAGGAGAGAATTCAAAGACTATGATAGACTTGTATTCAACCTTCCTACGAACAGTGGGTAACACACATAACCTCTATGACCCTCAGTTTTCTCATCTGAAATCAGAGATGATATAGCTTATCTTTTAGACTGTTAGATTCTTTAGGAAGACAAGAAGTATATGAGAACCACAACATATAGTAGGTGTACAGCAAGTAACAGCAATTGTTCTAATCAGCCTCAACCACAGTTCCAACACAGACGAAGGCCACCATGAGTCATGATACTGCTGCAACAATATTTATTTAAAGAGACTCTGAATAACGCATTATATTTAATTTCAGGTCGACTTACCAAGACAGGAGTACAAACCCTGACTTATCCAAGCTAATATGGCAAGAGTTATAAGGTCGCCAAAACTAGCAGCAATGGGTGTAGCAACATTATCAGGGTTTATACCGGTCTTCTTTGAGCCAACGATAACCCCAACCATTATTATTCCTAGGAAAAAAAAAAAAGTTCATTACTTTTTGTGCTACGGTTTAAAGAAAATCCATTCCCCTAAATACTGAAGTACATACACTAGACAAACAGCGCATCAGCTCCCGTTAGGCTGCTTAGATAAGCTGACTAAAGCAAACAAAACATTTTACTTAATGTTCTTGGTAAAGTGTCTTTCAACAAATTCCAAGTGGGGAATCACAAAAGATATGAGAAGTTCAGTGTTGCACTTAGAGACCTGAAAGGCTACTGTAAAATAACATTAAAGTTTCCAATTTAGTAACATGCATGTCTTGGATGTAATGTATTCATGTGTACAAAGCAAAAGATTTTATTTTAACCCTCAAATAAAGTATGAAAATGTCAAAGAAAGGTGAGCCATATTTACACATATAGCAACTGAGAAGGAGGCCAACAAAACCAGATTTGTTTACATAGTGGTAGCCAGAAACGCTTGCCCCATTTTTATTAAAAAGTGTTGAAGTATTAGGAAGAGAAGAGTAATTAAATTTTGAACACTGGAGGTCAGAATACAAGAAGCAGTCTTTGTAAAGGATATTCTTTAAGCCCAAAGTTTCTGTCTATAGACCTACAACAACAGAAGATGAAAATGTGACTGGGTTCTTATACATTTAAATCCTCATATTCTTGAATATAGAAATGGAAGAAAAATGGTAACATCATATCCATACCATACTGGACAGGCTTTCTCATGCCAACATGTTAAGAGGATGCAGTACAGAGAAAATTTAAGATTAGTTCATTTACATGCTAAGCATAAATTAAATCCTTGCTTAAGGTCACACAGCTTGTAACAGTGTTTTTCCTACTACCTGTAAGGCCAAAATTATTAAAAGCATAAATTTTGACTTGGATCAGTGCCTCACATCTTATATTCTGGAGGCTTTTTCAATCTATGAACTTACCTCTCCCATAATATCATTGTAAATAGATTAAAAAAGCATAGGAGGAAAAACATTTAAATGTATATGACAATAATCATTCAAGATGTGATCATACAAAATTTTTATTCAAAATTAGTACATTTAAAGATCAATGTGGAAAGTTCTCCTATGACAGAATGCTATCTATAACTTTTCAGCTGAAAACAAGTTATTTTGCCATTATGGACCAGTGAAAAGAGTTGGTAGACACACAGTTTTTTGTTTGTTTTTTTTTTGACACACAGTTTTAATTCTGATTTTTCTGTTAATAAGCTGATGAAATTGCACAAGCCAACTTACCTAAGTCAGTTTTCTCACCTACAAAAGATGGTTCAATAGCACCTGCTCTACATACATAAAGGTCAAGTTACTATAAAAGTGGAACACACATTATTCAAAATAAAAGTGTAGACATATATTTTTAAATCTGAATTTTAAAGTTTTAAAAATCCCAGGCAATACAGATACTTGTTAGTCTGAAATTTTTTAAACAATTCTTTCTAAATGAAACTAGAAAGAAAACAGAAGCAAATGAGACTAAAGTAACAGTGTTAATGCTTTAACACTTTTTCTTACCAGAAATCAGTTTTCCAATAGCATAACTTCACTCTGCTTTACCAGTGTTAACATCAGTCAATTCCAGTAATTCTATATGAAGACAAGATACTACCCTTGGTATAATTTGAGTACTAAAACAAAATGCTTAAAAGTATTTTTGAAGTCAGGTCTTAATTTTAACAAGAGCTTCTAAATTATTAGAAAAGAAAGAAAGTGAAGTCGCTCAGTCGTGTTCAACTCTTTGCAACCCCATGGACTGCAGCCTGCCAGGCTCCTCCACCCAGTGTATTTTCCAGGCAAGAATACTGGAGTGGGTTGCCATTTCCTTCTGCAGCGGGACTCTTCCCAACCCAGGGATCAAACCTGGGTCTCCTGCATTGCAGGCAGACTCTTTACAGTCTGAGCCACCAAATTATCAGAATCTAGCCCCAAAAGTTACCTTCATTGTATGAGATCACCCGATATGAGAATATTCCATTTTTAACCTTGCTGGTGATATAAAATGAGAAGATGGCAATTATAAATAAAAATTAACAAGTCTTTATGATTATGATAAGCTAGTTCTCTAGTGTGAAGTTCATATAAATCAATCAATATAAAAATGGTATCCCAACTGAAAACCCTTCTGGCTCTTTAACATTCTACAGCCAACAATATGCTATGTTAAGCATATGGTTATACTTCTACTGCCACAGAAACAGTAACAGAATTTTTTTTGAAATCTGAAACTTCAAAAAATTTTAACAGAGGGACAGCTTTTGAAATCTAGAATTCCTGGAATACTTGTTACTCAAATGACAAGCTAGCAAATCTGCATGATTTCCAGGAAGGAGCTTCTCAATTAATTTAACTTACAGAGACAAATAAAATCTCTAGGCTATTTTCCTGGCCCTGTTTGGGAGCTGTACCAGGGGACCTAAAGCCAGGACACAACCTCAGAAAGCTTGGTCTGTATGCTAAGGTTTACATGTGATATTTATAAATATATCTGAAATAAGCTATTTGAAAAGTTGTAGATAACTTCTCTCTGTTTTTTTAATATAATGAAAAAATATCAGTTAAGTAAAAACAGCTAACATGGAAAATGAATAATTAGAAAGTAGAGATTACAGAGTAGACACTGACAAATTTACTTACCCTGCAGGAGCGACGCAATGAAGGCAGTTGCTACGCTGCTAGAGCACAAAAGTATGGAATGATCAAGATAGTATTTTCCCTCTGGAATCCAGCCCAATATAACTGCTGCCACAGCTGCTAGGAAGCCAACTACTGTTGCTTGAACCTTAAAAAAATATTTAATAAAATCCAACTGAATTATTCATTGAAAAAACACATTTTTAAATTTGATGATGTCAATAGGCATATAAGGAGTCAAAGAAGGTATTATATATGGTAACTGAGCTGCCTTACCTTTTTTTTTTTTTTTTGAGCTGCCTTACCTTTTGAAGAAGCTACTACATTTTAGTTTTACTATTCCCTAAGCTAGTGGATTCTCAAAGTGCCCTGATCTGAGCTGCCTTACCTTTTGAAGAAGCTACTACATTTTAGTTTTACTATTCCCTAAGCTAGTGGATTCTCAAAGTGCCCTGATCTGGTAGCAGTAGGTATGGAATGGGGTTTAGGAATGTATTTTTAACAAGCATCCTAAGTGACTTTGGTGGTGAAATCCATAGATCATCTAAGAAAACACCAACTTTAAGACTGAAAAATACCCAGTCCACGTAGCTTAAGTCTGACTCTTGAGGCAATATTGGCAGGAGACTGAATTCTATAATCAAATGATACGGGTTTCATTCCTAGCTATACCACTTAATCCTGTGGTAAGTTATTCAACTAGCATTAATTTAGGATCTACTATACACAAGGTGCTATGCTTGGTGTTGGGCTACAACAGTGGTCCAGACAAATTTATTCACTGCTGTCACAGAGCTCCTGGTCAATGGGAGAGGCAGACATTAAAAAATAACTTCACAAATAGCTATAAAAACTTCAACTCCTAATCTGAAAAATGGTAATATTGAACTTGGAAGGGTTATTTTTTTTTATTTAAATGAATTACATGAATATATAAAGTACTTTCCACAGTGGTAGCACAAAGCAACTCTCAAAAAATTTAAAAAGCAACTAAAAAAAGTCACATTGACTGTGAATTCTTAGAATCACATTAGATGAATGCCAGAATCAAAAGAAACCATAAAGGCACCTCTAGTTCACTTATTCTTAATTGTATTTGTGTCATGGACTCCTTTGACAATCTGGTGAAAGTTTTATAGATTCTTCTCTCCATGAAAACACAAATGCAGTCAAAATTTTGAGCAGAATTTCTGTCTGCTCAGAGACTCTCTCAAGCTAATCCACGTACTGAAATCCAGGGCTCCAGGTGAAAAACCCAAGTATTCTGATTTTGTTATAGAGTAAATTAATGGAAAAGCCAGGCTAGCAAGTCCAGATAGCCTGGATTCCAGCCCCAGATCTTTCACTGCAGCAGATTTAGTGCTGAGAGTCAAGCTGTAAGCATCACTATGCTAGTACCAGTTGTTAACATACTTCAGCATTCTGATCCTGGTTCAGTTCAGTTTAGTCGCTCGGTCGTGTCCGACTCTTTGTGACCCCATGAACCGCAGCACGCCAGGCCTCCCTGTCCATCACCAACTCCCGGAGTCCACCTAAACCCATGGCCATTGAGTCAGTGATGCCATCCAACCATCTCATCCTCTGTCATCCCCTTTTCCTCCTGCCCTTAATCTTTCCCAGCATCAGGGTCTTTCCAAATGAGTCAGTTCTTTGCATTAGGTGGCCAAAATATTGGAGTTTCAGATTCAACATCAGTCCTTCCAATGAACACCCAGAACTGATCTGCTTTAGGATGGACTGGTTGGATCTCCTTGCAGTCCAAGGGACTCTCAAGAGTCTTCTCCAACACCACAGTTCAAAAGCATTAATTCTTCTGCACTCAGCTTTCTTTATAGTCCAACTCTTACATCCACACATGACCACTGGAAAAACCATAGCCTTGACTAGATGGATCTTTGTGGACAAAGTAATGTCTGATCCTGGTTAGTAAATAATATATGTAAAAGTGGTAAAATTAATAATTTAAATTCTAATACTGTGACTCCAAGGTTTTTCTAAGAAATAAAATGCAGAGTTTTTGTTTCTTGGAAATGAAATACAGAACTAGGGAGCCTATGGAAGACACTGTAACACACAAAGCTGAGATAAACCTGCAAAGGAAACATCCAATTGTACCCAAGAGAAGAGCAAACTCCGGGTTAAGGAGTAGCTGGGGAGGTTAACAGGAGGCACAGGCCTAAACAGACGTGAATGCAGGATACATCTATCCTGGTGAGGAAATGACTCTTTAATGAGATTGGGAACTCTGGGGTTCCCAATAAATAAATAAATATCTGCTTTATTTGACAGTTTATGGACAGGTTGAGGTGGCCACTGTGTACAACTGTGCAGAGAGTCTGTGATGGTCATCTGCTTGGGATCCCGTTTAATAGTCAGAAGAACACGCATGCCAGCTAATGCCAGCATGAGGTGCCTCTGTCCTTCTCACCCCTCCCCACCCATCCCCTCCACAGCCAGCCTCAAGCCAGAGGAGCACTGCCAGCCTACCCTACTCCCTCACAAGCTGAGCAGATAAAGTTTCAGAGACAGCACCACTGTCACCCCGACCTGACCTTATTTTCTTCTCCCCTCTGCTTTTGTCTACAGATAACTCTACTCCAACCAGTTGCTGCCTCACTGGCTTATACCAGCTGGGTCCTGATGAGCCCATGTGGGGTTCCCTGTTTCTCAGGCATCCTTGGTGGAGTGGGACAAAGATACAGACTTCAGGCTGTGGCGACTATTATGATAGGATCAGAGAAACCCCAGCCATCTCTAGCTCTCATCCTGACCAACAGTTATGGAAAGAGAGGATGGCAAGGGAAGGGTGGAGACTAAGGGTGAAAGGAAAAGTTAAAAGCAGAGATGGGGACTTCCCTGGTGGTCCAGTGGTTAAGAATCCGCCTGCCAATGCAGGGGACAGGGGCTCCATCCCTGGTCTGGGAAGATCCCACATGCTGACGAGCAACTAGGCCTGTGAGCCACTACTGAAGTCTGCACACCTAGAGCCTGTGCTCTGCAACAAGAGAAGCCACTGCAATGCGAAGCTGCACACCACAACTAGAGAGGAGCCCCCACTTGCTGTTAATAAAGAAAGCCCACACAGCAATGAGGGCCCAACACAGCCATAAATAAATAAATAAAACTTTTTTAAAAAGGATGAGCATGTCTTAAGAAAATAAGTCTACAAGCAATAAATGCTGGAGAGGATGTGGAGAAAAGGGAACCCTCTTACACTGTTGGTGGGAATGCAAACTAGTACAGCCACTATGGAAAACAGTGTGGAGGTTCCTTAAAAAGCTGCAAATAGACCTGCCATATGACCCGGCAATCCCACTGCTGGGCATATACACCGAGGAAACCAGAATTGAAAGAGCCACGTGTACCCCAATGTTCATCGCTGCATTGTTTACAATAGCCAGGACATGGAAGCAACCTAGATGTCCATCAACAGACGAATGGATAAGAAAGCTGTGGTATATATACACAATGGGATATTACTCAGCCATTAAAAAGAATTCATTTGAATCAGTTCTACTGAGGTGGACGAAACTGGAGCCTATTATACAGAGTGAAGTAAGCCAGAAGGAAAAACAAAAATACAGTATACTAACGCATATATATGGAATTTAGAAAGATGGTAATGAGAACCCTGTATGCGAGACAGCAAAAGAAACGCAGATGTATAGAACAGTCTTTTGGACTCTATGGGAAAGGGCAAGGGTGGGATGATATGAGAGAACGGCATTGAAACATGTTAATCAACATATATGAAATCAATCGCCAGCCCAGGTCTGATGCTTAGGGCTGGTGCACTGGGATGACCCAGAGAGAGGGAATTGGGAGGGAAGTGAGAGGGGGGTTCTGGAAGGGGAACACATGTATACCCATGGCAGATTCATGTCAATGTATGGCAAAACCAATACGATAATGTAAAGAAAATTAAAATAAATAAATTACAAAAAAAAAGACAAAAGCAAAGGTGGAAAATTATTAGAATAATTTATAGTCTAATTCATATTACTCAGTAAGAGTTTAGGGTATTTAAAGAATAAAATAGAATATATTTTCAAATTTTTATTTATTAATTTATAAGTAGCCTATTGGTTGTTGGATATATTGGTTATTACTCCAGCATAGATTCCTATAGTTTCAAGCTGAAAAGGATCTTGGGTATCTCTAGTGCAATACTATGGAAATGAAGAGGAAAATGAAACACAGAAGAAAGGCTAAATTAACAAACATTATAAAGCTGGTGATTGCTAGAGCTGAGACTAGATTTCAAACTTTCTTATTTCTAACCCTGTGATCTTAGAAATACAGATACCTTTTAAAAGCTTATATCCCCAAATTGCCTTTATTTCTTTGTCTTTGAACATTACATGAAATTTCTTTTCTGCAACCATGTTCTCAACATTATGTCTGAGTTGACCTGACATTAAAATTAGTTGAGCTAGACTTCTCCAATGGTCCAGTGGTTAAAACTCTACTTCTGGGGCACAGGTTTGATACCTAGCAGGGGAACTAAGAATCCACATGCTGCACAGCACAGCCAAATTAAAAAAAAAATTTTTTTTAAATTAACAAGCACTTCATAAACTCAGATTTGCTAAGGAGGTGCTAGGGGACTGCAGTCTTGTGTCTTGGGGATAGGAGCAGGTAGTGGGAGAGAAAGAGATATTCCCCTGAGATTAGAAAGACCTGTAGATAATCTATATATAAGTGACAATTTAATGTGCTCATTTGTATTAACACTGATAATAGTAACAATTAAGGACAATTCAGCTTACACATCCTATCATATAAAAAAAGAGCAAAGTTTAATTAGAGGATTTACTTTTAAAAAGTCAAAGAAAAATAGCATCTAAGCAATGAAGTGCTACATATTTATTTGTACACATATTAACTCAAATTCTGGCTCTATTACACATGGGAGAAAATTTTTTTTATATTTACTCTTTATTTTGTATGTTATACATTTTCCATATTTAGAAAAATATGATGTTTCTAGAAAAAGAAAACTTTCAGAAGTTATCCATTTATTCTATAATTTGTTCATAAATATATGTGTGTGTATACCCATATACATATCACTTACCTGTTTTAAAGCCAAGTTGCCAATTATTAGGTTCCACTTTTCAATGGGTGAATCCATCTTCCCAATGTTTACCTGTTAAAATGAATATTTTCATGTATCACTGAATAAGCTATATACCCTCTATTCTGCTTAAACAACATATTAAGTATTAAAGCCAAAAACAATCCATTAGTATATCTGATGAGCTTATACCACACATTAACTATAACTCTAAATTCACTACAAGTCTTGCATTTCACATTCAGCTTGCCTGAGATGTTTAGAAAAAAAAAATTTTTAACTTAATTAGTAGCTCAAAAGAACCAGTGGACTAGTTAGTATTGTCCACCTGCCCTCCGTTATCTTACAACCAATACCAAGTATGTTAAATTTTGTCTACTGAGGCCCAACATAAATAATTACATAATTTTGAGATGCTAGCATTTAATTCCACATCATGAAACTTATGCATTGACCAAACAACCAGATGTAAATAGGTAATTCATATTATGTAATTTATATTTGAGTCATAATTGAGTCAAATGATCAATAAAAAATTCATGTTGTTCACATATGAATGTTGATAATGTATCTCACTATTAAAAAATATATATCTGTTGGCTAAATGGAAGAATATTCTCCAAAAATTGATATTTTATTCACACATTCAATTGCTCTGTAAGCTAAATCATACTTTTCAACAACTTAGGATTCAAAAAACATATATCCAAATCTGACAGTTTTTCTAATGCAGTCATTTGGAAAGCAATACGCAATCATTATTAAAAATTCACTGAGCCAAGTTTCAATTATTCATTATATGGTTGGTTATTGAAGACAGATGAATGGGTAAAGTAGCAGATACATAAGGGTAATTATTTAAGGGTAGTTAACCATGGACAAACTAGAGTTTAGCTCACTGGTTTCAAACCAACAGGTTAAGTGCCACATCAAGATTTCCTCTTTCAATCTGGAAAACAGATTCTGATCTCTAACTTCACTCTTGACTGTTGTCTCAAAGTTTCGAGCAAATGTACATATTAAGATTTCTCAGTGTTTCAGAATAATTATTCTTGCTCTCTTTACTTGTATTATTTCCTTCCTAAGCCCAGAAGTCTAAATTATTCATAAAATTTGTGTTTGTAGCTCTGGGTCTCTGCTCTAGTGAGTCAAGTATAAGCCATGTTTAAAGAGTGGACCTATCTCAGGTTTAGTGTTCAAGAAACAGGTATAAGAGAAATTTGTGTTATTTGTAATAACTTGCAGAAAGATGTCTACAGGTATAGGAAGCAATCTAAAATGATTCCATGAAAAAGTACAAGATGTCAAGACTTCAGAACCCCTTGATGATCAATGGAGACACATTCATTACAGTCTAGAAAAACAAAATAAGTAAACAAATAAGAAAAACTGGCTTAAGAAGCTTCATTTGTATTCTTTGCTTCCCCTCAATGGGTCTTACAGATGTTAACAAGAGTATCAGAATAATCACTGTTAACAAAAAACTTGTAAGGAGAGTCTAGCTATTACTTTCTACAAGGTAAACTTTAAAAGGAGTTAAATATTTAGATGGTTATTTAAAATGGGAGAAATAAAATGGACATTTATATGATGAAAACAAGATTTGATATTACTACACTGTGCTGTGCTGTGCTCAGTCCCTTCAGTCGTATCTGACTCTTGGGAACCCTATGGACTGTAGCTCACCAGGCTCCTCTGTCTATGTGACTTTTCAGGCAAGAATACTGGAGTGGGTGGCCATGCTCTGCTCCAGGGGATCTTTCCAATCCAGGGATCGAACCCACGTCTTCCTGCATCTCCTGCATCGCAGGTAGATTTTTTACTGCTGAGCCACTGGGGAAATCCCTTACTATAAAACCCTTAGGTTAAATGAGCCAAAAGGTACCCCTCCCACTAGTCCCTAATATTAAAAGCCAAACAAGTCTTTTCTACTTATCCCAGTTTTAAAATATATATATTTAAGCAGCTAGAAAAATTTACCCTGAGATATATGACGAGCAATTATCTGGGGCAACAGTTAGGCCAAAGGGCATGACCTCCTCGGCTTAACCTCACTCTGAGGATTCCGGAACTCTTAAGACATAAAATGGACAGGAAACAAAAGAAAAACTTCTAAACTCCTCCTCTAAGATTAAAGATTATTGACTGGATCCCAGTGAAAACTAAAGTTAAGGGTGGGCTTCCCAGCTGGCAACAGTGGTAAAGAATCCACCTGCCAATACAGGGGATGTAAGAGACATAAGTTCGATCCTTGGGTTGGGAAGATACTCTGGAGTAGGAAATGGCACCCCTCTCCAGTACTCTTCCATACACAGAGGGGCCTGGTGGGCTACAGTCCATGTAGCTGCAAAGAGTAAGACATGACTGAGTAACTGAGCACAGGAAAAGGTTAGGTGAGAGTTCTCACACTGGTCAGAATGGCCATCACTAAAAAGTCAACCAATAACAAATGCTGGAAAGGATGTGGAGAAAAGGGAACCCTCTTACACTGTTGGTGAGAATGTAAATTGGTACAGTCACTATGGAGGATAGTTACGGAGGTACCTCACAAAACTAAATATAATTACCATATGATCTAGCAATACCATTTCTGAGCATATATCCAAGCAAAATTATAATTTGAAAAGATACATGCACCGTTATGTTTATAGCAGCACTATTCACAATAGCCAAGACAGGGAAACAACCTAAATACATGTCTATTGACAGATGAATGGGCAAAGAAGATCTAACAGAACGCTACTCAGCCATGAAGAAGAGTGAACTAATGCCATTTGCAGCAACATGGATGCAACTAGAGATTGTCATACTAAGTAAAGTAAGTCAGACAGAGGAAGATAAATACTATAATATCACTTACATGTTGAATCTAAAATACAATACAAATGAACATATCTACGAAACAGAGACTCATAGACCTAGAGAACAGACTTGCAGTTGCCAAGGGGAAAGGACTATGGGGTGGGGGATGGATTTGGAGTTTGGAACTAACAGTTACAAACTATTATATACAGAATGGATAAACAACAAGAGAACTATATTCAATATCCTATAACAAACCATAATGGAAAAGAATATGAATAAACATGAGAAATATTATGATTCTATTGATAAGAAATTCTAAAAAAGTAACTGAAAGAGCAGAGATTACTTGAGGTCAGAGGGATTACCTGGCAGCTGAATTAACTGCAAAAGAGCATCAAGGTAAGAAAAATGTTCTGTACCTTGTTGATGGTGGAAGATACACATTTAATACATTTGTCAAAACTCATCAAATTATATAGTTAATATGTACATACATTATTAAATGTAAACTATACTTGAATAAATTTAATTTTTTCCCATGGTTTTTTTTTGTAACTTATTTTAGTTGGAGGCTAATTACTTTACAATATTGTAGTGGTTTTTGCCATACACTGATATGAATCAGCCATGGGTTTACACGTGTTCCCCATCCTGAACCCCCCACCTCCCTCCCCAAAATTTAACTTTTATAAAGATAATTTCATACAATAGCAATTGCTTTAATGCTCTTCAATAACATTTATATTCCACTACCTGGTTTGGTCAAGTATTAAAATTTTTTCCATATGTAGTATACTAATATATCACATATATGTTTAACAAAAATGATCTTAATGACTCAGATAACCACGATGGTGTGATCACTCACCTAGAGCCAGACATCCTGGAATGTAAAGTCAAGTGGGCATTAGGAATCATCACTACGAACAAAGCTAGTAGAGATGACAGAATTCTAGCTAAATTATTTCAAATCCTAAAAGATGATGCTGTCAAAGTGCTATGCTCAATATGCCAGCAAATTTGGAAAACTCAGCAGTGGCCACAGGACTGGAAAAGGTCAGTTTTCATTCCAATCCGAAAGAAAGGCAGTGCCAAAGAATGTTTAAACCACACAGCTGCACTCACTTCACATGCTAGCAAAGTAATGCTCAAAATTCTCCAAGCTAGGCCTCAATAGTAGGTGAACTAAGAACTTCCAGATATTCGAGGTGGATTTAGAGAAGGCACAGGAACCAGAGCTCAAACTGCCAACCAGAAAAAGCAAGAGAATTCCAGAAAAACATCCACTTCTGCCTCATTGACTACACTAAAGCCTTTGACTGTATAGAGCACAAACTATGGAAAATTCTTAAAGAGATGGGAATACCAGACCATCTCACCTGCCTCCTGAGAAACCTGTATGCAGGTCAAGAAGGAACAATAAGAAATTGACATGAAACAACGGACTGCTTCCAAACTGGGAGTGGATAAAGGCTGTATACTGTCACCCTGTTTATTTAACTTATATGCAGAATACATCATGTGGAATGCCAGGCTGGATGAAGCACAAGCTGGAACCAAGATTGCTGGGAGAAATGTCAATAACCTCAGATATGTCGAAGACAGCATCCTAATGACAGAAAGCAAAGAGGAAATAAAGAGCCTCTTGATGAAGGTGAAAGAGGAGAGTGAAAAAGCTGGTTTAAAACTCAACATTCAAAAAAACAAAGATCATGGCATCTGGTCCCATCACTCCCTGGCAAATAGATGGGGAAACAATGAAAACAGTGACAGATTTTATTTTCTTGGGCTCCAAAATCACTGCAGATGGTGACTGCAGCCATGAAATTAAAAGACGTTTGGTCCTTGGAAGAAAAGCTATGACAAACCTAGACAGCGTATTAAATAGCAGGGACTTGACTTTGCCAAGAAAGGTCTGTCTAGTCGAAGCTATGGTTTTCCCAGTAGTCAAGTATGGATGTGAGTTGCATCATAAAGAAGGCTGAGCACCAAAGAATTGATGCTTTTGAACTGTGGTGTTAGAGAAGACTCTTGAAAATCCCATGGACTGTAAGGAGATCAAACCAGTCAATCCTAAAGGAAATCAACCTTGAATATTCATTGGAAGGACTGATGCTGAAGCTGAAGCTCCAATACTCTGGCCACCTGATGTGAAGAACTGACTCACTGGAAAAGACCCTGATGCTGGGAAAGACTGAAGGCAGGAAGAGAAGGGGACAACAGAGGACTTAAGGGACATGAGTTTGAGCAAGCTCTGGGAGATGGTGAAGGACAGGGAAGCCAGGCATGCTTCAGTTCATGGGGTCACAGAGTCAGACATGACTGAGCAACTGAACAACAAAGACAACAATGCTTAACATCATGATATAGTCAGATATCCAAGACTCAATTTATGATGTCTTCAACCTTTTTCCTATTGAATAATTTCCACTGATTTATCTTCAAGTTCATGAATTCTGTCTTCTGCTCTCACCAATCTGATACATTCACTCATTAAGACACATTTGTTTAATTCTTGGAACATTTTTTCCTTTAGTTCTTCAAAGACATTTATATTAGCTGCTTTGGAAGATTTTGTTAAATCCAACATCTGGGCCCACTTTGAGTCACTTCCTGTTGACTGAATATGAATCACACTTTTGGGTTTGGTTTCTTTCCCCTAGTGATTTCAGTCAAAAACTAGACAGTATAATAATGTGTTATAATAACTCTGGATAATGTTATGTTCTGCTGAGGATAACTGGATTTTCCTTCTAATGGGCAGTTAATTGGTCTAGACTCAAACTGCAACCCACTGTCTCTCCCACAAGGTGCAGCAGTTCATATCTCTGTTTGGTTCTTTCAGCTACCAACTACTGCTTTTAAGCTCAGCTTTTGGGGAGGGTCTCTCCTGCACCTATGGAGTTTAAAGGTCAGCCAAAGATTTGGACAGAATTAATGCTCAGATTTTGGGGCTCATCCTCTTTGCAGTTCTCTTGCTGCTGGTATTTCCCCATAAATTTCCACTGCTCTGTCAGCTTCAAGCTCTGTTATCTGATAATTTATGCCACCAAAATTTCAATTTTCTGCCACTATGGGTATGCATTGTAACGAAGGCACTTAGTCAAAAAATGCAAAAACTCAAATTTTAGCCAGTGTATTTGTCTTTCAAGTATAGGATGCTCCACATTTTTGCCAACTTTTTTTTCTTTTGCCAGACTCCTTGAACTTTGCTACCTCAAGTTGGAAAGATCATGGGTTTTCTACCACAGGAGATTGGGGAATTCCATCAAGAAAAAGAAGCCACAAATTTTGCCATTCTTACCCACTGCAGTTATGGTCTCTTAAGGGTAAACTCTAGTTTCCATTTGGTTTTGAAGGCTTTCATTAATCTACAAATAACCTATTATCATTATCCAGATTTTATGACTGTTATTCTCTGAGAAGTTTCACTTAACCACTTTATTCTGTCATTAACTGAACTGGGAACACTATTAGAATGTTACATGCTTGAAATATTTGATAATAAAACTTAATATGCTAAAACACACACACACCCTAATATCTTTCTGAATGTACAGGGGTGAAGCATATGCTTATAATCTTGATTGTAATGATGGTTACAGGTACATACTATGTATTGAAATGCATCAAACTGAAGACAATTTGTCTGGTTTCTTGTATGTTGATCATACCTCAAAAAAGCTATAAAGAAGAGGAGAGAGCTTAAAAATCTAGTTGATTAAAATAGTTCTTGATTAAACTTAAGCAGTTCCACTCCACAAATTTATGACTATGGGTTAGTACTTATAACTTAAGAAACGTATCTTAAAATTAAGAACTATTAATAACAGGAATATGCACTCTTACTTGTATCTAACAGTGAGGGTATGACAATAATACATAAAATTTACAATTATGCCAAATTTAGGAAAAAATACAGTACCTACATTATGTCAGAGTTATTAATGTCATTATTGGGGACTTTATTTTTTTAATTTAGAAGTTTTACAGTTTGAATGGAAAGTCTAATGTAAAATTATTATATAAAGAGGTTTTTTTCCCAACTTCATATGCCTCTACTGGAATGTATGCTCAAAGAAGGCAGGAACATTTTCCAGTTTGTTTATTACAGATTCCCTAGCACATGGAGCACTGCTTGGCATATAGAAAAGGCTCAAAATATTTTTTCATTTAATGAATTTAAAAGGTAGAATGTTTCAACATAACTTCAGAGAACCAAGGTCTGAGGCAACAAAAATAGCAATTTGCTGCCAGAAAATAGTTTTAAAAGCTTAAAAAAAAATCTACTATTATTAAGACAGTGAATATCATTCCTGACTCTTTAGCATTCAGAAGCAGAAAATTTTAGACCTCAGATAACAGAACTTAAACTCAGCAATTAATAGAATCATTGTTTCTGGTTTATTTTTCAATTATAGACTGTTATATATTTATAAGAATATCTACTATAACATATATCTACTGTTGAAAAGATAAAAATCTAGGAAAAATTATTCAAGTTAATCATTATACCTTTAGAGATAAATTTTGACTAAAGTAAGGAGAGCGAGATAAAGTCGATTTGGATTCACTGTTATGAAATCTCCCTTGTTGAAACAGGAAATCTATTTTATTGGAATATCTCTTTTATCTGTGAATGTTTAATCTTTAGCTTTATAAAATGACAAATTCTATATACAACAGATTGAGTGAGCAGGCTGTATCTGATATCTTGTGCTTTATATTCTCTATCTTTATAGGCCTTTCTTAAAATCCTGTAAGTTCATTTAACCTATTTCTATTGCAGATAATTGTAAAAGTGAGAAGAGACTTTCTCATGGAGCAAAAGATTAAAGTAATCATGGACTAGCCTTCTACAGCTATAATGATTTTTACTCCTACTTTCACAAATGAAAATAAATAGATCATAGAAAAATTGTAAAACATATAGAGGAATTATATTTTGACCATAGATGGAAGAGGTGACTTTCAAATAGTGCTTGTTTTAAGTTAAAAAAAAATTATACTCGTCCAACCTTCTTCCTGGAACCATGGAGTACAGTCAGCAATCTGCTACGGTATCCCAATTATAGACAATAGGTCACCAAATTAAGGTGGTGGCAGGTGGGGCATAAGAGAAAATGATGAGGATTTCATAGGTGGAATCGACAGACTAGTCAATAACTAGATAGAGAGAGGGTAAGGATTGTAACGAAAATAAACTGACAAAAATAAACTAACTAATAAAATAAACTGACAAAATAAAACAACGATTGTAATGAAAATAAAAAGAAAGCTGTCTGTCTTACTTGTTAGAGTAAGAGAAGATGATGAGTTTAGTTTTGAAACTAAACTGCAGTGAGTGGTGCAGATAATTGAAAAGATGTTCAACATCACTCATTATCAGAGAAATGCAAATCAAAACCACAATGAG
>ML663562.1:28729473-28745254 GCA_007570785.1 Antilocapra americana | reverse complement strand
AAAAAAAAATTCATTTGAAGCAATTCTACTCAGATGGACGAAATTGGAGCCCATTATCCAGAGTGAAGTAAGCCAGAAGCAAAAACAACAATACAGTATATTAACGCATATATATGGAATTTAGAAAGACGGTAACGAGAACCCAACATGCGAGACAGCAAAAGGAACGCAGATGTATAGAATAGACTCGTGGACTTTGTGGATGAGGGTAAGGGTGGGATGATATGGGAGAAGGGCATTGAAACATGTTAATTATCTATGTCTAATCAATCGCCAGCCCAGGATTGATGCTAGGGGCTGGTGCAGCGAGATTTCCCGGGGGGGAGGGAGGAGGGAGGGGGGTTCTGGAGGGGAAGCATATGTAAACCCATGGTGATATCATGTCATTGTATGGCAAAAACAATAAAAAATAAATAAATAAATAAGAAAATTTCAGCTTGGGAGTCAGCAAAGAGACTGGAGATACAAATCTGAGAATCAGTAATGTGCTAGCAGTGGTGGACTACAATTATTGATGGAGAACATGGAAGACAAGGTACTGAAACTTCAAGAAAACCTCACATCCAGAGAATGAGCTATAAGAAGAAGCAGTCCCACCTTACTGAAAGAGGTGAGAGGGTAGCACAGTGCAAAGTCAAGAGTAATAAAAATTTCAGGGAGGCTGTTTCAGAACAGTCAGTGAAGAGTCTCTAGAAGGTGAGGCTTTGGCGGTTTTGTTGTTAACAAGTGATTAACTTAGAACTGCTTTAACAGCAAATGGGGCTTCCCTGGTGGCTCAGATGGTAAACAATCCGCCTGCAATGCAGGAGACCCAGGTTCAATCCCTGGGTTGGGAAGATCCTCTGGAGAAGGAAATGGCAACCCACTCCAGTATTCTTGCCTGAAGAATTCCATGGGCAGAGGAGCCTGGTGGGCTATAGTTCATGGGGTCACAAAGAGTCAGACACAACTGAGGGACTAACACACACATACAGAGCATCAGAGCTGGACTATAAGTTGATAAAGATTCTCAGTACTCTACCAGAATGGGAGTATTCTACCTAGAAAACTTGAAGTCAGATTCTCTAAGCAATTAAAGTATCACAAGCTAGATGAATATCATCTAGTCATGTCATCCATGTCATCTAAACTTGATGCCACAAGTGACTACTTTTCTATCTTCTTATTTGGCTACTTTTACCCCTCTCAAATTTAGAGAATATTTCAAGTCTTTAATTTAGCTAATCCATCAGCCAATTCTGTCAACTCCCCCTAGAAAATGAGTTTTGGGCTCCAACTATGTCTCACTACACCCTCTGCTAGCACCCTGATCCAAGCTAACCTCATTTCTAGTCTGCAGTATAATTGCAACGGACTCTCAACTTGTCTCCCTGCTTTAATTCTTGGCCTCCTACTGCTCTGTCACAACAAGCAAAATAATCTGTTAAAAATATCTATCAGATTACATCACTCAACTGCTCAAAATCTTCCAAAGGCTTCCCATTCACAAAACAGCCAAAGTCCTCACAATGACCCACCAGGTGATCTCACATCCTATGATTTTCCCCCTTCTCTCACTTGGTCCCAACCCTATTGGCCTCCATGCCATTCATTTAACATGGTGGTTCTCAAACTCTGATGTGTATCAGAATCATCTGGAAAGACTGTTCAAATACAGATGGTAAGCCACACCCCAGAGTTTCTGACTCAGTAGCTTTGGAGTGGGGCTGAGACCTTGCTCTTCTAACAAGATGCTAACACTGATGTTCAGAAGACCACATTTTGAGAACTACTGATCTAACAGTGGCCCTGCCTCAGGCCCTGGCAATGCCTGGGACATGTCGTCTTACCTCTAATAGCCTCAAAAAATAAAACTAAACAAATTAGTAGATGGAAAAGTAGTAACTCATGACATCAAGCTATAATAACATGGTTTATTCATCTCTTTATGGTACTTTAATTGCTTAGAGAACTGAATAATTCCTTTAGTTTATTACTCAGATATCTTATAATCAGTGACACAGTTTTTGACCTATGGAAGACAGCAACTCCACCCCAATCTTCCCAATGAAAGTCCCAGCTAAATGACCTTGCAGTAAAGACCATGTCCCGAGCTTCTATTCAGCTTTGGAATTCTCCTGTCTTAAATATGAACAGAAAAATAAATATAACTACACATATGATAACAAGTTCTAATATAAAGTACAGCCACAACAAATAAAGTTCAAATAAAAAGATGAAATTCAGCTTTAATGGTAACGGGTGCATGCATGTTAAGTTGCTTCCCTTAGCTGTGTCCGACTCTTTGCGACCCCATGGGCTGCAGCCTGTCAGGCTCCTCTGTCCATGGGATTCTCCAGGCAAGGATACTGGAGTGGGTTGCCATGCCCTCCTTCAGGGGATCTTCTCCACCCAGGTATCAAACCCACGTCTCTTATGTCTTGTACATTGGCAGGTGGGTTTTTTACCACTAGCGCCACCTGGGAAGCCCCTTAATGTTAATACATGATCAAATTAAACAATTCAACTTGCAGCATATTCTTTTTTAATCAGATTCCCTACAGCATGGCCTATTTTAAAATGGATTGGCATATTTAATCTATTATTTGAATCTAAACAAATGCTGGGTAATGTACAATAATGTCACTCTTAGAAATATTTTCTTTGTGGTAAGTTAGTCAAAAGTTCAGTTTTCCTGGCAAACTTATCAAGCTACTTAAATGTTTGTATGACTAACTATATTTATCAGAACAAAGTTCATTTTCTAGCAAAATAAAACTAAAGCCACTTTTTAATTCTCATTCTAATAACTTTCTTTTCCCTTAAATGTTGTCACTCTTGTTTTTCAAGACCTCTTCTTTATTCACGTCTCCTGCCAAAAAGCCCTTTGGAATGAGTTCTATCTAGGTAACCTACCAGCTCTTAAAACAGATACAAATGTGGATCACACTGGGGAAAGATGGCAGATTCAACACATGTAATTTCACTAACTGGAAAACTACATAAACTAGTAAAACTACATAACTAGTAAAACCACATAAACATACTGTTGTTTTTTAAGACAAACGTTCAAGGTATAGTAGCTTTTACATGTATTCCACACATTCCAGTTGGATGCCAAACGTTAAAAACAACATTCAGCTGACAGCAATGTCACCATTACATGATGAACTTCTGGAATATTAGGACAAATGTGAAATTTAATCAAATTTAAAAAATCTTATTGCTGTTGCTGTTGTTTAGTCACTCAGCTGTGTCCTACTCTTTTGCGCCCCATGGACTGTAGCCCATCAGACTCCTCTGTCCATGGGATTTTCCAGGTAAGAACACTGGAGTGGGTTGCCATTTCCTCCTCCAGTGGATCTTTCCAACCCAGAAACTGAACCTGTGTCTCCTGTACTGCAGGTAGACTCTTGACCACTGAGCCACCAACTGAGAAGCCCAAAATCTTATTCCCATTTTATTTCTAAATTTTTTAGAAATAATTTCTTAGCACTGAGGCCTGCTAGACTGATCTTGTGGCCATTATACTTCACAGCTGTAATACTATGCAGATGCCCCCTTTCAAATGAAGTCATTAGAAAATCAAGATAGTTTCTGGCTAGTTTTGCCAGTCTAGATACTGCTGAGAACGATGGTGTTATCAAATTATTAGGCTTTCTCTCCTAGACAAGAAAGAAACATAATTGATAAAGGACTTCTATATTCTTTCATTTCCAGAGTTGAAGTTTTGGTTAGTAGTAAGGATGCATTTTCATTGAAATAATTCCATAAGCTGAAATTTTGTATATTGCTTGATAGTGATGCTTTCCAAATATTTTCAGAGTCAAAGGAATGTTGCCTTAAGACATTTTTTAATTTTAATATTTTACACATACCTACTGCTTCACATGATCACTTGAGAAAAATTTGCATTTAAATTTTGGATCTTTTCAAAGTGTAACAATGGAGCAAAGTGTCTGGCTTCCAAGACATCAAAAAAGTAATGAAATTTCATTGGTATCTCAGCTTTTACTGCATTCATGACAATTTTAGTACCTTCTCAAGCATAGGATAGTAGGATAGAGATCATGTAAGAATAATTTGTATACTCAAGGTGCATCCATTTGGGTATTTAAGATGTTTCCAATAAAAGAACTGCTTTTCTGTAAGCAACCACCGATTATTAGTAAGTCCTGTAACTGTTACCTTCAGTGTGTACCAGTAAGGCTATTTTATCCAAGCAATCCTTCTTAATATATAACTTTTCCCCCTTGTTTTTTTATCTTACTGAAGTACATCACAAAGCAGCTTTGAAATCCCTTCGATGTCATGTAATTTTCCTTAGGCCAGAAGAAGTTTTGAATATGTAAAAGGGACTCCAACTTTGAGAACCATAGCTTAAAAGGCCCCACTTTGGTCCTCCATTAGCCGTGCCCCTTTCAACAGAGTGAAGAGTGCATGGGACCCAAGCAGTGTGCCCACTCAACACCTGTGCCTCATCCCCTTCTAGGCCATACTTCAGATACCCAGGACCATACAAGTCCATGACCAAATGGCCTTGAGTTCAATTCCAGGCCTCTTCCTGAAGACAGCCCATGCCACCACTGGTGCATGCCCAAACCCAGGAGTGCTCAGCGGCTGGCTGGCTGCTGGGGGTGTAGATAGATGTGAGGTCTCCCACAGGGCAGACCATAGACCCAAGGGTGGGGCAGGGCTCAGACCAGGAACTGGCTCTCTCCACAACACTGTGTTCCAAAACAGAACCCAAGGAGTCCAAGAATTATACATTTGATTTTAGACTTTCGGATCATCAGAGGAAATATTTGCAAAGGTGGAAAGATGGAGATTTTTTTTAAAAAATGTGTAGGCTTGTTGTATAATTTTAAACTAAGTACACATATGGCTACATGGGCCTGTTTTTATTCCTGCCCCAGGCTCAACTGTGAAAAGGAATCTGTACAGAACGCTTTTAAATAACTGATACTATTACATTGACATCATTATACTGACCATTTACAATAGTAACCTGGAATGGTCTTTTCCCAGATTTTGATATGCCTGATTCACTTTTATTATTCAGGTTCCTTGGTAGCTCAGTTGGTAAAGGATCCATCTGCAATGCAAGAGACGCCGGTTCAATTCCTGGGTTAGGGAGATCCCTAGAAAAGGGGCAGACTACCCACTCCAGTATTCTTGGGCTTCTCTGGTGGCTCAACTGGTAAAGAATCCACTCACAATGTGTTAGACCTACATTTGATCCCTGGGTTGGGAAGATCCCCTGGTGAAGGGAAAGGCTACCCACTTTCTGGCCTGGAGAATTCCATGGACTGTATAGTCCATTGGGTCACTAAGAGTTGGACACAACTGAGCGACTTTCACTTTCCATTTTCCAACTTACTCATCACCTCAGAGAAGTTGTCCCTAACCACCTAATATAAAACAGCTCTTGTGAATCACCCTTCATCACATTACCCTATTTTATGTTCTTTACCGCTTCTACCAATATCTGAAATTATTCATGTAAATTCTACCACGGAGACCATGCTTGCCTTGTTATTCATCTGCAAACTCGTGGATTCTTATCTAGTACTATGAGTTATCATTTGTAAATATCATTATTTATTTTGTGGCTCGAATTGTCCCAGATCTGGTTTGTATGTTACCCCTTCATCATGTACTTATCATTCTTTGTTTGTTTATTCTAGCATTTCTTTACTTTATGGCACAAGATGTTCCAGGGTCATTTTGGACTTTTATGTTCCAGTCTAAGAAACTCCAGCTTCTATTATTTTCCAGTTCTTTTAAAACTCAATAATGTAAAATTATAGACTAGACTGAAGTGAATTTACAAGGTAATTTTATGTGGTTTGATACAGAATTGATATCCCTTTTTATTAACTCCAACTAACTACAGAGATAAGCCACAGAGTTATATTTGCAAGTAATATTTTATTTTACTATCAAAAATTAAGTTTTAAAAAATACATACCCCAGCTATAGTATAGTGGTACTAAGACCAAGACCATAGGAGAGCATTTTTACAATGTACAGGAGGAGATTATTCAGTTCAGTTCAGTTTAGTTGCTCAATCATGTCCAACTCTTTGCAACCCCATGAACACAGCACACTAGGCCTCCCTGTCCATCACCAACTCCCGGAGTCTACCCAAACCCATGGCCATTGAGTCAGTAATGACATCCAATCATCTCATCCTCTGTAGTCCCCTTTTGTTCCTGCCCTCAATCTTTCCCAGCATCAGGGTCTTTTCCAATGAGTCAGCTCTTCGCATCAGGTGGCCAAAGTATTGGAGTTTCAGCTTCAACATCAGTCCTTCCAATGAACACCCAGGACTGATCTCCTTTAGGATGGACTGGCTGGATTTCCTTGCAGCCCAAAGGACTCTGAAAAGGCTTCTCCAACACCATAGTTCAAAAGCATCGATTCTTTGGTGCTCAGCTTTCTTTATAGTCCAACTCTCACATCCATACATGACCATTGGAAAAACCATAGCCTTGACGAGACAGACCTTTGTTGACAAAGTAATGTCTCTGCTTTTTAATAGGCTGTCTAGGCTAGTCATAACTTTCCTTCCAAGGAGTAAGTGTCTTTTAATTTCATGGCTGCAATCACCCTCTGCAGTGATTTGGAGCCCAGAAAAAGAAAGTCAGTCACTGTTCCCCCATCTATTTCCCATGAAGTGATGGGACTGGATGCCATGATCTTAGTTTTCTGAATGTTGAGCTTTAAGCCAACTTTTTCACTCTCCTCTTTCACTTTCATCAAGAGGCTCTTTAGTTCTTCTTCACTTTTTGCCGTAAAGGTAGTATCATCTGCAAATCTGTGGTTTTTTGATATTTCTCCCAGAAATCTTGAGTCCAGCTTGTGCTTCCTCCAGCCCAGTGTTTCTCATGATGTACTCTGCATCTAAGTTAAATAAGCAGGGTGACAATATACACCCTTGACGTACTCCTATCCCAGTTTGGAACCAGTCCATTGTTCCATGCCCAGTTCTAACTGTTGCTTCCTGACCTGCATACAGATTTCTCAAGAGGCAGGTCAGGTGGTCTGGTATTCCCATTTCTGTAAGAATTTTCCACAGTTTGTTGTGATCCACACAGTCAAAGGCTTTAGCATAGTCAATAAAGCAGAAATAGATGTTTTTCTGGCACCGCCAAGAGGAGCTATCCCAGGCCCGAGGCCGGGGGCGATGGCCAAGATGAGTTACCCCAAGCCCAAGGCCGGGGGCGGCAGCCAAGAGGAGCTACCCCACGTCTGAGGTAAGGAGCTGCGGCTGAGCTTTGCTGGAGCAGCTGTGAAGAGATATCCCACATCCAAGGTAAGAGAAACCCAAGTAATACAGTAGGTATTGAGAGAGGGCATTAGAGGGCAGACAGACTGAAACCACAATCACAGACAACAGGCCAATCTGATCACATGGACCACAGCCTTGTCTAACTCAGTGAAACTAAGCCATGCCGTGTGGGGCCACCCAAGACAGATGGGTCATGGTGGAGAGGTCTGACAGAATGTGGTCCACTGGAAAAGGAGATTATTAGGGTTTTGCTATTGTGTTTATTTATTGGCTTTTATAAACTCAGACACAGTTATCCTGTATAAGTAAAAGGAAAAGTTCTGGAATATGACTTATTTCACTGCATACTACCTCTGTGTCCTCGGGAAATTTACTCAACTGTTCAAAGCCTCAGTTCCTCCTTTGTAAAACAGGAATAGTGTTTATCTCATAGGGTTTATTATAAGACATTCTAAAGCAGTTAGCACAGTGCTGGCACATTATGCATACGTGTTCAGTCCCTTTAGTCGTGCCGACTCTTTCCAACTCTATGAACCGTAAGCCTGCCAAGCTCCTCAGTCCATGGTATTCTCCAGGCAAGAATACTGCACTGGGTTGCCACTCCCTTCTCCAGGGGATCTTTCCAACCCAGGGATCGAACTCACATCTCCTGTCTCCTGCATTGTCAGGTGGGTTCTTTATCACTTGTGCCACCTGGGAAGCCCGGCACCTTATGAGAACTCACTAATACCCAATACTTCATTATTGCCTGGATGGAGTATGGCTATATGACCTTTTATATATAAGCAAACAGCTTAGAAGTTTCTGTAGGGTATATGTAGCAGTTCTTGAAAAAGCAAATAATAATGTTAATAAAACATTATTTAATACATTTCCTTTCTAACCATCTGTTTCACTTAAGAAAACTTAGGGACCTCACAGCTGCCTGGAGAAAAATGAGGAGAGGGGAGAAGGAGAGAAAGGGGGCTCCTAGCAAGATTCATAGGTCGCATCTTCTTTAAAGGAAAAAACAAACTTCATATATTAACAGCACTGCAATCAGTAATGACAGCTTAGTTAATTTGGGGCTAACATTCAATGTGGTGCTGGAAAAGACTCTTGAGAGTCCCTTGGAATGTATGAAGATCAAACAAGTCAATCCTAAAGGAAATCTACCCTGAATATTCACTGGAAGGACTAATGCTGAAGCTGAAGCTCCAATACTTTGGCTACCTGATGCAAAGAACCAATTCACTAGAAAAGACCCTGATTCTGGGGAAAGACTAAAGGCAAAGGAGAAGAGGGTGGTAGAGGATGAGATGGTTAGACAGCATTACCGACTCAATGGACATGTATTTTAGCAAACTCCATGATACAGGGGAGGACAGAGGAGCCTGGGGTGCTATAGTCTACAGGGTCTCAAAGAGTGAGACATGACTTAGCAACTGAATACCAACAACAATGACATTCAATGGGCTGATGGTTCATTGAAGTGAGCCTCACTAGCTATATGGATTTAATCATAATTTGGTTCCACAATGGTGGAATCCCCAAAGAATATTATATAGTATATAGTGAGAAAACAAAATCCTTTTCATCTACTAAAAAAAACCTCAGAACCCTATTAGTGGCAGTATTTTTAAGTGTTTAATGTTTCTGGATGACTGTTTTTCCAGTATGTGGCTAAATCTGTAAAAGTATGCTTTTTTCTCCCCTGAACAATAATTTCATCTTAGAATTTGCTCAAAAGAAATTAGAGTATAAAACTGTATATACAAAAATATTCATAACAGCAAAGCATTAAAAAGAACCTACATATTCAATAATAGATTAAATTGCAGTAGAGCTATACAACAGAAAAACAGACAGTGAATAAAAACAATGGCATAGGTCCACATTTCTTAATAGGGAAAGATGATTATGATATCTTCAAATGGATATCATAGATTATAAATGAGAATATATACAATTCCAGTTCCTTTAGCAATACAGAGTGTATACACACACACACACACACACACACACACACACACACACACACACACATATATATATATCACATTATGCTATACCTATGCATAAGTAGAGTTATCCAAGTATAGAAGGATCTATAACAAAATAGTAATAGAGATTGTCTAGGTAAAGAATTAGGGGTAGTTTTAAATTTTCTTCTTTATACGTTTTCTCTTTCCTTCAGTTTTTACATAAGCATGTAATACTTTTATAATCACAGAAAGTCTAAATGCCAATCAACCAACTATCGAACCATAAAGAATCTCAGTGCCTGACTTGCCCATGTCTTAAGCACTGATGATGATTGCCAGAATACCCTGAAATGAAAGGAGGCAAGAATGCTACTTCTTCTCAGGGTAAAGGAGGGCCTGTAATTCCCAGATCAGACAGCCCAGGGAACTTTCAGGACATGATAACAGGCATAACTACTTAGCATAGTCCTGAGGTTCAGAAACTTATCAGTAGACAGAGAAAAAATTTTCCTCATAAAAGTTCTCCTTAATAGAGAGGAACAGTATATGTGATATATATATACACACAGAGAGACAGACACACACACATATATATCCATGTGTGTGTGCACATGTGTAGAAAATATACATACTTAGAGGTAGGAATAAACTTACTGCAGTGGATAATCTGGATGCCAATGTCATTTCCAAGTTTCCTTTGAGACCAAGAAGTGCAGGAACTAAAATGAAAACTTCTGTTACTTTTTTGAACACCTCCCAGTGCTGTAAGAAAAAAAAAAAAAGAATTTTCAACACTCTTTAAAAACACTTCAGAATAAAGATTTCCAAAAATTTCAGCTTCTTTTCCCCAATGTTGCATCTACGTTTTAAGTAACTACATAGGTCATTTAATCATTGGACATTCAGTTTAACCCATTCCCATAGACGGGAGAAAAGTGGAAACAGTGAAAGATTTTGCTTTCCTGGGCTCCAAAATCACTACGAATGGTGACTGCAGCCATGAAATGAAAAGACACTTTTTCCTTGGGAGAAAAGCTAAGACAAACCTAGATGGCATATTAAAAAGCAGATATTACTTTGTCAACAAAGGTCCATCTGGTCAAAACTATGGTTTTTCCAGTAGTTATGTATGGATGTGAGAGTTGGATCATAAAGAAGGCGGAGTGCCAAAGAACTGATGCTTTCAAACTGTGGTACTAGAGAAGACTCTTGAGAGTCCCTTGGACAGCAAGGAGATCAAGCCAGTCAATCCTAAGGGAAGTCAATCGTGAATATTCACTGGAAGGACTGATGCAAAAGCTGAAACTCCAATACTTTGGCCACCTGATGCAAAGAGCAGACTTATTGGAAAAGACCCTGATGCTGGGGAAAGACTGAGTGCAGGAAAAGAAGAGGGCGATAGAGGATGAGATGGCGGGATGGCATCATCAACTCAGGACGTGAGTTTGAGCAAACTCCAGGAGATAGGGAAGGACAGGGAAGCTTGGTGTGCTGCAGTCCATGGGGTCACAAAGAGTTGGACATGACTCAGCAACTGAACAACAACAATTCTCCAGAGTTCTGAAGCCTTGAGTTAAAGACTCAGAGTTGGGAGTAATAGCTGATAAAGTCATTATATTTTGTAGTATATCTAGGTTGCTACACAGCCTTTTTTTTAAATTTTGGCTGCCCTGGGTTTTTGTTGTGGCACACAGACTTTCTCTGCTGTGGTATGTGAGCTTAACTGCCCAGCATCATGTGGGATGTTACTTCCTGGATAAGGGATCGAATTCTGCATTCCTGTAAAGCAGACTCTTAACCACTGGACCACCAAGTTAAGTCCAAATCTGTTACTCTTAAAGTCTACTTTATCTCTTAATGATGCCAAGTCAGTATAACTAGTGATTAGGAGCACAGATTCAAGAATCAGATAAACTGTATTTGAATCTTGGTTCTAACACCGATTATAACCAACCTACAGAAGAATTACAGTAATATTATTAGCTAGTTTCACAAATGAAGAAATAGAGATTCATATAAAGTGATTTTCCCAAGACCAAAAGATGGGACCTAAAATTGACCCCAGGAGTTCTGAGTTGTCCCATGTTCTGCTACCCATTTTAGGATGTGAGGCAAGAGGCTGCAGAGCAGAGGATCATAAAGAGCACAAAACTGGAATTCAGAAAATCTGTTATCAAGGCAGGGATCTGTCACAAACTGGCTGTGTGATCTTTGGTGAGTTATGTACTTTTCTGATTTCAACTTCTTCAACCATGAAATGAAGATACTATCTGTCCTATCTAGCCTATGGAGAAATACCATAATAATGAAAACAACAGATATTAGAGCACTTTATAAACTGGAAATGCCATACAAATGACTAACACAAGCATGCTACTTCACAAGTGCTATTAAGAGGTGACTGCCCCAGTATGAGACTTTAGTAACTAAGTATCTTAATTTATGCCAAAATATACCAAGAATACAGTCCTGTCACTAACACCAATACAGCTGAGAAAAGACTTAAATCTATCAGATAAGTGAAAGGAAATTTCAATTTGCCTCCAAAGTTTCCCTAGAAGCTGTTCCAAATAGATGTAGAACTAGGGACTAAAGAGAGTTCAGGAAATATTTGTCAGACTAGTTTCTGGTAAAAACCTGGTTCAAAGGATTCACACGTGAATCCATCCAGGGATTCAATTAAGGATGGAGCTAAAAGAAGTCAATTAAAGATGGAGCTAAAAGAAATCAATTAAGGATGGAGCTAAAAGAGGCATTGGGGGTCCAGTAACCTCTCAGATTCCTTAACCTATTAAAGAAACTACCAAACAATTTTGCTGTGTTTTATGTTGGGTAAGAATTCTGCTGTCCTAATGGGATATGCATCCTTCCGAGATGATGGTAATGATGATGACGGACAACAACAGACAATAATAAATACTAACAGCAGTCAACATTCACTGATTGCTTATTGTGTGCCAGTCACTGTTCTAGCCTTCATCATTTAATTTTCACAACAAACTTATGAGACAGCATTTTTATAAGATTAGACATAATTCAGGAATATGTTTTACCTAGGTCATAATTTTAAGACGTCTTCCTATACAATGATTTTAAATTTCTCTATCAGTCACATGCAGTCCCACTGTGGATCTGGTGGGATGCATTTCATTGGGTTAATAACATCCTTTCCAAGTTTAATTAAAATCAAATGCTCCTGTGAGAATTCCTATGAAAACACTTACACCTTAGCATTAATATAACAATAAGAACTTTCACATACTGCTTTCCTATCTCATGCCCAATAAATTCTGTGTTCTTCTCTCTATAACTGGCATATGTGTGCTTATTGAAGTTCTCAAACTTTCTCAGCTCACAGCACCCATAGCATCTCAGAAATGTTTTCATGGCTTCCTTAGGTCAAAATAAATACCTAACAGTACTGCCAAGCAACTAGGTCCAAACAATTTAATAGGTATTTATTCCCTAACAATTTTATAGCCTTCTGAAGAAATAACACAAACACTGGAAGGAAAATACTGTATTTTTATGTCCTTTAACCACATTAATTCCTAATGGGATGTGTGTATCTGTTGGGCACTGCATAACTTCTCAAACCTTGTAACCAGAAACTACTGCCTTCATTTCTTGTTCTATATTGACTTTTGTCTGACACTTGATTTTTTTCCCAGCAATGTTGAAAATCTAGCTTTTCAGAGGTATGTCATCAAGAGAAATGGAGTATGATCTAACGCTGAACGCTGAACCACCTCGAGCCAGTGGTCTGCAAAGATGTCCAAGAGATCTCACTGTGTTTCCCTCAAAAATTTAATATATACCGCAGCGCCTCTAAGGTCCAGCCACACAGTTTGGGAAATACGAGAATAGTGAGAAACAATACGGTACAGTAGTCAAAGGGAGGGATTCTGGAATCAGATTATCTGAGTTGAAATTCTGATACTAATGAGAGGGTAACAGGCAGGAAGGCCAGCGGTCTCCTAACAGAGGAAATAGGCTGCAAGTGTCAAGACATTTTTTATCTCTCTCTTCAGCGGCAGGAGGAAACAAACTACTAGTGTCATATTTTTCTCCCCCTCTCTAAACAAATTTAAAAAGGGGTTTCTTTTAAAATTCTGGGTTGCCATGACAACACCTGGTTCCACCTGAAATTAGTGATTTCAGTCACACAGTCGTGTCTGACTCTTTGCACCCCATAGACTGCAGCACGCCAGGCCTCCCTGCCCATCACCAACTCCCAGAGTTTACTCAAACTCATCTCCATTGAGTCGGTGATGCCACCTAATCATCTCATCCTCTGTCGTCCCCTTCTCCTCCCGCCTTCAATCTTTCCCAGCATCAGGGTCTTTTCCAACGAGTCAGTTCTTCGCATTAGGTGGCCAAAGTATTGGAGTTTCAGCTTCAGCATCAGTCCTTCCAAAGAATATTCAGGACTGATTTCCTTTAGGATGGACTGGCTGGATCTCCTTGCTGTCCAAGGGACTCTCAAGAGGCTTCTCCAACACCACAGTTGAAAAGCATCAATTCTTTGGTGCTCAGCTTTCCTTAAAGTGCCAACTCTCACATCCATACATGACTACTGGAAAAACCATAGCTTTGACTAGATGGACCTTTGCTGGCAAAGTAATATCTCTGCGTTTTATTAAGCTGTCTAGGTTGGTCATAAATTTTCTTCCAAAGAGTAAGCATCTTTTAATTTCATGTCTGCAGTCACCATCTGCAGTGATTTTGGAGCCCAAGAAAATAAAGTCTCACTGTTTCCCCATCTATTTGCCACAAAGTGATAGGACCAGATGTCATGATCTTCATTTTTTGAATGTTGAGTAAAATAGTGAAAGGTTGCTTTTTCACTCTCTTTCATTTTCATCAAGAGGCTCTTTAGTTCTTCTTCTTCATTTTCTGCCATAAGGGTGGTGTCATCTGCCTATCTGAAGTTATTGATATTTCTTCTGGCAATCTTGATTCCAGCCCGCGCTTCATCCAGCCCAGCATTTTGCATGATGCACTGGAGAAGGAAATGGCAATCCACTCCAGTGTTCTTGCCTGGAGAATCCCAGGGATGGGGAGCCTGGCGGACTGCCATCTATGGGGTCACACAGAGTCGGACATGACTGAAGCAATTTAGCAGCAGCAGCAGCTCTGCATAGAAATTAAATAAGCAGGGTAACAATGTACAGCCTTGCCGTACTCCCATCCCAGTTTGGAACTAATCTGTTGTTCCATGTCCAGTTCTAACTGCTGCTTCCTGATCTGCATACAGATTTCTCAAGAGGCAGGTCAGGTGGTCTGGTATTCCCATTTCTTTAAGAATTTTCCAGTTTGAAAAGACGAAGAGATAGGATGTCTACCTGATAAAGAATTCCGAATAATGATAGTGAAAATGATACAAAACCTGGAAAATAAGTTGGAGTTGCAGTTCAATAACCTGCAGGCAAGGATTGAGAAGATGCAGGTAAGCTTTAACAAGGACTTAGAAGAAATGAAAAAGAGTCAAAATACAATAAATAATGCAATAAATGAGATCAAAAACACCCTGGAGGGAACTAACAGTAGAATAACAGAGATAGAAGACAGGATAAGTGAGGTAGAAGACAGAATGGCAGAAATAAATGAAACAGAAAGGAAAAATGAAAAAAGAATTAAAAGAAATGAGGACAATCTCAGAGACCTCTGGGACAATGTTAAACGCACCAATATTCGAATCATAGGAGTCCCAGAAGAAGAAGACAAAAAGAAAGACCATCAGAAAATTCTTGAAAAGATAATTGTTGAAAACTTCCCTAAATTGGGAAAGCAAATAACCACTCAAGTCCAAGAAACGCAGAGAGTCCCAAATAGGATGAACCCCAAGCAGAACACCCCAAGACACATATTAATCAAATTAACAAATATCAAATTCAAAGAGCAAATATTAAAAGCAGCAAGGGAAAAACAACAAATAACTCACAAGGGGAATCCCATAAGGATAACAGCTGATCTCTCAATAGAAATGCTTCAGGCCAGAAGGGAATGGCAGAACATACTTAAAGTCATGAAAGAAAATAATCTACAACCCCAATTACTGTACCCAGCAAGGATCTCATTCAAATTTGAAGGAGAAATCAAAAGCTTTTCAGACAAGCAGAAGCTGAGAGAATTCAGCAACACCAAACCAGCGCTCCAACGAATGCTAAAGGAATTTGCCTAGATAGGAAACACGGATGGGGTATATAATCTCAAACCCAAAACAATAAAGTAAATGGCAACGGGATCATACTTATCAATAATTACCTTAAATGTAAACGGATTGAATGCCCCAACCAAAAGACAAAGATTGGCCGATTGGATACAGAAACAAGACCCCTATATATGTTGTCTACAAGAGACCCACCTCAAACCTAGGGACACATATAGACTGAAAGTTAAAGGCTGGAAAAAGATATTCCATGCAAATAAAGACCAAAAGAAAGCAGGAGTGGCAATACTCATATCAGATAAAGTAGACTTTAAAATAAAGGCAGTGAAAAGAGATAAAGATGGACATTACATAATGATCAAAGGATCAATC